>VYXF01010820.1:469139-672488 GCA_013397295.1 Polioptila caerulea | reverse complement strand
TCCATCTACTTGCTCTCCCTTGTACCTATTAATCTCTTTCCATGCCATTTCCTTTTTCCTTCAGGAGCCTTTTTTACATTTTTGTCCTTATCTGGTGTGTTTTCAATGTTCTTTCCAAACCATCTTGTCAGACACATCTGTCTATGTTGTAAGACCTCCTGAAGAGTTTTTTTTTCTTCTGTATGTCCTCTGCCTTGTGAGATGAGAAAAGGTGGGGAGATAAGAATTCTGTGTACCATAATATGTGTGTCATGTTTCCATACTATAAACTGTTATTACTTCTTCTAACCCCTTTCCAAATAAGGGGGACATATTTCTTTTGTCAATTACTAGAAGACGTGTTTTTTTAACTTAGATTTTGTAAAAATATCTTCTAGATAAATTGCCTGGTTAGTACAACCAGTATAACTGGGAAATGACCTAAATAATGTGTTACAAGTTCAATGACTGCTGAAGTCAGTGACAACAGAATAGTTCCCCACTGATTTAAAAAAATGCTATGTGCAATCCCAGATTTTACATAAAATACTTGTTCCTGGAACTCTTGAATGAGAGGTGATAATCAGGCATCAGTCAATATGAAGTATGTGTTTTCAAATAAAACTTCATGTCTGCCAAAAATGAGAGCTCCTTCTAAGATGAGAATGACAAAATTAAGAGATGATTGGAGTGCTGCTAATATAATATAACACAAAATTTTATTACAGTCACTTTGGACAGACTGAAACTATTCACGATTAAGCACAGTGAAAATCCAAAACTGTGACACTCCAGCATAATAAATTATGATTTAAATTGCAGTCAATCAGTCTTTACACTGAGGCTGCATTGTGAGGAAAATTATTTTATACTTCAAGTAGATAACAAATACCTGAATTTAATACCACTTTTGATATGAAAATTTGTCACTGAAGAACCACATATCCTGAATAAGAGATGTTACAACTGGCTTGAAGCCTTGTTCAGAAACCTCCACATAGGATGAACATAAATGACAAAAAATTAGTTATAATTCATTGTCCAGCATATCAATGTAAGGTCTTGTTTTATTTTGTATCTTTAGTAATGGTATGGGGGAAAAAAAAAAAATAGCATAACCAACAGGTTTTGTAAGAGAGGAAAAAAAACTGAAAGACATAGTAAATCTGTGAGATCCAGAAGTATGGAAGTATTGTTATTAATGCTATATTTGACAAAGAAGGCATGAATATTGATATTACTGAAGAAAGCAAAATAAATTAAACAATTTGAAAAATGAGAAATACAGAAATATGAAGAAACATTATTCCTAACGGAGTATAATTATTTCCTTAATGTAATCACCACTACTACTAACTACTCCACAAATGTAATTAAAGAAGGTACAGGTGGATTTGACAACTCTTTGAGAGTTGGACACAGCTCTGGTTCTGGCGTCTTAGTCAGTGGGTAGGTAGCACTGCAGAAAGGCAATGATCCTTCCTAATACAATGCTTGTGGCACTTCACTGTGAGTCATATTCACAGTTTTGGTTGACTCAGAGCAAAAATAATGTTAATTTTCTCAGGAGAACTTTGAAGAAAAATCAAAAAGAATAATACTTGAAAGTATACTTATCTATTCATGAAGATAAAGCACTTTTCAAACATGCAGAAGCAGAGAGACACTGAATTTTTGTGGCTAACATCTCATGAGACTGAATCTCAGTATAGTGCTCTGGAGCATATGAAAACTCGGCAAATNAAAAAAAAAAAATAGCATAACCAACAGGTTTTGTAAGAGAGGAAAAAAAACTGAAAGACATAGTAAATCTGTGAGATCCAGAAGTATGGAAGTATTGTTATTAATGCTATATTTGACAAAGAAGGCATGAATATTAATATTACTGAAGAAAGCAAAATAAATTAAATTTGAAAAATGGGAAATACAGAAATACGAAGAAACATTATTCCTAACGGAGTATAATTATCTCCTTAATGTAATCACCATTACTACTAACTACTCCACAAATGTAATTAAAGAAGGTACAGGTGGATTTGACAACTCTATGAGAGTTGGACACAGCTCTGGTTCTGGTGTCTTAGTCAGTGGGTAGGTAGCACTGCAGAAAGGCAATGATCCTTCCTAATACAATGCTTGTGGCACTTCACTGTGAGTCATATTCACAGTTTTGGTTGACTCAGAGCAAAAATAATGTTAATTTTCTCAGGAGAACTTTGAAGAAAAATCAAAAAGAATAATACTTGAAAGTATACTTATCTATTCATGAAGATAAAGCACTTTTCAAACATGCAGAAGCAGAGAGACACTGAATTTTTGTGGCTAACATCTCATGAGACTGAATCGCAGTAAAGTGCTCTGGAGCATATGAAAACTCGGCAAATTTTAAGTTTCATGTGTGTACAGTGCTTCTTTTTTGGTGGGGGATGGTGAAATATTCTGATAGTTTTGGCTAGCACAGAGTAAAATTCCTTCATATAAGCTTGTATGGAGCCTTGTATGGAAAGATTAATAGAAGTTGAGAGCTTGACAATATAGTCAATATTTATATTTTCTGTGTGAACATGCTCTCTAAAGTGTATATATGAATACCTGTTTCACTTTTTAGGAAAATTTGTAGATTTGTTTAGAACAAATGTAATGCAGTAAATTAAATTGTAGCTTGTTTGAATTCCAGTTATAGACTACCTTGATGCACTTTTTCTGTACTTTTGGCATTTAAACTTTTCTAGTTAGCGATTCTATTCAGTTCAGAAAGCTACTTAAAATGTGCTGAAACAAATAGAAAATAATTAACTTGCTGCATTGTTTCCACACAACTTTTCTGTAAGAAGCAGCTTTGGAAACACATTTGTGTGATTTGGGAGCTAAACATATCAGTAATATATAAGAACCTGTGGTGTAAATGGATGGATTTGAATTCATCAACAAAGATAACCCAAAGAAAGTCTAATTTTGAACCTCTGAATGAACCTTTTGGTCCATTTCTTAGATTTTTGGTTAACAAAAGCAGCAGCAAATTCCAATGAACCTAATTTAGAAAAATGATACGTCAATTTATCAAGACAGAAGTTTCTTTTTAAAGTAATGCTATGATAATTATTATAGGTCTGATTATTCTTATAGCAGATTAAATCTGTAGTTAGATAAAATTTGAATTCCAACCATTGATATTCTTTTGCTTGTGGTTGTGACTATGTTAAATAGTAGAAGAGGAAGTATTCTAGTTAACAGTGTCTCAACTTTTGCCAATATAAATTTGAATTATGAACATGAATTTGAACAAAACAAATGATTTACCCAATTTAAGACTTGAAACTCATCATATAAGATGATGGTACTTCCTCAGAAATTTTTGTGCTACTTGTGCACCTGAAGTTATATTTCATAGAGAAGATTAGTTCAGCTTCATTTATGCAGTGACAGGCTCAAGTTCTGGTCTTTGTCATTCCTTGTTATTCTACCCGAGTTTGGTCTTTGAAGTAAAGCAAACACTGTGATTGTCATAATTAGCAGAACACTGCAATTAAATGTTAGCAACCCTTTTAAAATTTCCTGATTATGCCCAAACTGCAAGGCTGAATATTTTGTGCTTTCTGAAAGCCTTTCAATTCACCAAATCAAATTGTTTCAAAACAGTAAATGAAGGAGAGGTTTTTGGTAGGAAGGCTTGATTTAAATACTTTGAAATAATGTGTTAGATGTTATTTTCCAATTGTATTTCTGAGACACACATATTTTTTCTTCCCTTTATGATTCTTTGATCAGTTTATGATGTACTGAATGGCCAAGTTCAAAAGAGTGGCTTCTTGGAACTGAGTGTTAAGCAAGGAAGACAGACAAAATATTGATTCCAGTGGAACAGAAAATTGTAGAAAAAGATATCAAATTTGTCTTTTCTTTATTACAGCATCCACAGATTCATGCTCTGCTGTAGTCTCAGTTTCAAAAGTGGAACTCTTTCTTATCCACACCACATTGCGTCTTAAACTTACTTTACAGCCTCACAGCAACAAATCACTTAAAACTATACAAACAGTCTCTCAGGAAACAGTCTCTCAGTGGAAAAGATAATTTAAGAAATTGTGTGTTTATATACATATATTCACAATGAATCCTTACAGAAATTTTTTTTTTTTCTAGGTTTAGTTTTTAAATATTGTTACCCTGTGTTATAGATATTACTTAGTATTTGAAATTACATTTAAAACTGTCTAAAACCAATATAAGATATATTTGTGGGAGGTTTTTTAGACAATGGAGTAATACAAACATTCTGATTTCTAAAATGGATAGTTATATTTACCATTTTAATTGTATTGGGTTGAAAATGCAGATAAATTACAGATCAGCCTCAGAGCTTATTACTTAGTACACAAGTCTGTCCTTGACCTGAACCTTGAAGCACAACCATGGATGTTCTTACTTAGATAAAAATCTTATAGACTTTATTTCAAAGTATAGAATGTCAAAATACTCATGTGTTGAAGTTTTATCTGTAAATGAAGTAAGTTATTGCACTTAGCCTGTTTGTCTTCTCAATTTTTTTTTCCCAAAGACATATTTTGTCCTACTGTTCTCTCTGATCACAGAAAAGCATAAATCCTTTTGTAGAGACAATGCTGTCTCTTCTGCAAATGAATTTCTGCCTGTTAAATTATCTTCAGATGTGGTTTATCTCAAGAAACGGAAAATTAAATAATAAGAGTAGCTTTAGATATTCTTTATATAATTTTTACACCTAATGTCACACTTCATAAAATATAATTTGATGTATTGTTAATCATATTTCAAATAAGCAGACTTTAAATGTAATGACAGAGCAAAATTGAACAAAAAATTTAATAATAAGTCTTAGCAATCAATTTTTTTTCCTTGTAATAATCTGTTTTTTTCCTTAAAGTGTTCTTTTCTAGATATTGAAATGTAACTAATGGGTGATTTACACAGTAATTTACCGTTTTATAGGTTGGAACTTGGGATCCATTGAGCGGCCTTAACATGACAGAGAACCAGAAAGGAAAACCAGCAAACATCACAGATTCCCTGTCCAATCGCTCTTTAATTGTTACTACCATCTTGGTAAGCAATTGTATTTGCTTTTCCTGAAATACAGTTATGCAGAAAAACTGATAGAATGTGACATGCTAATTGCAATAGTAATGAACAGTCTGCAGTGAGCATAACCATTATTTAGAGTTTATTTAGAATTACTTGGAATTTATGGTGTAATTTTTGAACTCCAATTGATGAGCTAGTCATGGATATTTACTCTTATCTTAATTGAGAGCACGTTATCCCAATTTTAGAGTTATGTTAATTGATTATTAATTTAACTTTTCTGATTATTTACTAAAATGTGTTCTTCTTTACAAAGCTGCTTTTTTCTATTTTTTTTTTTTCTATGTGAGAGGGGAAAAGATAATTAGTTTTAAAACGTGTTTCCTCTGTTAGCCTGATTTTAACAAAAAAAAAATTATTGCTTTTGTTTGCTATTCTAACACCTCAAAAGAAAGTGCAATGCATTTAACATTTATTTAGCATTGTTATTACTCAGTTATTGAGATGAAATTTTTAGTTGTGCAGACATTTAATTGATTTGTCCTTTGAACTAGACCAGAAAAAACAATTTGAGTAACTTCTTTTTTATTATCACTGTTGGGAAATTCACAGCAAATAATGAGGTATTTTTTACTTATAATTAAATACATTTATTTATGTAAATTTTCATTTACTTCCTCACAGTAATTTTGAAATAGTAGTTTTAATTTCACTGCAGATTTAAAACTTTCCAGAAGTTTGTCTGCTGCCACCATTATCATGAATTTGCAGATATCAGAAAAGAATCCACTTCCTGGCAGTTGAATACTTTATTGAGAAGCTTTTACCTACCAACAAATATTATGACATTTCAAACTAGAATAAATTTTTACAGATGCATAGACACAAATGCCAGTGTGCTTTTAACCTTTTATGTAACATAAGTCATATAATTTCATCCTGTGGGTAACTTTTCCATTTCTTTTAAGGTCTGTTACAAGTGATAGAGAACCTTCTGAAATCCTTTGTTTCATTTATTTCACTAGTTGAAAAATACATACCATATATATAAAATGGAACATGGCTGACTCACTTTCAGATGTAATTTCTTATTATGCTAAAATCAGCACAGATTTACCACAACTTTCTCTTGTACCATTAATTATAGAAATGGTACACTATAGTTATAATTTCGAGTACAAATTTATAATACCTTGTTTCTTTTTTTTAATGAAATGTAAATGAATGTCATATATTTTCTTATAGTAAAAGCGTATCTTCTAGAGTAATAATCTGTCAATTTTCTTTCCATTGACTTTCACAAGTTTCCTACATGTAAAAACTGCATTATCAAGTAAATTTTATTAATAATTCCAATTGACCTCCCATGCTCTCTATACTGCTGTTGCTTTGTACCCAGATATCCTGCCTAGGATTTTTCTTGACACTTTTCACTGATGTGTAACTTTAATTCATGTGAACCTAATTGCTGCTAGAATTACTGCTTTACAGAATATAGCCCTGTCTCTGCGAGTGACCTGTTCCCTTCCTTACTTAGTTAAAACCAGTCTTTGTATCTTCACTCTTCAACAGCCATCATCGTGTGCTTGATTCCAGATCAGTGATAAAAATAATGCCACAAGGACCAATCCCTGCAAGGTTGCATAAGAAATGCTCAATAACTTGGGTTTTTCAAGTTGGCTTGTGTTTTAACATCTGCCTGTTGATGAGGTTTGAGTTAATATACTCTAAGTATTATATTGCTTTTATAAAGTGATACTAGTGTGATTTTGGTTTAAGTAAGTAGCTCAAGAAATGGTAAATTGCATGAATGTAAATAGCAGTGCTGCCAATGAGCATTGATTTTAATCTGGTAAAGCTCACAAAAGCAGACTCCTGAGATTTAAGAGAAAAGCTGTTTTCTGTAATCAAGGAGATCCTTTCTCTTAAGAGTTAACTTTTGGCTAGTGGTCTTTTATAAGTATCCATCCTCTTTGCAGGTATCTAAATAATGCAATTTTAAAAAGCGAGGACTTAAAATTGATGCTACAAGTTGCTCACTTGCAGCTGCCTTTTTTACTTCAGTTACTGTTTAGTAAAAGTTTTGGTAATTACAGTTACTCTTTTCAGCTATGAAGTAAGGTACTCAGAAGAAGTGGTACAAATTGGATGAGCTATACTTGGAATAATAAAAAGGACTCAAACCATTGGGTGTAGACACACACGTACGAGCTTAATTTGGTAGTTCTATCTTTTTATGCTTAAAAAATTCATTTCTGTTGGGCAGAAAGCATATTACTGAATATTCATTTTGTAACAATGCAAGGGAACAACATAAAATGTTAAAGCTCCTACAGATATACCTACTTCATAATCAGCTTCCTTGTCTCTCCTTTTTTGAGTCTGCAAAATCTTGCTTAAATGAAAAAGAAGCAAAGGCAATTCTATCATTTAAGCTGTTCATATGGTTTTTCTAAAATGTTTTTTTCACTTTAAGAATTCACTACAGTTGTCTATAGTATACTGCCAGCTGTGGAGCCTTAATCATTTTTCTCTGTAGTTTGCTTTAGTCCTCACTTTTAATTTAAATATCTTAGTCGTTCTTTGTTTTTAATCCTGTTTCTGAAATTCAGAGCAATATCTTTTTCCTCCTATATTTTGCAGTCATTAAGATCTTGACAGCTGTTAGTATACCCTACATTTTCAGAGGTGGCTGAATCTCTAGGAGAAGAAAATATGTTGATGGAGAAAATAATAAAATATAAACTGTGATTAATAAATTGATCTACTTTAAGTAATTGATTTACTTTAAGTAAGGACAGAACCATGTGCTCTTTGTGCTCTTGTGCTCTTGTGCACTATGTGCTCTTGGATTCTTCATAATACATTTTACAGGTAGCTAGCTGAAAGTTAATTCCTTGGTTTCTCAACAATTCAGTGCTCTTTTCTGGAAAGGGGCAAGGGTTCTCAGGACTTCATCTGGTCTCAGAAATTCATTTCTGTCTCAGAAATCTACCTACATGTAGTTTTTGTGAAGAAACATGTCTGGTGTCCCAAGTTCTGATCCCCAACATTCTGCAGCCCCCAACACCAACAGAAAGTGACCACTGGAGAGATATTCAGCTCTTTTTAGAGAAGAGGGGAGAAATATTTGGAAAATAATAAGTATACTGGTTTTATCTTTTATAACCATAGCTTTGGATATGTCAATCTTTTTGATACTTTTTTATTTTAAAGCCATCTGCATTGAAACTTCACATTTTCTTTTTTCATTTTTAAAGTCTATTGTATGAATAATCTGCATTTAGAAAAGCCAAAACAAAAAACCTACAGAAAACAAATTTTCAACTTTAGTAATAAGGATTTCTCATAATTTGATTCTCCTAAATTGAATCCTACCAGAACTCTGAAACATTACTTCTTTTTAGACTCTAGATGTAAGTATCTAAATATTTTTTTTCTTGTATATATTCTACTTCCAATTTGAAAGAGTTTTAACTTTGGGATTCAATTTCCACGTTTATAAAGGTATGTGCATGGTACTTCAGGGTTTGTTTATGCTAATTTCATACCAGGCTGTACATATTATCATACTGATTCATTTGCCCTGTTCTGCTGAAATAAATGCTTGTTTCCTTTCCTATGTATCTTTTATGTACTTTTCTGTATCTGCTTACATCAAAGCTCAGAAAAGCTCACAGTTGTCAAGTTTAATTTTTCCAAGAAATGTGTGAAAGTTATGAAAGGTGTGTGATGCTCTCAAATTTAGTAGTTTTTTGTAACTTCACATTTAAAAAGTGAAAATACCTTTTTTTTTTAAATGTACTTCCCTTAGATAGAAGGGAAGTACATTAAATAGAATTAGAAGGAATTAAAAGGAATATTTATAATTAATTTTAAAACATTTTTACTTACGTCAAAGTATCATATTCCCACACTGTATTTTATTGTTATATGCTGCTTTCTCAAATGGGTAGCGAATAATTTCTCTCCCTTTTCTCCTGGATACCCAAACATGAGTTTTTAATGGCCAAATTTTAAATTAATATATGTTAAAAGAGTATTAAAATTAAAATAATAAATTTACTTGTCATCTTTATAAAGATGGGTCACCCATCAATTACTTTGATTGATACCAACTAGTGGATTGCCTAATTTGCAAACCTATTGTGTATTCCTTTTATCAGATATAAATGTCAAGAAGATATGACAGTCTTTTAACACTCCAGTATCCCACCTTTTGGTGAACAGAAGCTTATAATTAAAATCTCTGTTCTAACTGGCAAATTTTCAAATGGTTTTCATCACTAGGGCTTCCTCTTCCGTTTTGTTAATTTTTTTTTTTTTTACTTTGTTTTGATTTTCTCAATACTGATATTAATAAATTCTAAATACTTTAAAATATATGTTATTCCATGTTGACATTATTAAGGAAAAATTATGTTTTATTAATATTAATAAAAAATAAAAACTTGGAATTTAAAATGTTATAATTTCTAGTAATATCTTTGTAGTTGAAATATAATATAACTCAAAGGAATAATTCAAGTAAATATTTATTTTTGAAATCTGAAAAGAAAAAGTTACAGAAAATTGTTTTTTGAATAAGTATGCTTTCATTCAAGCATTAGCTGTACATTATTGAAACTAAAGCCAATCTGTAAAGTTAAAATATTAATTACTTTTCAAATATTTATTTTCTATTTGCATATATAGTTTTTAATCTACCTGTGATTTCACCATTTCTTGTAGCCTTACCTTTATTTACAATATTTTAGCTTTTTACTTTTCAGTAAATTTTCTCAGAAAATTGATTTTTTGCATTTACTAGTTTATCCACATTCTGACTTTTAGTGCTTATCTGGCTTGGGATAGGGCTCTTCTGTATCCCACTGAAGATATTTTAGTCTTATGAGACCTTGAATGAAGACTTTGATCTTAAAATTTTGTAACAAGCTGACCTGTCGTTAATTAAGGGTCTTAGCGTTTTCTGGAAACCTTGTCTCTTCCTGAGGATTCATTCCAGAGTCTATAGCCAGTGTTTATTCAGTGACTTTTTGTTTCAAGGTACTCATGGTCATTCTAAGCAATAACAAAAATGTTAATGGAAGATATTTCTCTACATTCCTGGGGAGACGTGTCCAGTTGAAAGACTTTACTTCAACTGAAACTGTTTAGAAGATTTCAAATACTCGTTTTACGATGTGGTCTAGTAATTTTTAAGGGTCATGTTTTCAGGAAATGAAGGAAAAAAAGTAAATTGTAAACAATGTTAAAGTAAGTATAAACTGGCTGCCAATCTACATTTTACTCAGTTTAAAAACTCTGTCTACCTAATCGATGATAATTGTCTTAGTGAAAGATTTTGGTGGAAGTGATAATCCACCAAGAAGTGTGATTGTACCTTTAATGCATAGAGACTTTCCTGAGTGTATGTTTAGCAACCAGTTTTGCATTGGCTTGCTCTAAATTTAAAGCTTGAACAAATAAAGCATGTAGAACCCTTTGCATGCACTTGTCCAGGATACCTGAATGCCGTGTTCAGTATTTACAATGTGTATTACTCAAGGAAAAGCAAACTAGAGAAAACATTAGGATTAATAAGAGCTATTACAGAGGAAGCTGCCAACACCAACCCTGCTCAAGTTAAGTTAGAAATCGCTTTACATAGCAAGTCAAAAGTCTGAAGAGAAAAGACAAATGTTTTGTACCGAAGACTGTAAGAAAAATTAGCAAGAACCTGTAAGAAATTACTTAATGTAGCATTGGAAAAACATTAAGAGAGTATTAATAACTTATTGATCAGTCTTCTCAGCAAAAGTTGAGAGTCATTAAATAGCACAGATACTATTCTAGCCCTTATCCAAGGTGACCAGAGTAAAGAATATAAATATGTATGGAGTTGGATCTAATAATTCCAGAAAGGGTTGCAAGATTTTTTATTTTTCTTTAATAAAATATATTAAAAAAAAATCAACAGAACAGATAGAATGTCTGATGATTTCTATAATGATCAGATAGAAAAATATATAGGAATGTATCAATGAGCTGAGTTGCTCAATTAAGAAAATCCTGATGTGCTTACTAAATAAAGGAGAATCAAAAGCATAAATTGACAATTATACATCCTCCCTGATATTGCACATATTTAAATTCTGCCCCAGATAACTCAGGGTTGCTTGGAATGGAAGAGAGAGGCAAAAATGTTGTCAAGAATCTTGCCAAGATTCCAGAGATTGAGGGATGTGTAAGACTGTAAATATCTGAACAACTCTGAGAGCAAATGTCTCGGATCTGTGCACGAGTGTTCCAAGCTACATTGGAATTCTTTCATACCTACAGAATAGGCTGTGACACTGTGTAAGCACTGCTCAGCAGTAATGAAAATATTCCTGTGCCATAACACTGATTTGAGCACAATTAATGTTAAGAATATTACAGCTACTCCAGAAAAAAAATAAAAAATGCACACTGTGATTTGTCTTAGCATAGCTTCTGCTTGGCTAGTGTTGTTCTTTCTTTAAGGAATTACCATTTCACCTGAAAAAATCATTTTCCCTACAGTTATTTTCTTTGGGATATATAATATCAATTTCCCAGTTATATTTTCACACATAGTTTTGGCTCTGGTACCATATCTGCTTCCCAAGAATTTTTCAGTGATCCTTGTAATTTAAATTGCTTTCAACTTTCATTTCTTCTAGGTCTTTGTTCTTGTCAGTACTACATCTTGAAGAGCACTTCTGGAGTAATTTGTTTATCTGTTGTTTGAGAAATTTCTGTCAAAACATCCTAGTAATTTGCCTGGACAATTTATTTCATTTTTGTTCCTTGATAATTCTATGAAGATCAGGGATGTACTTTTTGAAAATATGGCTGTATCCTTACTAATTTCAATGAGAGTACATAACAGTTCTTTTAAGAACAAGAATTTTAAGAATGCAGGGAACTGCATTCTCCCTCTCATTTCTTTGGGTAAAATCTTACGTGCTAAGTTCCAGTTTTATGTGGATATTATGTTTAAATCATGGGAAAATTCAAGGCAGAAGATTACATTAGGAATAAAAACTTATTTAAGCTGTCTGATGCCTGTGGAATGAGGTGCCTTTAACCCCACTGAGTGCCGACGTGGGAATTTAGGACTGTAAGAATTTTCTCAAGTTGCCCTGGAGAGTTTATCTCATTATTCACTGAGTCTTGTGTTTGGTGCAGTGATTAAATATACTATTCTTTGTCTTACCTTGCTTGGTTCTTTTTCTTTTTAATTATAAAAAATAAAAAGAGTGAGCTAAGACCAAGTCGCATATTTAACCTAACAAACACAGCTTGAACATTGGTTCCACATTGTAACAGAAAACTACTAATTGTTTTTTGTATTTTTCCTTTTAATCTTCTATTTGAGAAAGGCCGTCCTATACTTATAAACAGTTGGAAAAATACTGTTTTGCTAAATGTAAATTTTCTTCCTATAATTATGATTATTCTGCCAATCATTTTAATTTGTTTGCTGTCTGTTTGCACACCACTTTAAGCAAAAAAAAAAAAAAGTAATTTGATTTAAACATTAGAAGATAAATGTTTAAAAAATATAATTCTGTTTTCATGGAATATCTATCATAGGATTTACTTTTTGAGTAAAGATTTTCAGGTTTTGCTACAGTATTGTAAATGACAGCCTATAACTTCAGGCAATATAGAATTAGGGGGTTTCACTGATTTTTTTCCTTCCCCTCTAGGTTTTTTATGCTTTGCCTAACAAAGCATTGAGAAAACAGTTTAAATACTTGTATAAATAAAAGTGTAAAATCTAATACTTAAAATATTTGATTGATGTTTGGTGTTTTAATGGTTTCTGCATTTTAAAAGGCTTGCCTTGTCCATTCAAACAATACATTTTATATTACTGTAAAATGCAATTGGCTAAGGAGCACATTTAAATTTAGTGTGTATATGCATTCCTTGAAGACGTGTACAGTGTTGATAGAGTAATTTTTCCAAAAAATAATAACAAAGAGAATCTTTGAAAATATATGGAGACTTTTAGACACACACAGCCGAAGCTAAAAGGATTCTAGTTTTCATGTTATTTCTTTGTACAGAGAATGATGTCAGGAGTGTATGCATATGTTATCATCTGAGTGTCTACTACTTAAGGCTATAATGAGAAGAAAGGTATGGGGGCACTCATTATCCATTCTGTCTTCTGTTACAGGAAGAGCCATATGTTATGTTCAAGAAGTCTGACAAACCCTTGTATGGAAATGATCGTTTTGAAGGGTATTGCATTGACCTCCTCAGGGAGCTGTCTACTATCCTTGGATTTTCCTATGAAATTAGACTGGTGGAAGATGGGAAATATGGAGCCCAAGAAGATGCCAGCGGACAATGGAATGGAATGGTTCGTGAGCTAATTGATCATGTAAGTTAACTTTTACAAGCTTTGAACTATGCATTTAGATTTCAAATCTTTCTATAAAAATTTTAGAACTTTTATGATTATGCCATTTGAATACCACTGTTTTCAAACTTCAAGAATAAATGCAAGCAGTTTGGTATAAAATTTCTTTAGTGTAGAATTTGCATCTATAGTGTAGAATAAAGCATCTCTGTTTTGCCCATAGGCAGTGTTTGTTTTACTTTAGCTCTTCTGTAGCTTATGTCTAAGCAAAAATGTGAAACAAATAATATTCATAATTTATTTCTGAGAACAAATGTGTGGGGTTTTATAACGAAATTTGCTACAGCAAAACAATTCAGGTCTCCTTTTCTGATAGTGGATCTGAGATTCTGTCTTAGAGAAATTTCTGTGTTTGTAGTGTAAGCACACACATCATTTAATATTCATCTTTCTTGAAATTTTGATAATAAAGTGCAAGAAGTAAGACAAAAATGTCAACATATACTGATGGAACAAAGCAATGTCACACCAGATACCATTACAAGTGATTAAGGGAGGCATTACTTCAGGTTCTTCAAAATGTGCTTTCTCAGTTCGTCATGCCAGTTGAATTCAGTCTCTTAGAAACATTTTCATAAATTTAAAAACTATTTCATTGTTCCTTTATGAATTTATTTAGGTGAACTGCTTGGTAACATTTTCTCTATAGATATGAGGTCAAAAATTGGGATGAAACATATTCTGCACATCACTGTCATTTAAAATAGAAGAATGTAGTTAATTCAAGTGGAACCTCTTAATGATGGCAAAAAACTGCATGAATAGCTTGAAAAAATATTTACTTATCTTGTTTCAATTTGCTTTAAGATTTCAGCAGATGGGCAGAACATGTGCTAATCAAAATATTCGTGTTTACTATAAGGGTTGTTCTTCATGCTTTCCTAGTAAATGATAATCTGGTATTGGTGTTGCAACAGATGTTGATTATGCCTGGCTTCACACTTTTAAGAAGAGTGCGTGGGAGTATTATAGTTGTGTTATCTTTAAATGTGTGTATTTATTATACCTAGTATACACACACAGAAAGCAAACTTATTTAGCTGGAGTCTCTGTCCATCTCTATAAATGTGCATTTTTACACATGAATAAGTGCATAGGCCTGTTCAGCAATTAGATTTGATGCTTATTAGGTAGAATCCTCATCTGGAACCAATTTTCCATGATTAAGGTAGGTATTGTGGAAGTATTTATTCAGAAGCAAATATAAATCACATTTTTATACACTTTTTATCATTCAGCCTTAAAACATTGTTAAGAGGACACTAGTAGGGCCTCCTAAGCTTTACACTAAGATAATCTTGAAATAAAAAGCATTTGAACAAGTTGCAGAAGTAAAGTGCATGAAACAGTGTCTTTCCCCATCTTTCCTCCTGATAACACAGAATGAAACAGGTATTCCCTTTCCCATAAATAATATACAACAAAATATAGATTAAAATTTATTTTATTTATTTATTCTTGTTCTATTAAAATGATTTTACTTAGGAGTCAGAAAAGTTTAGAGATTGTGTTAGCACACGTGGAAGATGTAGTCCAACTTCTTAATCTGGACCATGACTTTTACTAGTTTCTCTCAAATTTCTCACTTTTTAAAATTTTTGCTTTAAATTTTTCTCTGGTTTTATCAATTCTTACTTTATAATCTATTTGAGTACATATAATGTATTCATACACCTGCACCCTTTATTTACATGCATGTTATTGGTGCATTTTACTAGCAAGCAATACTTCAGATCTCAATGAGGCAGAATTTAGTGAAGAACTCCAGACAGACAGTTACCACATTAGGTGTTTCCATATGGTTAGTATTTCATGTTCTCCATTAGCTTTCCAGTCTTTCCTTTCCCTTAGAGAATATTTTTAAACTGTCATAAAGGTTTTCTTTCCTATAAAGTAATTTAATAAACTCAATTTCTTTATTTTTGAAAGGTGAAATGATTCTGTATTTTTCAGCTAGAGTTTCTAATTAAAATAGACTACAAAGATGGTTTTTAAAGTTACCATAGCACTTAAATCTATTGAAAAATATTTTTAGAAATTATTTTTCTCTCTTTGTTTTATTTCACCTGTCAGTCAAATAAATTCAGAAAGGTCACTATGCTGTAGTATATATGTTTGCAAGGGTAATATGTAACATGCATAATCCAAGAGTAAATGAAAAGAATAATTTTAGTATATTATATGTGTAGAAAGGAAAGTGCATCATTTATATAAAAAGTACCAAATAAAATCTAAGATTTAAATAAATCGTCTAAATCAGTACTTAGTCACTTTGCATAATTGCTGGGGCTTGAAAGTCTAAAAGAAATAAAGAAAATTTTATCTGAGTTGAGCTCAGCATATCATGTCAGTCTCAGGATTTAATTTTATAGTATGAACCGAGAGTGAAGTGTTTACATCAGGCTCTGTTTTCAATCTCCTTTCCCATAGTTTGCTTGTGTTTCTTCTTTCCTTGAGTGTTTTACATAAAGTTCACATCTGCATTCTTATATCAGTCTCCAAGCAATAAGTAGCTTCTTTTTGAATTTGTGGTAAATACCGACAGTGAAAATTAGGACAATGATTCCTTCCCTTTGACAACTGACAATGAATTCTCATTGTAAAAAGGACACTTGTCTCTAGAGTTACAAGTGTAAGACAAATATTAGCTAGGACAGCACGTACACATGACATTTCTCTATGAATAAATTTTGAATTGAATTTCTCCACTTAAGCGCTCTGATTTCTTTGCCACAATTTTTCATTCAGTGTTTTACCCTCTTCTCAGGTTAGTTCAAGATATGAGTGTTACATATTTGAGAGAAGGAGCGCTACGTTCCAGGTGTCTCCATTCTTTATGGATGAATTCTAAATTAAAAAAAAATTCTTTATACTGACTTGCTGACTTTGGTTCAAAAACTTTATGAAAGGACAGATTTATTGGATAGGTTTTGAACAGAATCATAAATTCTGGAGAATTTAATGTTGTTCTTAAATTCTAAAAGTTGTCATGTCACTGTATTATGTTGTATGAGATGTATAGTTTAAAAATGTAAGTTATATTCCAATATAGCTAGCACAGACAGAATGAAAAGATATGATTTTATTTTTAGAAAATTAGACATCCTACTTTACTGATCCAAAATTACTTAAAAAATTCTTAAGGTTTGGTTCCAAAACAGGAAAAAATTACTGTTTTATACTTAGCCAGAGCTATAAATGAAAAATCCACTGGGAAATATTTTGTTTTATACATACATGATTGAAAATAATTTTGGGGGGTTCTTTGAATGATTCTTCTACAACAAAAAGCTTATGCATTACAAATAAACTTCAAAGCTTGCAGGTCTTCTATGATTCATAAGTAATTACAGAAAAGGTCCATTTTTTAGATCATTATTGCTTTTTGATCATATGTGAGGATTAAATTGGAACTTTTCTTTGTCTCTAAGAATAGGATTTTCAGCTTGGAGGAATTTTACACAGTTGGATATGTAGAAAGAACTATTTAGTTTGAGTTAACTTTAGACAGAAGGATTTTTACTTCAGTATATTTAGAATTTCTCAAAATCAATATAATTTTTTCAAAATAAATACATATCATATACTTACATTTGTAAAAATCATAGTAGCTTTCTTTTTCTTTTAGTAACAAAATAGATGTTTATATAATTGGTTTAAATATTTTTAGTGATTTTTCCTCCAATAACCTGTTGATTTCTTTCTCTTATTTTAAATTAAGGTCCTTATGATCTTGAAAAATCTATAGAGAAACCCTTTATATTATTGTGTAGAAGTGACAAAAAACCTTCTGATAATTGACTGTGCAGACATTTGGTTCCTCCCTTTTTGACCCAATGAGATATTACTTTCTTCCACCTTATTCTTTTCTGTTTCTTCCATGACTTCCAATGTCATTTCTTGACATTGTTTGGACTCTGCTTCTTTCCTTCATATTTATAGGAAACTCTACCATAGAAAGACTCATAAGGAAAGGCTATGGAACATCTCTTCCTTCTTTCTTCTTGTAATTGTCACGCAAAAGGTCTGCAAATTGAAATTTTCAATATATCCTAAGTTATATAGGATAACTTAGCCATGGCTCTTTTATTAGTGAAAATCTCAGAAGATTTGATGGTAATAGGCATTTAAAGAGTCTTTAGGGAAAAGAAGGAAGGAAGGAAGGAAGGAAGGAAGGAAGGAAGGAAATGTTTCTCTTTTCATCATCATTAAATGGGCTCAACAATAACATCTGTGGACTATCAATGTTCTTTAAAGCACCATGTCTGATTCATGGCTTCCTCATTTTATTAGTGGAACTAGAATGTGCAACTGCATCTCAGGTGTATACAACGAAAATTTCACTCAGGCTAAAGGTTTCCTATACATAATCAATTTTATCTCTGATGCTTTGGGAAAGTGATGTTTTGAGGTGTAATAGACCATAAATAACAGTGTTTTGGCAAGTCTGCAGTTTAGCTATTGTTGTTTGAACCAGCAACTGTGGTGATTATAGATAGATGGAAAGCTGAATGACAACTGATTTCTGCTAACCCTGTTTTAATGTTGTTTTTCTAGTACCTTGGCATTTTATTTTATTTTTATTTACTCTCTTAAAAAAATAAGACACAATTACTTTTTCCTGTTCTCTCTGTAAAATAAAATAAAACAATGGATAATAAAATAAATGCTGCTGTTGTATTTCAGTTTTATTTTCCTTATCTGTTTGGATTTTCATCTTTTTTATGTTTTGTTTATAATTTATCTTTTTTCCCATTTTTTTTTTGTTTAGCTATTTGGAAGCCATCTATTTTAAGTGCATTTTTATCCTTGGTATTAATTTATTTACCTTGCAGATTAAGCATTACTATTCTATGCTGAAACTCTCTTCTCTGATTTTCCAGGAATCATTATTAGTTACATTTATTAAGCTATGTTGGAAGCCCAGCACAACCACCTCTTTAAATAAAGCTACTAATTTGTATTATTTAATATTTAAAAATATATTCCAACTTCTTCTAGTTACTCTGTGTTGTGATGTGACATCCATGACTCTTTAATTGTTAAGTGCCTATAACATACCTTTCTTGTGGATTTTTACTGTTTTGAATATTCATATTGACTTCCAGTTTTTATTGTTTGTGTGTTCTCTTTCCTCATTAAAGTTGCATTTCATTTCTGTGTGAAACATGTCCTGGGGTCGTAGGATAATTTCTTATGATAATTTGTAATATGCCAGAAAATATCACTTGTCCTTTTAGTGTTTTTGAGTGTAATTGCTAATTCATTAATCCACAACTTCAAGTGCTCTGACCTTTTATTTTCAAAGTAATTTTTCCCAAGCTGAATAAGCATCAGTGTGTCCCTGACAAGCAGCTAGTTATACCTCTTCTGATGCTTGAGATCCTGTTTTTCTATTAAAGGAAACTGTATATATACAAAGACTCACAAAACTTCTCTTCAAATGCTGAATTTATCAATTTAATTTACTCAAATATGCCATACTATGCACCTTTTTTCCTTTTTTTTTGTTTATTTGTTTGTTTTAAAGTAAAAGATAAAAAGGTGGTGTTCTACATGACAATAAAATTTCATTTCAAACCAACAGCTAAACATCCATCTCTATGCTCACAAAAAGACAGTTTTCATGGCTTCTTTGTCACTCTCTAATAAAGCTTATGTATGATATTCCACAGAAAAATGTGCAAACAGATCCTCACTCAGCAAAAGTTATGCAGGAAGCAAATTTTAGGTAGAGATGTATAAATCCACAAAAAATTCCAGGGAAATGGAAAAACAAGTCAGTATCTAATATGCCAAAAAAATCCTAATCCAGAAGTTTAGACCAAGTTAGCAAAACGATATATTAATTCAATAAGCAGCATATATGTGCATATATGAATTCTCTATTAAATTGTACATGTGTACTTGAAATCTTAACTTACATTTCAAGTAAAATCAAGATGCAGTTTCTAATATAACAGCAGTTTTAAATGAACAATTTGTATTCAAAAAACAAGGAACTTCCAGACAGTCTGCATTTAGTATAGCAAGGCCCAGCAAAAATTTTAGCATTACAGTAAGGCACAGAGAATAATAACATATACAGTTTTTTATAAAAGGATATAAACGTTAAGTCATGATTTTTTGAGCTAAACATGTCCTATGTTTCCCAAAGAAACTGGACTAAAAATTTTAACTGCATTGTCAATGATTTGACACCAAAGTTTCAGGGAATTTTGACAATTGGGTCTTTTAAGTGCTCTGAAATGTGTGGATTTTTTCCTGGAGATCTGTGCTCCAGGCTTAGTTTATTTGAAATTTCTTGACACTATGAGTAAGTGAATATTACTTTCTTGTTTGTTTAGCTGCAATAGGCCTATGCATTGTTCTTTAACAGTAAGGCTATTATGGACATCCCAGGCTAATGCACTTGGGTTTATAAAATGATTAGTTTTCAGTTACAGAGAAATATTTTACAACATATAGCTGTAATTAACTTTCACTGTCCTGCAAGCAAAGTAGATCATAGCCAATCAAGGCAGTGGCATTAAGTTTTTCAAATGAAACTCCAAACAATAATGCTTTGGCTCAAGCATCATCTATGCTTACAGTGATGATTAGAAACTGATTGGATCTAGGATTAGGGCTGTATTCATAAAAGTATTACATTTTTCATATCCTCATACCTTTATCTGATCTTTTACTTTTGTTGCTGTAATGATAGTAAAGAATGGTAGAAAATAACATTGGGATTTTTGTTTCTATGTGTATGCCTTCTTAAGTGAAGTACACAAGAAAAACGGAATTCTCTTATAGCAGAGTTAATTTTCATTGGGGCTTATCCCTTTTATTAGGGATTATTAGTAATGCTGCAATTTGCCTTTTACTCATCTCCAAAGAATTTCAACATATCTCAAAGTGAACACTTCATGGAAGATAGGTCTATTGAAATATTTCATAATTCAGAAATGTTAAAGCAAAAAACTAGGGTAAGATCTACACTTATTGCTACAGTGTAATAACAAATCAAAAACAGTTCAGTTAGGAAAAACAGAATCATGTTGTTGCTCTTTTTTGGAGTAATCCTGTTGCTATTAGAGTTTTGCTGAAGGAGCAGTAGAAGCTTAGGAGCAGTTTCTGGTTGTCTTCATAATTGTAGAAATGATTTTTATCTTTTTAATCTGTTACTTTAGTTTAACATGGGAATATTGTAATATTGTTGAGAAACTAGGAGACTACATGCCAAACCTGTTTTCACTAGTTGCAAACTTTGTCTGCAGCCAGAATAGAAATAGATCTGCAATATTGTTGCAGAGTTTAAAGATTTGGAAAGAGAAGCTACTTACACTATAGAATTAAAGAATTGTTGAGATCAAAAACTGACCCTAGGTATTGCCTCATCCAAATCCCTGCAAAACATGCTCAGCTACAGTAAGTTGACAAGCGCCATATTCCATCTACTTCTGACTCTTCCTAGGAATAGAGACTTCATAACATCTTGGGCAACTTGTTCCAGTGTTTGAATATTCCTAAAATAAAATAAAAAGGTGGGATTTATATCTCTAAATCAATTTCCCTGTGTTTCAGTTTCTGCCTGTTAGCTCTTTCACTCGGTACCACTGAGAAGATTCTGGATCCATCCTCTTTTCTTCCCCTTTCCCTTCATTTATTTATATTCATTCAGCAGATCTCACTGTGCCTTCTCCAGGCTAATTGGTTACAGCTCTCTCAAGTCTGTCCTCATATGGCAGGGCAGGTACCACAACATTTTAGTAATCTCCATAGCTCTCCTGTTTCTCTTGTACCAGCTTGGGCCTGGACCCAACAATACACTTGCCCACTTGTCTCACCAAATGCTGAGTAGACATCAAGGATTACCAATGTAATAATTCAATAAAGATCAAGTAATTGTGGAAGTTTTGGGGTGGAAGGAACTTTATAGACCATCAAGTTCCAAACCCTCTGCCAATGGCAGGGAACCTTCCACTAGACCAGGTTATTCAGAGCCCCATCCAACCTAGTCTACAACACCTCCACGGTGTTGTGGACAGCTACAATCTACAGCTTCTCCAAGCAACTTGTTCCAGTGCCTCACCACCCTCACAGTAAAGAATTTCTTTCTAATATCTAATCCTCACCTGCCCTCCTTCTTCTTGAAGTCATTCCCCCTTGTCCTGTCTCTACACATTCTTGTAAGAGTTCCTCTGCAGCCTTCTTGTAGGCCCCCTTGAGGTACTGGAAGGCTCTGTAAGGTCTTCCCAGTCCTCTCTTCCCCAGTCTGAACAGCCTGCTCTCTCAGCCTGTCTCCATAGGACAGCTGCTTCAGGTCTCTGATCAATGTACTGGCTCTCCACTTGACTTGCTCCAACAAGTCTTTTTTGCACTGGGGGCCCCAGAGCTGGATTCAGTTTTCCAGCAGGGGTGCTTACAAGAGCTGAGTAGAGGGGCAGAATCACCTCACTCTCCTGCTGGTCACACTCCTACAGACACAGCTCAGGATGCAGTTTGACTTATGGGTTACCTTCAAGCTCACATCGCTGGGTCGCATTGAGCTTTTGGTCCACAAACACCTCCAAAGCCCTTCTCATCAGGGCTAGTCATGATCCACTCTCTGCCCAGCCTGTACTTGTGTTTGGGATTGCTCTGGCCAAGATGCAAGACCTTGCACATGACCTTGTTGAACTTCAAGAGGTTCTAGTAACATAGATAATGTTACTTAACTCTCCATCAACTTTCTAACTGGACAGTAGCTAGACTGGAATTTGTCTGTATTTTCCTGTCTTGCAGATAAATCTTTTTTCTTGTTACATTCTCTGTTCTTATTCATTATGTATTTGTACTCCTCTGTTCACCCTTGCCTTCCAGAATGAAGCAAAACTTCACTTAAATAAGGAATAAATTATAACAGTAAAGACATTTTAAAGTGTTTCATAAATTTCATCTTATAGATAGCAGAAATATTTTAACTCAACCACCACAGATTTCATGTTAGGATTTACATTTTATTTTCATTAAAGCTGATTGTTAATAAGTTTGTCCTGGTATCTTTAGTACTTAAAGAATGCCTAGAGCCCGGATAAGCTTTAGTCAATTTAAATAAACGTAATAAAATTTTCCAATGAGATAGCTTATGTATACTTTGTGCAGAATAGAACTAAATTAGGTTCTAGTGTATAAAAATACTGTTAAAATTTTTCTTCTTTATATTTCTGACAATATTTTGGAAATGTAATCTTTACTATATTGCCCCTTTTTAAAATAACTGTGAGACAAGTAAAATATTGTATGATACAAGGTTTTGAGAATATAAACAAGATAAAACCACTTCTTTTTTAATTTGATATTTGATAGATTTTTTTTTAAAAGGACTTTTTTGTTATTTTTTATAATAATGATCAATTTTAGGTAAGTCTAAGACCCTGGAAGCTACTGATTAATTGAGAATTCCAGAGTGTGCATTGTTATGCCTGCATGAAAATGCAAGCGAGGGGGATGAGTGCACAGGAGGTTGATTTCGTCCATCTTAATGAATTTTACCCCATTGTTAATTAAGCTGATGAAATTATAGATTTCAAAAAATTGTTAATTAAATATAGTTAATCAATAAGAGGTGACATATCCTGCAGTGATCTACTTCCATCCAAATGATATGCAAAAATGTTATTAATCATTTTGATTCCACTGTGAAAAATAGCAGATGACAAAGTAATACAACAAAATGGGATTAAGTCAAATTCGACACAAGTCAAACTTTATCGTGTGATGAAATGATTTCACTGAAACAATTTGATAAAACTCCATCCATCTGAGAACAGAAATTCTGTCAAAATTAAAAGATGTAAGATTTTTTTGGTCCTGAGTGCAATAAATGAAATTCTAGGTGACAGCTGGTTAGCAACAGGAAAAAAACCTAACTCTTCCAGGAAGTTGAAGTAAATCTGGAAAGTATAACAGTAAAAATGTTAGCTACAAAAAAGGAATCAATGTTACCTGTGTACTTTATTTCAAGAAGGTGTGCTTCAACATGATGTCTAGTAATTTTAATGTTTGATAAACATCTCTAGTACAAAAATAAAATATTAGAAAAAGTGTAAAACAGCAGAGAAGAACTGAAATATTTTAATGTAACTATTCTAATTTTAATTTTTTTTCCTTAGTGAGGGAGTTTCCCTTTCCTGAATTCTGAGCCACAGTATCACACAGTCTTGTAAAATGTCTTTGACAATTTCCTTTTTCTGGGGGTATATGAATCCCTCTTCTAGCCATAAAAAGAAACCTCGGTACAAAATTCCTGAAATGAAGTGATAAAAGGTTTTTTTAACTGTTGAAATTAATAGTCACCCATCTTCCTTCTATATATAATTTCATAGTCTACTGCCTCTAGTCCTTTTACATGCAATTTGTTTACCTGTTGAATAGACTGAAGTTGATGCAAAATACTTTAGTGAAAGTTTATTATAAATCAACAGATGGGAACTATATCTATTTTTAATGAGTACTCATATTATATCTATTCAGCTATTAAATCTTATCCATAGTGGCATAGGCAAATGAGAATTGACCAGCATAACTCTGAATCAGTGCAAATAATGTAAATTAACTAATTAGAGTTCTTGCTAGTTTAGTACTATAATTTTTTCTTGACTAAACATTCACACAATAACAGAGGAGCAAACAGAAACCAATACCAGAAGTCAGTTCTAGACAGCGTTATGTTGATCAAAACATGTGCTATCCTATTTAAAAGCCACTGGAGGAAGGATTCCATGCATCCTGTTTTTGTCTAGTTGAATTCGTGTAGAAAGTTGTTTCTGTGGTAGTGGACAGAATGCAAATTGCCTCTACAAAATCTTTTGCTTTAAAAAAAAATCTACGTCTAGGTAAATGATCTTGTTGATTTCTAGGTCAGGATCCTCTCTAAAGGGAGAAATGATGAAAAAATCATTAGTTATCCCTGCTGTTCAAGACTTTGCCAAAAAAATAATTAGTCATGCTGACACAAGAGGGTCTAAAGAAAGGAAACTACTGTGTAATATTACTGTCAATGAAATTAATCTGAGTAAATCACCTGTCTTCCAATGACTTTTTATTGCTGTACAAATGCTGAGAAGCATCTCAGCAGTTGCAAACATATTAGGTGACCTAGAATCTGTTGAAACTGTTATCATGTCACTTTCTTATGTTAAAGTACTCCATTATGTTAATAAAGTAGCAACTGCTGCTGTTTCATCTACATCGAGTATTGTCAGAGATTAAGTTTATATTATACTAATCAGGATCCCACAAATAAGAAGTTATGACATCTAAATTCAGCTATCAAATCTGGATTTTTTTTTTTTTTTTTTTTTACTTTATAATATGTTACTCACATTTGGCAAGGGCAATAATTTCTAGTAGAAGCTTCCCAGGATCTGTGAGGAGGTTATCAGGAAGCTTCATCTGGGTTTTTTACAGAAGAGCCTGGCAGGAAGACCAAAGGCAACATGCATAAACTGAAAACTTCCAAGTGTGGAAATTGCATAACCTCTCTAAACAGCTCGGTCCACTGCTTGTCTCTAGAAAATTTTTCACTATGTGGATAGACAAGATTATTCAGAAATGTCATGTAGTCACCTTCCTTGGAGGTTTTTAACACTGACTGGGTAAAGTGAAGAGCAAACTGGTCTCATCCTTGCCGATGCTTTGAACAGAAAATTGCGCTAGAGGCCTCCTAATCTCTCCCCACTTGAATTGCACTATGATCCTGTGAAAGGTAGTAGAGAAACAATTTCTGTTAAAGTAATGTAAGTGACTATTTAAAATAAAAATAACGATAAAGACTTAGTAAGTTCCCAGTGGCTTCAAAGGAAATGAAGATCTTTCAACAGGACCAAAAAATTCTTGTGGGGTATAAAATTTTTTATAATGTAGCAACATGAGGAAGGCCATTTAGGATAGACTGTAAACTAAAAAGCAAATTACAGATCTTATCTTTTTAAATCAGTTCCAGGGAAATGCACTTCTGTGAACAGGAATAATGCATAAGGTCTCTGTACATTAAGAGTGTGTTAGACAGGTCTGAAGAACTGAAGCTATGTTTTAGCCTTCCTCTTTTATCTTGGGGATGCATTTTCTCCAAAGGGAATGTAACTGAAATTGAACTTAGGTTAACAGCCTCAATAATTTGAGGTGGCTGAAGAAGTTTACATATTGACTTAGGGTCTTAGGCTGATGAAAAAGTGGATTAAACAAAACTTTATGAAGTTTTTCTTTTTAAAAAGGCAAGTTCCTTTACTTTAAAGAATAATTACAGTCAATAAGGGCATTGCTGGCTGTAGAGAAGTAAAATTATTTAAGTGTCTTTTCAGTATATGTGTAGTTTTGTTTATATTACACAATTACAATGTGATTGTACTGATTCACTGAATAAACAACTGAGAATCAATAGTGTATGATTCCCTTTGCATTTTTGTATGAATATTAATGGTGGCTAAATCAATGCAAAACGTTAGGAGCAAAATTCTCACCAGAAGACTCCATTTACATTGGCTAAAAATCTCTATTATTATGGTGGAATATTGTGTAATTATAGAGTCTAATTAATAATAGCTATTAGCCATTTTATTGTTTCTGTGTGTAGATTGTATTTAAATTCTTCAGTCTTTTGAAAAAATTAGGTGAGACAAAAGCTTTTCAGAAAATTATTAGTGAAAGAAAATTCAACCTGTGTTTGTTTTTCCTTTCCCTGGTATAATTAATAAAAGTGAAAATGAAATTGCATCAAAATTCTATTTCTCCCAAAATTATTGTAGCTATTTCTCCAGGTTTTGTAAAGTTGATTTTCTGCAGTTACCTACTTTCTGTATGTGCTATGGCCAAAAGCTACTCAACATTATTATGCAGATTTTTTGCTGAAGTTTTTTTTGGCTGCAAGCATAAATTGAATTCAATATAATTTTTAAATCTCTCTTCTTAGAGGTTATGTACCAAATTTCAGCCCTGTACAAATGGAAAAATAATGTCGTCCCTTTTTCTCTTTCAATACTACTTTATGTAAAATAGTCAGTGAACAAGATGCTTGGAAGCAAAATTTAAGTGAAGAAACAGTCTGTCTCAGGCACTTCTATATCAGAGATAAATTAGGGATACCTGAGTTATTGGTGAATGAACATCCTACAACTGCACATGGTAGCAAGACAGGGAAGCTTGTTTGCATATGTGAATGCTTATTCTTTGTCCCCACCTTGGTCAAGCAGATGTTGTGGTCAGGGTTGTCCCTACCTGTATCATGGATGAGCTGCTGATACTTTCAAGGGATGCTTTACTGCCTTACTGTTATGATCAATGGGGTGCTTCACTGCTCAGCTGGTTTGGTCCAGGTTTGTCAGGAGCTTCTGAGTTCCTGAGGGGTTGTATGGGGCAGGCAGAGAGAGGATGCACAACCACACCTTATTATCTGCAGTGCAGTCCTCTAGCACATAGTACAGCAGGCTGTACAACTCCTCCATTTTGCCCAGGACCATGTCTGGTGTTGGAATGTCCTTGTCAGACTGCTGCTAATCACTATTGTAACCTTTAGTTGGTGCAGAATTCTTCTTTGTAGCGACTAGCTTACTTACCTCACCAATCCTTGGATGCTGTCATAAAAAATTCTTTAATTTCAAGAAAGAGTAAGTATTATTATGGATTGTGTTTTCAGATAGATATATCTTTTTATCCATTTAAAGAATAGAAGCATGCATACATTCATTACAAAAAATGGAATCATCAGTCACTGCCAAATGAGACAAATATTCTTTGTAACGGAACTTATCAAAAAGCCATTTTAGGATATACTAATTTGTTAATGTTGTTAAATGTCAACTGATAAAATACTTACTTTATACCATTCCTCCCCTATTCATCCCTAGAAGTAAGCTAAAGAAGATTCTCTTCCTTGTATATCTTCATTAAAGCTGAGTGCAGGAGAAACTGATACCGCACTTCTAGAAACTTGGCCTCTGCTTTCTCATATTTTACAAAATAGTGCTTTCTCACTATTTTACATACAATACTCTTTTCAGAATGAAAGAATTGCCAGGAGAATTGAGTATTTTGGAGAAAAAAATATTAACAATAGTTGCATGTGGTAGCAATACATTTTAAAATTAATAATTTCCTCAATTCTCAATTATTAAAGACTTTGGATTTTTTTTTAAAATTAGTTTTTGTTTTTGTTTTTTGGTGCTTAATTTTTCTTATGGAGATATTCTAGTTCAAGAATATTGAAACAGAATAGTTACTCAGCTCTGAAGAAAATCTTGAGATGTCAAATTATGTACATATGTTTTACATCTGTCCTCTCAGGTTGGGATATCTTTTCTATTCTGTCATATGAGACATATTACCAGTTATTTTTCTAATTTTATCTGCAACTTGGTTCCACTAGAGATAGTTAAAACTTATATTCATTTGTGTATGGTTTTAATTCCATCTAACGACCAAGGGTTGGATTTTATAGGGTATTTATTAAAATAAATTATTTGTTATTCATTAAGGTTCTGTTAATAAAATAAGACCAAAATTTACATCTACCAATAGCCTTCCAAAAGATCTAATTTATCTGTCTTTGAGAAGCTGCCTCTTCTGACAATTTCCAGTCAGTTACATTCAGACTCTTAGGTTAAGGTCTGCTACTTGCCTCACAAACTTATAGCCTGTGTTGTTATGTTTTACAAACTTCAATGTGTTGACCTATAACTTTTAATTCACATTAATTTTAGTTTCTTACTTTACCATTTTCTTTCTACATCAGCTGGAGTATCATCAATAATATGCAATCCATAAAAAGTCATCCACTGTGGAATTAAGCCTGTCTGTTTTGATTAATATCTATAAGCTCTTAATACCAATGGAAATGAAGTGCATGCAGTTTTTTTGACCAGTAAACCCTTAGCAAACAAAATGAACAGTGCCAGCGGAGTTTCACATTGTAACTGACTACAGCAGATCTAATTTCATTTTAAATAGTCCTATTGATTAATAACTATCTGTAAGTTTTGTAGTGATTCCCATGAATGAGTAAGGACAGTTGCACTTTGTTTAAACAAATCCTCAGCAACTTTGTGGTTATAACACTTTCTATTTTAAACTGGTCTTTGTTTTTATCCTAAAATATGAAGAAATGCCTCCTGACCCCTTCCCTGCACCTGTACTGGTATATTCACTTCTGCTTGCCAAATAGATTTGCTCCTAAAGAACACAGTGAAGGAGAAAACTTGTGTTGAAATGCACAATTCTTAAAGTTTTAAAATATGTGATAATGGATGTTCATGTTTTCTGCGAGATGCAGTATTTTTCTTCACTTGTATCCCAGTACTAGTGCTTTTAATTTTTTCTAAATGCTATGTCAATTTAGCAAACAGGAAGTTGAATAAATCTGTTACGTTATAGGGGGAAGAGAGTTTTAAATTTCAAGCAACCTAGTACGAGAACAGACATCCTCCATACAAAGTTTGTGTTTTGCATAATCTGATTGTCTACTTCAGCCTGTTTTTTCTGACTTATGGCCTTTTTCTCTTTTTGTATTTCTGTTAACAGAAAGCTGACCTTGCAGTTGCACCATTGGCAATTACCTATGTTCGTGAGAAGGTCATCGACTTTTCCAAGCCCTTTATGACTCTTGGAATAAGTATTTTGTACCGCAAGCCCAATGGTACAAACCCGGGCGTCTTCTCCTTCCTGAATCCTCTCTCCCCTGATATCTGGATGTATATTCTGCTGGCTTACTTGGGTGTCAGTTGTGTGCTCTTTGTCATAGCCAGGTAACATGTCAACTTTTGTGATTTTTTTGGCAATTGTTACCATTTTTTTCTTACTAATAATTGTCAAAAGTCACAAAACTTTTCTTACTTTCATACTCTTATATTTAAACTTCATGATTTATAGAAGAATAATGATGAGGATTCTCACTATTAATATTCTCCACTGCCATAATAGTCTCCAGTTTGTTACTGGACTTTTCCCCTAAGTGTTGAGTATGCTAGCTAGATTTCTTCTTTCGTTTACAAATGTAGAGACACTAGAAAGTTTTTAAAATAGCTTTTCCCAATAAGTCTGTATTTAGAAACTCAGGGTTTGCGTGTTTTATTTTGTTACCCTGATTTGTTTTAATGCTGTGGTGCTCAATCTCAATTTGAGTACTTAGCTGCCCAGGCTAATTCTACATGTCCAAAATGGGCCTCTGCCAGTTGCAAAAGTTTGTGTAGATTAGTATCTTTGAAGTAGGGTAACAATATATTTTTTAAAATTTTGTGCTAGTTGAAATCCCTGAGATACTTCACAGAATTTAAAGTCTCTGAGTGGAATGTTTTTGTAAGCTTAGTTGAGCTTTTGGAATTAAGGAACTCAATACATCAATTGTTAAATTATAAATTGATTTGAAATATAGGGCTCACTTTTTTATCTGCTCTTTTTTTTTTTTTTTTTCCCAAACCAAATAAGCTGAAAAACATCTTTTGTCAAAAAACTCCCAATCTGTCTACCTTTTCCTTCTTAACTCATTAGGGCTGAGTTCAGCTGCTCCCATAAATACAGACTTACATGTAACTTTGGCTTTTGTCATGGCAACAAAAGAAAAAACCCAGAACAGTGTATGTAATCTATTTTCCTCTTGTAGTCATTTGCAATTTTTTTAAAATCAAATGTATATGAACTATATTGGCTTTTATCTCTTGAATAAGATGGAATCTTTTTGTTTGACTTGATAATGAAATCTCACTTCAGCCTGGAGATTTCCGTGATTTCATGCTGTGGTTCACAGTAGAATCTTCATATATTTCTTTTTCTATTGTGCTGTATTTAGTATCAGAATTCTCCATCTGTTTTTGATACTCTCTGTTTCATTTTGGAGAAGTAGTATCATTTCTATATTAGGGAGAAGCAATATTTTTAGAAACTAGTTTAGAAGTAATTTTGTACCTGTAGATGAAGTACCTACGGTATTGAAGTAATATAGATAACACTAAAAATATATTTTCTAATGAAACACTTTACCGTGTACCTTTTTGAAAAGTGTACTTTAAAGAGCCAGAGTTGTATTGAAAGTTTCTTGAAAGGCCTCTATATATAATGGACTGTATAAGACAGAGAGTACAATCATTTCTGAGGTGTTCCTGCCATGCAGATACCTCTGAAAGCATAGGTGAGCACAAATCACAACTGTTATCTTGTGAAATGCCTCACATAAAACATTTATGCATATGTCGGAAAGTTTTAACCCTACTGTAATCACTGAAGGACATATTGGTTGTGATGCACAGTGCTTCTGACAGGTAGCTCCCACTAATGTTAGCAGGATTTGTATGACTGAGTTCCTGCTTATGCTTTGAAAACATGCCTTGACATGTTTTTTAAAAAAGATAGATTTTCTTGAAGCCTTGTTTTTTTGTTTTTTTTTGTTTTTTTTTAACTAAGCTATCTGGCCACTTGAGCTCACTTGCAGAACAGGGAGGAATATTTATTTTTATACAGAAACACCAGATCATAGACCAATAATGCTGATTTTTTCTTTTCACTTGTCTGTTTTTGTGACAAGCACCATAAATTCCTTATGAAATTGGAAGCATTATCTTCATTGTAAAGCAATATGGAATGTGTTTTATAGTGAGCAGAGAAGTTTTGCTTTTGTAGAATCGAATATGATATCTTTTTTACTCATAAATTTATGTCAGCCTTCACATCTAGAGATTTTCAATATTTCTTAACTAGTACAATCAAATATTGATACCATTTAGAAATAAAAAGATATAGGGCTATGTAAGAAAATCTACAGATTTTATTCATAATGCAGAATGACTTAATAGTATGTGATAGCATTTTCTAACACTATTGCTCGTAAAAGGAAACAAGTCTAAATTAGAAGATTAATTTCCTGCTAAATACTATGCAGAAAGAAAGGAGAAATTATTCAAAAGTTAAAGACTTGTTTGCAAGAACAATTCAAAAATTTTATCTGTCATGTAAAGAGATATACTTTGTGGTAGTGGAGAGGACTTTGCAGCATAGTGGTATGTAATTTAAGTACGTATTATAGGTTAGATATCGTGCAGCTGATGTATTTTTCAGTCCTGGTGTAGTGAAACTCCTGGACTGCATGCTACTAGTTTAATAGGCTCTACCCAGAGTTTCTTATTAAGAAGATTTCTATTCCATAAAAATCCTTCCATAATGGATGTTTAACTACCAGTGTTTCACAATAATTACTTTGTGTTTCATAATAAGGTGTGCCTTTGTTTGGAGCAGTGCTTAGTATGTCTTTTATGATATAATGTTTTGTAATTACAGCTCATCAGAGTGTTCAGTGTAGAATATTCATTTTAAATTTGAAACCTCCCATTTTGGTGTCAAATGTTTTGTGATGTTATTGTTTCACCATGTCTTCCAAACAATGTTGGCATGTAAGGGCTTGGTACCTTGAAAATGGAAAGTAATATTATATTGTGCCACTTGGATCTCACTCATTAATTAGTGGTATGGTGATATTTAAGGAAATATGAAGAAATTGGTAAAAGGTTCGAGAATCTTTGAGAATGAATTTCTGAAAATAATTCCACAGAAAGAGAAATATAACATTAATCTATATCAGTCCTTTTCTTAATTTGCAAGAGCATTGGATTTTCCTTCCAATTTGAGAACCATTACACTCTTTTTATAAAAAGAGCTGTAATCTTTCTGCACTCAACAAGACAAGAAGCTAGGAAAGATTTATATGTTAGCTGGAGGGCTTTTCTGTTTTATTTTTCTCTTGTAGTTCCCTCCCAAAAGACGATTCTACTTTTGAACAGACAAATTTTGCATTGTGGGTAGGATGAACCTATTTGTGTTGTACACAGTGTTTTCTTTAATTATCATCCTTTGACCGTGCTTTCTCCATAGATACAAGAACCTCTCAATCTTGTTTGTTGCTGTTGTTGAATCTCAATTGTTAGGGTGGTTAGTCTCTGGATGTTCCTTGCTTTGTTGTACAGACTGATAACTGATACATAAACCCAGTCTATTTGACACTAAACCTATTTCTTTTCAGTGAACTGAGAAATTCATATAGGTTTTTTTCTCTTGTGGCAACAGTAATAGATCTTTCTAGGGCTAGAGAGCATCGCCTTTTTTGTGTCTGCTAGCACAAAAAGTCTTGTGTCACCTGAAATCCTGCTGCATTCCAATACCATACCTTGATGCCTCTGCCTTTATTAGTTTCTTTAATTTAGAATACAAGTTTAATTCACAGTTTCAATATGATTAGAAGGAAAACTAAGAACTCATCAGTAAAACACACCAACTGATTTTTGCACTTCTGTCAATTAGACATTTTCTGATCTGCATAATCAAAAATCTCAATTAGAGGAATTTCTTTTTATTTCTGTCTGTTGCGGCAAGCCATTATTCCATTTCTAAGCAACAGGCTTTTCTCTTACAATGTTGCACATCAACTTCACAGACAAATATTGTCCCTTCTTTTCCATCAGTCTGCGTACAAGAAAAGGACGCTTCCTCTTTTTGGTCTGCCAAATCTAATATGTTGGTTACTGGAGGATCCTTCTCTTTCTTTTTTAGGCAATATGAAGAAAACCAGTTTTATGCTTTGAAAAATGCTTAATCTGTTTTATTTACATAGGTCTTCCTAGAAATTACTTTCAAAATGAATCTTCAGCTGGGTTTTCTTGTGATTGGATTGTATTTTTGAGTCTCTTATGAAGAATTTTAAACATCCATGTCTTTTTTTATATTTTCTGAAAACATAGATTGGAGACTAAATTCCTTAACTATTTTTATCAAATAATTTCATACCTAATTTACTGGATTTCAGGTTAGTCCCTGAACACTAATGGATTTCTTTGTGTAGTAAGGTTCTTTTTTGCTGTGGCTATATCTGTCTGTCTTAAGGAAGTTTACTCTTAAGTACTTATCTTCAAAACTGGAAGAGATACAGCTGCCTCAGTAAAGTGCTTCACTTTTACAGATCAGATGTGAAGCAGATAACCTTGCCTGGATAAAATTTTCAACTATTGAGCTCTTGTGCTTCTTACACTGAGTTGTCTTAAGTATCAAGGAATATTGCACAAATATACATTAAATTGTGATCAATGCCATAATTACTAATTTTGAATCATGGATTGTAATTTTAAAGAGCTTATTTGCCTTGTAACACATTTTTTATGCTAGGTCTTCCAGCCTTATCCTTGCTTTGAAATTATGCTATTTTGCATCTTGTAAGTCAAGCCCTTTTGCTGTTTCCAGCTGCCAAAGTATTTGTTATCACTTATTTTTCCATTTCTTCATAAACACTTATTTAAACACAGTGAACATTGCTTCATCAAAAAATTATATTTTTCTCTTACCAGATGGAATAAAATATAATTAAATAAGACAAGATTTAAAAAGTCTCCACACATTTATCTTAATCTTTTCTCTATGAAGACACTTAGGAATAGCCTGGTTTTTCAGACTGTAACAGATGCCTGGGCATTAAGTCTCTCTGGAGTGCATGCATATCCTTTTACATCTCATCAGTCTTCATTTTTATTTTATATTTTTCATCAGCTCAGTTCTGTCCTTAACTTTGTCTTATTGATTTTGAAACTACTTCTTGAAAAATACCTCGATGGAAAGGACTGAATTAGAGAATGAGAGAAAACTACTTTTCCAGTTACTATGGAGCTCTGATTCCTATATTACTCTGCTAACAATTAACCAAGTTGGAAGTTAGCATATTTGCTCTTTATTTTTAACAACCATTCTTTCTATGAGAATTTTATCTTCTGAAGTCTCCCTAGAGAACCACAGCATATGCTATGAGGTGTTTTTAGGGATAGATTCATCATCCTATAGGGCAATCCAGATGTCAACACTGAAATCTACTTCTCTTATAATCTTAGAGTTTTAAGGTAGTTTTGGCTCAATTGTATAAATTTTTAATTGTATAAATTTTTTCTCATGCAAGTAATGCAAGTGTAATGCAGTTGCCACTCTGCTATAAAATGCTGTGTAATCTGACAAGGCTAAAAGCATACCAAAAATTACACACTTACCAAAATTTTTCCATAACAATTATTTCAAAATAAAAAAAAAAATATTTATTTGAGATCAAGTTGCACCTTATGACCCTTAGCTGATTGTTTCCAAAAGATTCGGTATAGTCTGCTTCTTTTAATAGATTTTTTTTTCTGATTTAAAAGCAAATCCTTGCTAATGTTAGAGATCATCTTTACTATCAAAAAATAAAAAAAGATTTGACTGTGCCAGCCTCTGGAACACTGAGTTTTTCTGTCAAGTGTACTGGGCAGATTGCATGACAAGAATTTTTCTCTCTCTTTAATGACTTTTTACATTTTTTTATTAATTGATATATTTGTGTAGCTATACCAAGAAATCCTTTGTGAGAATGTTCTAGAAAGCTTATTTGCTGAACTTCTCCTTTACATGAGAACTGAGAAACTTTCTTTTTAGAATTCTGACATTTCAAAGTTTCAATAAATGAGGTAATATAAAGGAGACACAGCAGTTATATCTTAAATTTTCACACTCATAAGCAAATAATTAAAAACTTTTTTTTTACTTAATCTCTCCTGCTAAATATTATAACAATGAAATTGTCCAATCATCTTGTCTGGACAGCAGTCACTGGAAATTTTGTGAGCAAGGCTTGCCCATGTTATTTCAAATATGCTGAAATACTTCTAACAAAGCTTTAAATTGGTTAAATAGTTTACTGTGCTATATGCCATTTATATTGGTATAAATCTGTAATTACTAATAGTATTTGAGTTTTACAGTAATTTTCTATGGCTAGCATACAGATCTGATGATCTGTTTCTTTTCTATATAAAAATGCAAGAAAACCTGGAATTATATATAATTCCTTCTCATGGTCATCATCTAGGTTGTGTAATTATTTTGAAAAGTTATGATTTAGATTATAATCTGTGCTATAAAATCTAAATGTTGTGGATGAGGATATATGGCTTAAAGAAGGATATGTATAGCAATGAGTTAAGCTACAATCTCTCACTTTGCATTTTGACACTTGGAAGAATGCTTTGATCTCTCTGACTCCTCCAGAAGAAATTTAATGTTAGTTTCTGAAATTTATAGTTTATAAATAAGCAGCTCAGTATGGATTCCTCATCCTAACTCCTCAAGCTTTGCTTGAACCACTTCTGAAAGCTTTCAATCTCCTTCAGCTGTTTAAGAAGAGACACGATTTTCATGAGGTCTACGAGTCTACATACAAGCACAATATCTACATAATACCCTCTATTATAATACTGTTAGAGATCACAGTAAAAGAAAGCTTATCTTTTAAAAATTTTAATATATATATGCTCCCTACATTTTAGGAGTAAAAATCTCCAGTTCTCTAAATGCTTGCTATATTGGTGGTAGATCAACCTGAAATCTCAGCTACTACTTGCCGTGCGTCAAGAGTATGGAGAAACTACTACCAGCAAAATAACTGAAATGACTTCACTGAGGCCAGCTGAAAAGGTCATAACCAACTGCTTTAGCAGTCCAACAGAAAATACAGTACTACCCATTAGCCAAAAGAAGAAAAATATATTCACTTGAAGAGAGTCAATTCTGGATTCCTTTGTCAAGAAATTGATTCTTCTTTTCTGCCTCTCATGATGTAGGTATTTTAGGAAAGCAGTAGGTTTGGTGATTTCTGCCTCAAGGAAAGCGCCTTGTAATATGCATGTTTTGTCTAGCTGCTTCACCAGTGTGTTTTATGTTAATTCTTATTCCTTTGTAGATTACCCTAATCAGATTCTATTTTTTTGTTAATGAAGAGTATAGAAGTATATTAATAATGCTGCCTAGAATTGAAGATGGCCTAGAAACTCAATCCTTTCAGCTATTTTTTTCCTCATTATTCTNAAGCACCTTGTAATATGCATGTTTTGTCTAGCTGCTTCACCAGTATGTTTTATGTTAATTCTTGTTCCTTTGTAGATTACCCTAATCAGATTCTATTTTTTTTTGTTAATGAAGAGTATAGAAGTATATTAATAATGCTGCCTAGAATTGAAGATGGCCTAGAAACTCAATCCTTTCAGCTATTTTTTTCCTCATTATTCTGGAAGACATCACAAGGCTCTACAATTCATTACTAATTATCCAAGAATAGGTGTTTTCAATGGCTGCACTGAATGGTAACTCTGTTCATCCTTGAGGAATTTTGTGCCTCTTACTACCAGCAACTCAATCTCTTCATTCTTACTTATTTAAGTACCCATCCTGACTTTACTTTTATGACTTCCTACATACAAGTGTTACATATTTTAAAACATATATTTCCTCTCCATATTGATGGAACATTGTTATGCAGTCTTCCATAGAATCCAAGGGAATTTATGGAAAGTTGTTTCAAAAGTCATGTTGAACTACTTTTCATTCTGTGATTTCTTCTTTGTTTCAGTTACTGATTTACATACTTCACTATTTCACTGCCCAAACATGTCAGGATCCTAAATATACTTTTGAATCTCAACGGTATCTTGAATCTTTAGATCTCAAGGGTGTTCACTAAAGCTCTTGGAGAGGATTCAGTTGGATAGACCATCTTCACTAGTAAAATCTTCTAAGTTTTCATTGGCAAATAGCTGATGAAATTATGAATGTACTCGATGGCCTTCTATTGTGATTTTTTACTGACTAGAATTCTATTTGATCTAGTTCTATTTGATTCATTGTGTTTCACAGAGTTCATAGCTAGACATTTGTCTGAATGCCATTCACTTTTTATCTAAATAATTACTTCTAACTGCCTGTGACAGTTTAATAATTACATTTGCATTCCCTTCATCTTTAGAACAAGCTCAGATATGCTGGAAGATATTATGCCACGCTGTATTGTCATTTCTTTTCAGACACACATAATCCTGTCTTACACACTCATAATTGAGTTCACGTGCCCAGTTTCCTGTGACTTTATTTTTGAACACTCTATTGCCAAGATAAAATGCTATAAACATACATATTCTGAAAATTATTTTTGAAAGTGTCTCTGCAGTCAAAACAGTGATATTTCTCATAAAAGACTTGTAATTGTCTTTAGATAATTGGGTTTAACTGAAAGCAAAGTAGATGTCATCTAACTTATTTTGTGTTTTCAAATGTCTTGGATAAACAATTTCCATAAGTGAGTCAATATATATGAAGACTCTTTTGTGAAGAGTTTTACAGGATCACACAAAATAATGTTCCATATCTGCCATGGGCAGTGACTTGTTAATTTCTTTGTACTGTATTAACATCCATTAGCAAATAATACCACAGTCCATGCTTGCAAAAACCATCTGAGGAATATATTTTTTTTTTTAGTTTTGAAAGATTCTTTACAGTGCAGAGGTTCATCCTTATTTTTAATAGCCCTTGGTAATTGCCAGCATTTATAGCACATGGGAAGAATATTGGATTGCTTTTATGAAGTAGCTTGTTTGAAAATAAGTTGAATCTCCAGAAAAAATGCTGCATATTCAGTGGTATTTGAAATTAGATAATCTAATTCTGTTTTGTTAAAAGTTTCTTCCTCTATTTGTGGCAAGAAAAGAAAAAATAAGTTTGGACTTGGCACTTTTTATATTTATTTAGCAGATGATAGCATGGAACATTAAATGTGCCTAAAGAGAAGGATTCCTCTATACATAAGGCTGAATGCTTTTAAAGCTAAAATGATCCCTTTGAGGAAAGTCAGTGCCTCTTATGTTTTTGGAGTTAGGGGACAGAAGGTTTATTTGCTTTAATTTAGGTTTGGTTTATTTCATGTGTTTTTCTCTGTCATGTATAGTATTTGTGGAGAGAAGGAAACTCTTAACTCTCACCATAATACATAGCAGCAGTTTTCCCAAGAGATATGCAAAACCTCATCCTCATGAGGTATGTAGTCCCCATTACCTAAAGAACAGAATACAAGGATCTACTGGTATTGTATTGGAATGGAAATAGAGTCAAGAATCCAAGAAGGTACCACAGTGTTTTCAAAAGATTTTGCTAAGAATTGGTTGTAAGTAATAATTTGAAAATGTGCCAGTTAGCTGATTGATTCTTTTTCCATTAGCACCAGTGTCTGAATTTACAGAGTGCCTGATATGATAAAAAAATTAATTCAACCAGCAGCTGAACTGTTGGGTGGTGTTTTGTTTGGTTGATTTGGTTTGACTTGTTGTTTTGGTTTGTTTGTTTTTTTCCCCCCAAAGTCAAAACAGAAAACTGATATAGGAGACATTTTATTTATTGAAGTAATTTCATGTATGCATTCTGCTTGGAACACTTGACTAACACTGAATGGTCTCCACACAAAAAAAGTAAAGCTTATAGTGAAGGGATGGAAAATTGAAAGTTAGCAGTCATTGTCTGTATTTACTCTTCTTCTGGAAGATCTAGGAAAATAAAATAATATTGAGGAAAATTGGCTAAAGGATTGAAAAACACTTTTTATGCTAAATAAGCCAAACTTATAAAAAGATCACTATATTTTTGCTAAATATGTGGACCCATATGCAATAAATTTCTTTGTTTAATCTAAATTAAGAGAGAGAAGTAAACTACTGGAAGAAAAGCCAAGATGAGATGATAGCTATTAACTTTGTAGAAAATTCTAGGAACAGATGTTCAGTGGAATGAAATAACAGTTTATTTAGGATAGTATTTCAGAATTTTCTGTTGGATTATTTGGTTTCAAGATTACTTGAAGGATAGGAAATCATAAGTAGTAAAAATATTTTATGAATTTTACTCCTTTATTCTCTAAAACAGATCTTTTAACATAAGGCTAAAGATACAGATGTAATTCTCGAGGACTTTAAGATATTTGTAACTGAATAGTCAGTTTTCCAATTGTTTGGAGTGGTGGAACTTGCCTGTTAGGATCAAAGGTGGGGTTTGCTTTTTCTTTTTGTTGTTTTTTAATATGCATAGATTTCTGACTTCAGAACCAGAAGTAATTTAGTTTTTGCAAATTTAGCTAACCCCAAATTTTCTAAATCTCTTTTATCTCAATCATCATTATCCATTATGTTCTGAGAAATAAATTGAAGGAAATTTTTAAATAGAGCTAAACTGAAGGGAAAACAAACAGAAAAAGAAAACCCCCAAAAACTTGACAGAAGTTTATTTTTTTGAAAGATAAAGCATATATTTCTTGGAAGAAAAAATTACTAGACTTAGGTCATGGTTAAATATTATACTTCAATCCAAAAGCATATCATTAAAAAAAAGTAAGGAAATAAAAAGTGGATGTTTCTTGACTTTAAGTGTTACTCACTATCTAGAGAAAAATAAGATTGTTCTGTGCAAGTTCCTGTAGACAGACATATGGGAATTATTTATTTCCAGATCTTTCTCGTTTAGCTGTTTCTAGTTTACCTTTCATATGCAAGGCTTCCACCTCTTCAACCCATTAGAGTATTAGTCCTTTAATCACTGACAGGGCTTGATCAGAAGTCAGTCTGAAAAAATAAGTATGATAACTGGTTTTGATATTGAAATGAAATCTGTCGTGTGTTCTTCAAACATTTCTGTTTCATATATGGAAGTCACTCAGTATTAACTCAAATGATGGTGAAATTGCTTTTGTGTAAATCCAGTCATGCATTCTCAGGCTTAAGAATAGTGGGTGTTTTTTTGTTGTGTTGTTTTGTTTGTTTGTTTGTTTTTGCTATTTATTATAGTATTATCAAAAATTTTGTCTTAGGCAAAAAATGTATCCTTCTTACAGGAAAAGTATTCAACAATATTAAAAATTTTGAGCACCATGGTTGAAAATCCCACATCAGCTGAGGGATATAAATTATTTTATTAGAAAATAAGTGTTTAAAATATCAAAAACTTTGTCATTAATAATTCTTACAGCAAGTTTAAGCATAAGTAATTTTTATTAAATAGATTGTTCTGCCACATCACTCTCATTAAACTGTTTTGTTTTGTGTGGCCATTAGACTTTCCATTTAGGTTTTTCCTAAAGGCTTTACAATAGATAGCCACTAGCTGTGAGAAACAAATATGAAGACCATGTTACTTCAGCTGTATGAGATAATTCATATAATTTCAGAAGACCAAAGATAGCAAACCACCCAGATCTACTGCCTCTTTCCATTTTGTTTTCTTCTTTCCTCAACTGTGTGGAGCAGGAATGCTTCATGGATAAATTTTTATGGGATGGATAATGAAGTGGTAGATAGCAAAAGGAGGTTACAATTTCTTTCAATTTTCCCAGATATTCTTGTCCTTTCTTAGGAGAAATGGCTTTAGATTTACACAGAACAGGATGCCTATTTATTTTTAACTTATTTCATTTGTAGAAGTAAAGGTATAGCGTTCTGTACTAGAAAATCATCACCAGGGATATCAAACAGTTTTCAGTTAACAGGTAGTACAACAATTGGTTCTTGTGCTGGAGAAATTTTCTTGGTAGATATTTTGGAGGGAAAATCAAAAGGCTTATAGTGTAATGAAGGTAATGAATTTCCTTTGGAAGGAATTCCACTGATTAGAAAATTCTCTGGTTTTGTGGCTGACACAATGTAACCAATGAGCCCTGTCCAGAAGAAAAATGGAAGCAGGCTGCAGAATTTTTTGCATTGCAGTGCTTTGCTGTGCTCACAGAGCGTGGCAAATTTAATGTCAAGTTGCAAAAATACCTGAAAAAGCCTTCAAATTTGTCATATTTATCCTCCACAGACTTCTCTCCCTTACCTTCTCTATCTTGCTCTCCTTTTCTTCTAAATGGGCATATTACAGGAGAGTCAGTACTTAATCTTATCGAAATCTGGTCAGTGTGCCCTTCATTTATGGCAATGAAAGGAATTTTCACCTTGCTTCAAATGTAACTGGAATTGGACAAAGTTACTAGGTAGACACCTACCAGGCTCCTCATAACTTTCTGCTCAGCTGCTGCCAGAAGCTCAGTTCTGACCTCAGCTTAAAGGTCGATGGGGATTTTTAATGTTCATAACACCTTCCTCATCGTCCGGCCTTCTATACTGTACAGTCATTTGCACCTGAACAAAAGCAAACGTAAGAGTGATGGTGTTGTGCCTCTATGCACAAATGTAAATGACTCCACAGGTGAAAGCAGTGAAGATTTCTGGGTGGTAGGGGAAGCTTGATTGGGCTTTCCTGTAACATAGGACAGCTTTCAGGGTATCCCTGAGCAGAGTCACGTTGCATCGTTACGTAGCCAACACCAAATTCTTGCTTTAAACAATTCACAGTTCAGGAGTAGTTAAATAATTTAAATAGTTAAATACTAACAAATTTCTGTGAGGCATGAAGAAAATGAAGTTAAAAATGAGTTAATTTCTTAAGAACTTAGATTCAGCAGTTATTGTTCTTCAGCTAAAGTAAGCAGGAATACATTTCAGTTTGCTGTTTACATTATAAAGCAAGAGAATTTGAGGAGGATTTTGAAAGAGAGGTATTGATTTTTGCCTTTAGGATACTCTCACATGCAGTCTGGATAAGATTCAAGTGGCACTGGTGAAATAGCTACACAGCTGTGACAGTAACATTAAATCACTTCCAAATTTGTCTTTTTATTGGGAAAGAGCAGCGGATACAAGGAACAGAAAAAAAAGAAGAAAATCTGAAAAAGTTACATTTAGATTAGTTTTTGTGGAAAGGAATGTGTTTGAAAGTATTGAAACTTGATGGAAAGATCTGAAGATATATTGCACAAGAGTATGCATTTACTGTCTTTGCAAAAGAATACAAGTTGCCTCTAGGGCCTTTATCTCTGAGACATTGGTAGTACAGCAGCTGAATCTCTCCAATGTTCTTTAACTCTCATAAGTTTGTTTTGGCTGTTTTGTCAGATGGAAGATAATAGATGAAATTCAGGTAAGCCATGTGGTACTAGAAGCAGTATGTTTTGAGTCCAATGACAGGGCTAAATACAGAATGAAGTCACGTGAGTGGTCCTTGGTAATAAAAAAGTTGATGTTATTGACCTTCCTCAGAAAAGAAGAAAGAAAAAGGCCTGTGCATAGTCTGTTTCTGTTAAAAAAAATGTTGCTGCAAATGCTCAGGAACAGTTTGGATCTAGTCTCTACATTGCTGAAATACTACTTCTAGAATCAGAGTTTCTTGGAGAAAATCTGAAAGAAATAAACTGCTGAGTCAAGACTAAGGTATACTTAATACCCTGACAGGGCTTTATTAAATTGGAGAGCTGGAGGGATGAATTCCAGCTCTGTGAACGAGGCATCTTACTGGTAGTCATGTAAGGATGTGAGTTCCTGAATATCAGTGCTGTCCATCAAAGAAGCACTGGTATTTCATTAATATTGAGCTGAATATATTGTAGGTAGCTCATATCCAGGCCTCAGGGTGTTATTTGAAGGTGAGAGAAAGGTTTCCAGATAATGAATAAAAAACCCCAGACCCAAAAACAACTTCAAATATTTATCCATGATTGGGATATGGAGCTGAAATTCAGCCGGGTCCCTGAAGAAAACCCTTGTGGTTCAAATGTAAAATGCATCTTTTGTTTGAATTCCTTTAACCATAACCTTCCCTGAAGAAAGCCTGGGTGTCCCATTAGCAGTAACTGATATATTTGTACAATTATTCGTGCAATTGAAAATTGTAATAATATAACCAGAAAGGTAGAAGCACTTTGTGATCAGCTGTCAATAGTACACGATTATCCTGTCATGTTGCTGCAGCATTTGGTGAGCGCGCTCTCACGGGTTTGACAGTGGCGTGGTGCATTCTAAAAACTGTGTATATGCACAGGCTGGAGTTCAGGGCTTGCTTTCTGGTGCAGAGGGCCAGAAAGTTCCATGAGATCAAATTCTCCATCATCCCAGATATCCCACCCACAGTTCTTACCAGGATTTCCTGTCTCTTTAAACCACATCTGGGCATTGTCTGAGTGTAACATAGGCCAAAACTGTGAACAGGAATGCCCTAACAAATAAACTGTATGGATGATCATGTGCCACTGCTAAAGTCCTTCCCTTCACTTACTGATACAGATATAACCATGGCAGTTCATAAAATATATGTATTCCCATTTATGATAATTTTTAAAGAGAAATTAATCAAGTATTTTAAATGAACAATTATTTATGTATTTATATTATGTACAAATATTAAACAAAAATATTATGTTTTGTTTTTTTGGAGTGTGTGGAAAACCAAAGAACAACACACCCAAAAAAAGGCAATGAAAACCCCTTAGACCAAACCATAAAACAACAATTTTCCAGGTCTTAATTTGTGATGACAACTTTTGTAATCTGAGTGACATATAAGTGCAAAAAAAATATCACAATAAATAAATACTCCAAAATACTCCATATGACCCCAAAATATCACAATTAAAGTTATTAGTTTGCTGGTGTTATTTAAAGGATGTTCTATTCTGACAATTTTAAAAGCAGAAGGAAACATAATGTTGGTCTTGAAAATGTTTTAATGGCTTATTCTCTATGCTAAAATCGCATTCAATGTGCCTATATTAAGAGATATCCTATTATGAAGTGACTCTAGTGTAATAATTTTCTTTTATTCATGTCATTCTGATGGGTGACATTTAATGTATGGTGAAGGGCGACAGTGAATTGTTATACACTCTAGATATTTCCTTTGCTGTGATATTAAGTGTTAAACAAGGTTGTTGCAAATTGAATAGAGAGGCCAGATTTGTTATGCAACCCTTGAATGATGGAACGTTTTTTAAGAAGTCCATAGATTTTACATTGCAAAATATTATTTCATACTTCATTATGTGCCTTTAGGGAGTTCCTCTGCGATATCTAACTCTTCCCTGCAACTTGGGAAAAACTCTTGAATAAACTGAAGAAATCAATAGGTGCTTCACTTTTAAAAGAGGGAATATTTGAATTTCTCAAGTACCTTTCTCTTTTATACTGTGTTTTATTCTCTTAAAGAGAAATAATTTTTAATTTATTACTTTATGTTACTGGTATAGAATAGACAATCACTGTTTTATATTAAAAAATTTACAATCTTTTTCATAGATAGAGAATAACTATTGTAAAAGTTTTATTTGGACCAAGATGGCAAGATCTTCTAATCAGTAGTGCATATGAATCCCTTATTTTTGTAAACATGCCAGTCATCAGTATAAGCAACTTTGCAAGGCCTAGTAGAGAGCCACACTCTGTTGGACTAATCTACACTAAACACTTGTAGACTGGATTTCCTAAAAAATATATTTCAAAATAAGTGCAAATATAGGATATCATACCATAAAATTTAAGAATTATAGGTAATCCTTCAGAGGCAGTGATTGGAATATGTTTTTATTTAAAAATAATTAAATGCAGAATGATGCAATGCGTTTGCAGCTCCTATCATTTGTGTAGGACGTCAAGATTTTTTAATATAGGAAAACTAGCTAAATATAATCTTGGAAGATGTGTCAGCTTGATAAGTATTTATGTAAAGTAGTTTCTGAGAACTCAGCCCACCCTTTCAGTTTAGGAACATTACAAAACCTAGTGAAGTCCATGACACTGTTAGTGCACGATAGTTTTAGACTATCACAAATATAAGGAGCAACATTCTCCAGACAAAATTAGACATTCATTTGTAATTTATACGTAAAGATACATAAATCTATTATTTCTTAAGTAACACACATAATTTCTTCCCTGGAAGCATGAAAGTATTTTTTTCCCCATGTGTTAGTACAAGAGCAAAATATCAATGTGTGTTATCTCAAAAAGTTGATCTAAGATATTGCTAACATTTTGCTAATGCACACTATGCATATTCTTTGAATATTCTTTGGATGTTAACAGACCAGATTTGCTGATTTTCTTTGATAATAACTTCTGAGTTCCAGATCAGGACTTCAGTTTCTGTGATTTATTAAAACCTCTTGAAGGTGTGTTTTGGGAAATATAAAGGAGAATCCATTCTAAAATTACTTTTCTTTAGATTTGAAAGTCTAGGCTCTAGGAGCAGATCAATTAATTTACTTGGAAGGAGTTAAGTTGTTTTACATATTAAACTTAGCAGAATTGCATTATTTTAACTATCATTTTAGGTTTGCTTAATTCAGGAATAATTTAAAGACAATGGAGATGATACTTCTTGGAACAAATATAAACAATATTTTATTCAAATATTTAACATACACTAACAGAATTTAAAATTTGGGAAACATAGATACGTTTTATTTTTTAAAAATGAGTGTATTGTTTCATGGTTTCAGGATGTCAAAGTGTTCACTAGTTATTCATGGGCGTGGCCTTTTTTAAAGGTAACACCCTTCATAACACACATTAGCATTTTTTTTTTTTTTCCCCATGACAGAAAGATTACTTTAGTTCAAATGAGTGCAGTTTTATTTGAATTAAAAAATCCAACTATTCCTTAGTCTGGGCTAAAAAACCCTTAAATTATGCTGTATAATATAAGTCATTTTAAAACAGTAAAATTTTTCAATTAGAGAGCAGGAACACAAAGGAGAAATGATGGAATTATAGAGAAGAGAGAATTATGTGGAGAAGATAAATTATACTTTACTATTTGCCCTTTTTCAGAAAACAAAAAAAAGGAAAGAATGCTAAATCAAATTGAAAATAACAAATTTATGGCAGAAAAGAGAATTTAATTACTTTTTATTCTTGTAGATTGCTAATTAACCTCTGAAACTTTCCTTAGGCTAAAATAAAAAATAAGTGCTTTGCAATAAAACTATAGTGATTAGATATACAAATGCATCTGAGGTAGTGCTTCATGTGTGAAACAAAGGGTGGATGTTACAAAGAAAATTTCTCAGTAGTATGTTGGCAATTTCAATTTTGTCATACTTCTCAACTTTAAATTTTTTTGCATCTTCATATGAAATGCTAGTACTAATACTATTCAGAATCAGAACACGTTTTTGTAGCAACATTTCCTTATCTCTTTTCAGGGAGTAGTAGTGCTGAGAAAAAAAATATCGTCAGTGTGGTAAATAGCAGGCATTCTGATTTTCTCATGTTAATATTTACTATGATAACAGTCATATCTATTGTGAAAATTTTAGTAAAACAGTAAATCTGCTTCATAGATGGTGCTGTGTAATGTCATTTTATTTCATGTTCTGTGCATTTCATCAACTTGTTTTCACTGTCTGTTGTGAAAATTCTTTGTGCATCTGAGAAATCCACAGGTCAATGCATAGATTTGGGAAATTTTACTATAGACTGTAGGTCTATTACAGCATCCCCAAAGATCATGGAAAATATTTCCAACAACTTCTGCAGACATTAGTTAAGGTTCCTTTGAACACATGAACCAGCAAATAACATGCAATAAAGTAGAAAAAGATATTTCACCGAGGTGAACTTATATAGGATAAAAAGTTCTCCTGAGTTTCTTGAGTTAGTATTTGAAGCAATGGTGAAAAACATGGCCTTGAATTTGGGCCTCTATGAATGTTACTGGCATCATGACCATTATGAAACAAAAGCTGCAACTGTCATCTAAGTTGGTTCAGAATATGCACCTGAATATTTATTTTACTATAGTAAGTGACAATTAGGTAAGTTTTTCCCTATTTCCCTGTTAATAATTCCTGATTTACGAATTTATGTCTAGCAGTTCAATCAGGTTAAATGATGTGTTGAGACTGAAAGCTGTTGTTGATTAAAATAGCTATAAATCATGACAGAGTGGTAAACAGGTATGCTTTTATTCTTGTAAAAAAGGAATTTTAAGAATCAGGAAAATATTAGTTAATGCATTTGTTGGTTGAAGACAAAAATGTGGGAAGAAAAAAAACTAAAACCAAAATTTGATTCTTAATTATTTATAGATAATTTTTAATTTAGGTAAAGTTGTTTGGGGATTTTTCCAGCTGTGTTTTATAACTGCTGATGTTTAAGCAGTTTTATCTATAAAAATAAATATCACCTTTTGTATTTAAAGTCAGAGGCTCGAAAAAATTTTGGGCATAGGTATTTTTCACAGTTTCTCTACCTGTTTACTGTGCTGTCATTATTAAAAACCTCACAGACAAATATTATTTCACTTTTATTTATTGCATGTAATTTTGATATTCATTTTTAAAAAGGCATAAAAATGCACATAAATAATTAATGTATATAACTAATCATAAAATGTAATGTGAATGTATATATTTTATAATGATAACTAGCATTTTTCAGTAAATTAAGAATATATTTATCCATATATTATATTTGTTTATGTAAATTCAGTAAAAGATAGTGTTTATAAATTTAAAATATTGCTAGGGGCAATCCAGATATGAATTTGCTGTGTCTCATGCAGTCTTACATTATATTAAATCATGACATAAAAGCAAATATGTTTAGTTAAATTGTTAGTGACATGTTTTCCTTTGAGAATACTTCATAAAATCAACATGTGGCTTAGTTGTTTGATGTTTACAATAATCCTGCTTGCATTTTCACCTAATTAACCCAAGAAAATCCATTGGAATATTTAGTTCTCTACATTATTCTGTAATATATTTTTTCAGTTGATTAAAATTAAACTTTTTTTTTCAGGTAAAAAAAATCAGTACAATAGTTTAACCCTGATTTTTGGTTTTGTTTTAAAGAACAGCAAGAAAAGAGGGTTTGTGGTCAGGTGAAAATATTTTTGCTGAATTTCTTAATGTATTACTGCTGTTTCATTTACAGAAAACAATACCATTCCTTTGCATGAACCTTTTCCTTCTTCATTCTCAAATTTAAAGCCACTCTGACATCAACAATATATGCATTAAAAATTGCCTTATAGCAGGGGAAAAAATTATTCAATCATAATATAAAGCAATTCTAACTTGAATGGATTAATTGTACTGCTATGTCCAAATGAGCTAAAGCAAGTTTTGGGTCCATTCTGTCAGTCCTTAATCAAAGAAACATGGATGAAATAATGGAAGTTTCTCCAAAATTATTTTATTCTCTGTTTATTGCGTAAAGAATGTTTGAGGATTTTTGTTTTGTTTTTTGTTTGGTTTTTTTTTTTTAAGGATAAACTAAAATTGATTGCATGTGTATTTCTACAGGGAGGATATAACTTGAAGTTTGAGTTATTGCACTTGAACTTGGCTGAAAGTGTAGTATGTTGAACTCTAAATAAGTTTGTTCAGGAAGGTGTGCTCCTAAGTAATGCATCCAAATCAAAACAGCAACTACTTGATTTTTGATCTTCTTCTTTCAATTTCAGAAGCACGGATATTTTGCATATGAAAATGAATAAGAGATAAATATTATCCATCCTTTTAGCATTTATCTTTTCCTTACTGTCTGATTTAGTTTTTCTGTGGCTAAAATTAAAATTCAGGTTGAATCTTTTGAGAAGTGCTTGTGACAATATGGTGCCCTTTATATTTTATAATTCTGAACAATTTTTCCTTACTTCTAGTGAAAAAGAAAATGTTTTGTTTGAAGTTTTTCAGTGCAGAGTCAAACTAATTTTTTTTAAGCAAGTATTTGAGAGCATATATTTTATAGTTGCCAGCTTCCTCTTATTGGATTGTTAAACATGGAAAAGTAGTACTGTCTCATGTAGTTAGGCAATAATTGCTCAGGAAAATTTGAAAGGACTAGGCAGTATTTCTTGAACTCCTTGATTTTACTGATGTTATCAGATGAATACAACAAAAAAGAGAAATCTTATGTTGCCTGAGACTGTGAGGAATTTCACAGTTGAATGAGTGTTCAGATACGACTAAACAGGATTCTTAAGAGCATGAACCTGAAGTGATTTATTTTTTCCGTTTACTCAAGAGCTCTAGTGGTTACGCATTACTGATGTTGATTGTTGCTCGACTTAATAATAGAGCTGATTATGTCCTGTTTCACTTTCTGTCTGCTTTTCAAAACTGGAAAGGATCATTGCCATTTGTAGTAGCTTGAGATTAGATCACCCCAGTTGAATAAATGTAACTGGGTCAGAACAAATTACCCAATGTGTACACCTCTTCAGGATGAGTGGCTACATGAACTGCATTGTAATTTTCTTTTGTTTTTTGCATTGTGGACAAAACTCATAGACATTGTGACCACAACTACTAGTAAAATGAAGGCAATATGAGTTTGGCCTGATAACAATGTTATTGCTAATGATTTTTACAACTGCAGAAATTGAATTAAATTGAAAAAAACAATGCCAACAATTCCAATAGCATGAAACCAGAACATTCTGCATGGATATGTGTGCAGTGTTTGGCTCTTCCAAGTTTGTAGTAATTTTAATTGAAATTCTTATTTGCATGTAGTTGAGCCACCCAAAGAGAACCTACAGCAATAATTCCTGAGCTTCAGCATATTCCTGCTGGTGTTTCCTTTTTCTTACGGCTGAGTTGATATTTATTCTGCAGTCTGTTGGTTTCTGGAGTAGTAATCCATTACAAAGTCCATCCAGCAAGAGTATTCTTCACTCTAAGATGTGTACAAAGCAAAAAACTAAAAAACTTCTTGTAATGAATCTATACATTGCCAGACAATACAGTGAGTTTGCTCTGAAAAGTAACAAAGAAACATACACCATACACACTCATACTTCTATTATTCTTGTCCCATTGCAGGAAGGATCTATGCTACTTCTTTTTTTTTTTCTTTTCTTTGTTTTTTTCTTTTGAACTCTTCCATTATGCAGATAATATTCTGTTGTCTTTGTTCCATAAATTATTTTAATATTTGGTTTTCCTATCAAGTTATTTCAGAAACATTTTTTATATTTTGTGTGTAACTATATGATGTATGGGTCATTTTGAAAGTAATAGTTGTTAAACATATTTATATGCTAAAGAAATCCATATATAATATTTAAATAATGTCTACTCATGTGAAATATATAATCAGTAAACACCCTACTTTTTCTGAGGAAAATGGGTTAATTTACCATGTTTCGCAGCCCAAAGGGATTAAAACTGAACCCTAGATTTTATTAGAAATCTCTTTGAAGGACAGATCCCAGTTTTCCCCTGAAACTAGTCTCATTTGCTTTTCATCAGCAAGTGGTGATAATTTTGAATGCCTCATCTTTCTCTATAATCCTGTGATAATTGCATCCATTTAGTCTACCATGTAAGGCATCCATGCATTTTAATCTTTTGTTTACAGATACCTAGCACTTCTCATGCTTTTCTGTTGAATGCTGATGGAGAGTGCAGGTCTTAGCCTGTTCAGGATAAATAAGCAGTAAAGTAAGAGCTTTGAAAATGATAGCCTCACTAAATTGTGTAATGAATTGATCAAGTGTCATTTTTACACATAATTCTGGAAGATTGTTACCAAATGTTTCAAGAGAGAGACATTTATTAATATGCATTCATTAAAGTGAAAGAGTGTAAGTTTGAGTGCATTTCTGCTTTTTGTCGTTGTTCTGTGGCTTATATTGCCATTAATTGAAAAAATATATACAACCTACTTGATGAAGTTCTCTAAAACCTTTACAAAACAATTTTTGGGGATTTGATATCTCTTAACTGATGGCAATGTAAAGACAGAACCTGATAGATGTAGAACAGCTGATATTTTTGTCTCCTAATTTACTTTTGGGAAACATATACTTATGAAAAGATACAATGAAATTACTGTCGAGCAGGAAAAAATTGAGATTATTCAAAAGGATACAGTGTGCACTAGAACTCAAATTTTGCTTTATCTGAATAGTAGTGACTTCTTTGATAGGCTCAGACTCATGCTGGATGTGAAGCTATAACCTACACAAATCTGAGAAATTTAAGATCCGTTTTTCATGATACATGGCACTGTTTTTCCCCCCCATTTCTTTCCCAAAAATATGCATTAGGAAATTGTAGCCTAGAAAAACAACAACAGCAGTAACAGAAATTAAATGCTTTTTATAAGTAAAAAAACCCCCAAAACTTCATCATGATAATAAAAAAATCCAGCCTTTATAGTTGTGTTTTGCAGTAGGCTTATCGCTATTGTTTCCTTCCACTTACTGAGAGGAGCTGTGGTGTCTTCTGTGACTTTAGAAATCTGAAAGCAAGTAGGACCTGGTTCTTTCTCACACACAACATAGACTTCATAATGGACAAAATACGTAAGTGAAGTGCACTTTTCTCTGTTGTTTTGATGGTTGACTTATCAAGTATTTTTTAACTTCCATTTAGATAACAATACACCATTTTTGGACAGTATTAGTTTCTTTATTTTATAAAATTTAAAAAATTAGACAAATGAAAAAAATTCTAGCAACCAAGCAAAAAAAAAGAAAAAAACTAGAGATCTTCAATGGATAAGAGACCGGGCTCCCCTATAAAATTTTAATATATTTACAGGCAGTGTTGCAGACTGAGTGAAGGGAAGGCAGTTCTAATGCAGCTGATAAAATTATAGAAGGCAGTTCAGCCTGCAAGCAACTCATTCTCCTATTTCTGAGAGCTACACCTACCTAACAATAGTACACGACCTTCTTCTTACACTTTTCATTTGCGCTCTAAGCAAGAGATCAAGAGCAAAGAAGTAAATAATAGGCGGTCAGACTCTTTCTTCCATTAATTAGTAGTGTGGTATGAAATAAAAATAAAAGGGATTAATTGAAAACAAAGCATAGTTTCTTGGAAGGTGTTTTGTGTTTACATTCAAATACACAAAACAATTTAAAATATAGAGAAAATTTATTTATTATGCAATATATGCCAAAATTCAATACTCAAACTTCTATAAAAGAAGTATTTTGCTCTGCTGTGCTGCCCCTTCCAGAGGAAACTATTTCTGCTAGAACTTTGTATTTTCATCCATTTTCATAACACTCATAGAACTGACGTACAGAGTCCAATTACAGGACTGTGTTTGAGAATATAGAATTTTTGAATACTTACCTTTGCTTGAAGAATATTCCTTTAATGAGTTTATTTGAAAACTCTTTTAGGTTTTCTTTCTGTTTATTTCCAGTTAAACACTTTTTAATTATAATTGTAGCTTGTTTATATTAAGTTTTTCCTGTTCAGCTTTGCATATGACTCACTGAGTTCATGTCATATGGTAGAAAATGAATTTTCAGCTAAATAAACTAAAATGGAGTCTGGATTTTGAGACAATATATAATGTTTTTGTCATAATGGAACAAAAATTGTGCACTGGGCATTTGTAGAGTTATTAATCTGATCCAGTTTAACAAGCATTTGCCCAGGTAGCAATTGAAATGCAGTTCTGGTAGCTAGTAGTTTTTGTTCATATGCAATCTATATTTGTATATTTTTATCTACGTATGTGTATACATGAGGATGATGGCTGTGTGTGTCATTTGTATTCAAGTATCCTGATTTTTTAACAATCCTACTGTCAGATGGCTTTTTCTTGAGGCCTCAAGGATTGTGTTTTTTTCCACAGGTGTAGTGGTGGTTAAGTCTGAATACTCTGTCTACATGGCAGTTGATCTAAAATCTAAGGAGGACAGAGCAGTTTACAGGGTCAACTTACAATTTCCTAAATAAAATTCCAATTTACATGTCAATTTACATGGACAGAGATCCTCTGGGATCTCTTGCCAGTGTTAGGATGACTGTTATTACTGTTCCCATGGTAAGCATTGTACCGGGAGTCATGGAAGCCAGGCTCTGTGGAATGAACTGCAGCTATCTTCCATTGGCCTCAAAGCATTTGGTAAATTAACCTCAAAATCAGTCAAAATCAGTCCTTGTGTTTCTTCAAAAAGAAGTGCCTTATATACTTAAAGAATCAGTTCACCCTTTGAAATGCATTTTAAAGCGTTTAAGTGGATGTGAATATCTGCCTTCCTACTCCTATCTCCTTGTTCCAAATTGTCAGTGAAATCTCTCTCTCTCCTTCTTTTTTATTTCTCCATTAAGGCCTGATATTCTCCATAAACCTCTTAGGCAAATAATTTCCTATATAGGTTGTAAATTTATGCTTATTTTTGCAGTACATCAGAGCCTTCCAATTGTCCTTAGTGAGTGATTCTTAAGAGTATAATTTAAATTAATATTAAAGAATCATTATTTATTTATTATTATTTGTTTTAAAGAGGATTAGACTGGTTTTTATACTGTAAGACTGCCACCTGATATATGAAGGTATGCATTGTTAAAGCAAAAGAATGGCTGATTTTTTCAATAACTGAATTTTTATATTATATATTATTATAGCAAAAACTTCTGCCCCAAAAAAATCTATCCTTACTGCTATGATAAAATAATAATGCTCATTTTTGTGATGACATTTATGTCTCATTTGTACTTATCTTTTGAGCAGAGAGTTTAAAAGGATTCTGTAAGAACTAGAAAGATAAAATAATACCCTTTTTTATTTCTAAAACAGCTCACTTTTTTAATTATAGAAAACATACCTGATTTATAATTCAGTCTTAGTGGAGTATGTTGATATCAGTTTACATAGTAAAGAAATTGACCATAATAATTGTGAATTTTATATTATATCAGGAAGGTAAAAGGAAAAGGATGCTCAAGAAATGTTGGAGAGATTGCTAATATAACAATCATGCAGTTGTAAGATGATTTCTTAAATCATAAGAATATTCAAATTTGCTTTAGGATTTTCATTATTGCTTAATACACACTACGGAGAAAATCCAAATGGACAAAACCAATCCAAAACCTGTCTTTTTGAAGCAAAGACATAGTATTAGCTGGCTTAGAAGATTACAGTGGGAGAAAAAATGTAAGCAGCATTGTTTTTTAAGAAATAGAATAGGTACCACTGCAGTCTGTTTTCCCCTCAGTATAGTAGTGAATTACCAGGTGCTTCCCTGCAGCTACGTAAGACAGGCAAAATCTCTTTGCATGTAGTAATTAGTTTACAGCACCCTAGAGCCTGGAGCCCAGCAGGAATTATTTGCAAGCAAGTACAATATAAACAAAAAGATAGTTCTTGTTGTAAAGTAGCTGACTTGCTTCTTTGATCATCAAGTATTTTTTTCTGATGGGAGATGTTTCTCTTATTTTAGGGATGAATATGGATGGAAAGCTAAATCCACAGAAGTCATAAGACAACTATCTTTTTTCAGGTTGTGATTGTTTCTTGAGTTAAGTGATAAACTTGGTGATTTTGGGCTATTATAAACACAAAAGGAAAATTGTGCAAGTTTGTTTCAGTATAATGGATTGAAGGAAGCAAACAAAATTTGATGCTTGTAAAAGAAATATAAGAAAGAAATTTAAATACCTTTCATGATTTTTCATAAATCTCTGAGGTATTTAGAGAATTTTTACGTATTTCTTACTAAGACACACTTTGAATGAACCTAGATTCAGACAGAATATCTTCTTTTGTTATCTCTGCTGTATCAGTGATCTATTTTACATTTATACACTGTATCATTCAATGCACAGAGCATTGTTTGTTTGTGTGAAGAAGAACAATTCTCCTAAAGTATTCAAGGAAGATAATAAAAATGCCACAGCCTGAAAATATAGCTGCATAGAAATTTAAAAAAAAAACCCTACTGATATCAATGGCAAAAATCACATCATATATTCCAGACCATAGTAAGGATACGGGCATACAATTACACTTTTTTAAAAAAATGTTTGTTTGCTTCTTAAGTTATCATCTGCAGCCAATACCAACATAATTATGAATATTCTTAAGTTATCCTTATGGCACAATATTATGTGTTAGCTTAAATTCAGTAAAGGTAGTTTAAAGAGACAGATTTGACCTTACAGTCAATCGGACAGACAAAAGGAGTGACCTACCTGGCATTAAGAAATGATTACTTAATTTTGTTTGACTGGGATATGTATTCTTAATTTCACATCTGGAAGGAAAGTCACTGCACAGCTGATAAAAGATAACCAAGTCAGATAGTCCAGCGGTATACTGGGCAAGTGCTTGGCGTTACAATAACTACCACTGAAAAAGGAAAAGTAGCATACAGGAATAGCAATTGCTAGGTTACTTGCAGTGCACACTTGTGACACAGCCCATTTAGCCTAAGTAAAAGCTGCCTTAGGATATTTAGTATCTGCTTGCTGTGTCAGAGATTGAAATGCTGTGTTTTATTGCCTGCTTACCTTCTACAAAATCATCACCTTGCTTTTAAATTCTTAGTAGAAACCTGGTTGCTTGTTGGAGGCTACTGAATATAAACAGAATTAAAAAAAAAAAAATAAAAAAAATAGAAGAAGAAATAGTCTCAAGCAAGAAATAATTTCGGCTTTGGGACTGTGTATTTAGTTGGCATTAAAGGTTAATGCTGGAAATGCTTTGAAATAGAGGAAGAAAGGACTTCTTTGATTTAAACTACTTATAGGTATATTTAAGTTACTGGATAATCTGTGAATGGGCCTAGCATTTTACTTCATTCAGAGGTACCAGGCAGGAGTGAGTATATACAATGTCTTATTATAAAGGTCAGCCTTGATTCACTGTAAATCCCTCCTCACTTCAGATGGGGAATGCAATAGACTTCTGTAAATGAGTATACTACCCTAAGAGAAACCAGTTTATTAACACATGCAAAAGTTTAGACACATAACACAGGCTATTTCATATAGAGTCAGTTGTAGGAATATGTGGAGTAATTGGTGATACCTTTTCTGGACTTTTACAAGCATTGATGAAATTGTTATGTCTCCATCAGACAGGTGTTTTCCTGTTTGAATCTCAGAACTCTGGTGAGACAAGAAACATAATAGAGGTCTGTTGTGGCCTTCAGGTCTGTAGCATTGCCTAGCATGCTTGCCTGTTAACTGAGCTAATGCTATTAACTGTAAATATTATATGTAATATGCTTTTTTTTTTTTTTTTTTCTTACATGAATTCAAAGTTATTAGAAGAGGGTACTGGAACAGTTAATTCCATTTCCTCTTCCATTCTCTTTTCCCTTGTTATGTCTAACTGGAAAAATAGAATTCTGGTAGTCTTAATTATTTCTGGTTTAATTATGGGTTTCTTTATTATGAAAAATGGATAAACTTATTAAATTACTATGAATTTCAACAGGTATAGGAACAGTTACTTTTAGATGGATGCTGCTTTTTAAGATAGAATGAAGACTGAATTAATTACAATTGTCATCTTTATCTGCTTTGATCAAATTTTTGCATCAGATAAATCAGTCAGAGGTCCTCAACTGTATCCCACATCCTCTGAGACTTTATCCTTTTTTATTTTTGCTGGCGGTTGTTGTTCCAGTCGACATTGAAAATTTTGGTTTCCCTTGCCCATTTTGTTTCTTTTTCAAGGTAATTCTACTTTTCGTCAAATGGTTCTCTTGTTTATTTATTATTTATGTATCATTTTGTAAATTTCTGTAGCTTGGGAAAATGCAGACTTATCTCTGTGGTTGACCTAATCCACAACATGCTTTTGGATTCCTTTAAGCTTACAACGGCATCCTTACAAATTCTTGTATGCAAGACTCATTGGTTTCCAGGTGTTTGTTTTTCTTGTTAATATTCATTCCATATTAAAAGTGGCCTAAAGACTGCTAGTTATCTGGTATGTCAGGTAACATAAAAAGTTGGAGTTCATTCAAATGCAGTCAGAACTTGGTTTAAATTGTACTCAAAACTTCTGTTTTCATATTGAATATCTGACTTTTAAAAAAATATTGGTCATTTGTTTAGCATTTCCATGAGATATAGCAGTGAGAATGCAAAGTATTTTCAATTGTTTTCTTGTTTTACAATATATTAAAGAACAATATCCATTTATGCTCAAACCATTGGAGGTCTACAGCTCAGTTAATTATTTAGTCAGTTTGTTTGGGGATAGATACAAAGAGATAATATAAGCAGGAACCATAAAGATATTACAAGAAAATTCAACTCTTTTATTTTCTTTTGTAGTCTGTGTCATCACAGATGAAGAAATCATACTTTTGGGAAAGTTACTCTCCATATAATTTCCTCTATGTAAATGTAAAGGAAATATATCTTGGCAAAGAAAACTTCATTTTCTAATGACCCTTAAAGACGTATTACCTTGCCAGGACTCAACTGAATACATTGGTACCTGTGTAACTTGGAGTTTATCCATACTTGACAGGGTTCTTGTATTAATTACTCTGGGTTTATTAGTCAGGGGAGTGCAAAGTCTACATATTTCAGTAGATCACAGCACATAGCTTTAATGGATGTAAAATCCATGCAGAGCAAATCCTAATTTTTTTATTTGTAAGGAGGGCAAGGAAATAAAAAAAGAGCCCTTAGTGTTAACAGGGGTGTGGATTTTTCAACTTTAAATGTGATGGTGTGTTTTTGTAATTTTTCTCTTAGTTCTCAAAATTCTAATAATTTTATCAAAGATAATAATTCTCTTCAAAGGAAAAATAGTGGAAAGATGTGATCTCTCCAGTTCTGATGTGATTGATTCTTATTTTGTAAAAGGATATCATTTGGAAAATTTGAACTACAATTTTTAAGAATGACTATGCTGTCTGTGTATTCAAGCTTACCTTTTGGACAGCTACACCTTGCAATATCTCAGGAACAAAGAAATTAGGAATTGTGATTGTTTTTTACAGTTCCCAAAAAGTTCCTTGCACTGTATGAAGGAACATATTCTCAGTGGTTTTTGCTGAAGTTACTCAGACCCACTTAGAGATATTTGAGTAATTTTCCAGAGACAGCATGTTTAAGAAACCCATCAATTTTAAAATAATTTTTTTTTAATTAAGGTCTTTTTAAAAATACATCTTCTACTAGCAGATTGTCTATTACTATTTTGACATTATAGTCAGTAAATTAATTTGAAAGTTATAAATCTAACCCAAACAATCAGCAGTGAAGTAATTAAGTGTTATAATATAGAAACAGTGTAGACAAACTGTGAGATTAGAGTAAAACCCTAACTTAAGAGATGAGAGTTTTCTGGCTGGTACCTTTTGTAATTGATATAATTAGAAAGATGAGCTTTTATAATGTTTCACACCAGAATACAACATACATGGAATTTTATGTCTTGTGCCCAACTAGAAACAATTAAAGAAGAAAAAAATTTTACACAAAATTCTTCACTGATGAGTATTGAAAGAACATAAATTATGCCTTAATGTACAATATTGTACCCGTATATAAGCACAGCTACACTGTAGAAAGATTTATTAACTCCTGCATTAAGGGGACTTAATTTGGTGCATATTTTTAGACTATAATGCAGAAGAATGTTCTTAGCCTCACTCTTCCTGAGATCAAAATTATAACAAAATCATTATTTTTTATGCATATTCAGGTCATATGCAGAACAATATATGATTATGATTTAACCATGCAGTTACAAAAAAGACTGATTTAATTTTACTACTGACAGAGTAATTTATGTTTCTTAAAAATAAACAAAACAAAATATCCAATAGTCAGAATCATCAAGGTTAGAACACACATTCAAGATCATCTAATCCAACTATCAACCCAGAACTACCATAACCACTCCAAAACCCTGTCTCCAAATGCCACATCTGGATGTCTATTAAATACTTCCATTTCCAGGAACAGTGATTCCACCACATCCCAGGAGAACTTATTTCAATGGCTAAGCACTCTTAGAGTGAAAAATAATTTCTAATATCTAACCTGAACCTCCACTGGTACAACTTGAGGCCCTTGCCTCTTCTTCTTTCACTTGTTATATGGGAGAAGAGACTGACCCCCACCTCACTAAAACCTCCTTTTAGGTAATTCCAAGGAGAAATGAGGTTTCCCCCTTGCTCCCTCTCACTCTTAAACAGAGGTCAACCTTTATTTCAAAATGCCAAATAAATCAATCACCACATTTTCTTTGAATTGAATTTCTGTAAATTTGAGTCTGCTCTTCATAGTTACACACTGGATACTGTATAATTCATTCTTTTTCTCTGAGAAGGAAAAAGACCCTTAAATGTTTTCCTCCTTTGGCAAACACCTTCTAAAATGCTTTAGTAACTACTTCCAGTAGCAATGATACTGTACTGTGCTACTAAGCCCAGGGAATGGAGGCCCTATAAAATTTATAGCATTAATAACCTCTGAACATAAATAAATAGATAATCTGTCCAGCATGACCCTTTAAGGAAATGAAAATTACTTCTCTATGCAACATCACTTGGGGCCTACAAAGCTGTCAAAGGTATTTCCATCAAAAGAAACCACATGTGCTTGTCAATACTTGGCAGGAAGATCTCTAAAAATGTACCCTGTACTGTAGGTATAGTTTGGGGCCGTCATGTTTTTAAGAGTTTGAATTGATCAATAAAGACACTGTGATACAGGAGCATATCTCCTGTCTTTTTGGCAAAAAGTAAATAAGAATATTTTACAAACAATGATTTTTAGAGTTTTTTTCTGAGTTTATTGTTGTGCGAGCCAAGCAAGGAATGGTGTCCTATCTAGTTTACTTTTTATAAGAAATGGATAAGGCAGATAACAATTGTATAATCTTACAGAACCTTAACTAAATATTGATGTGAAGCTTCAGTTCTATTACAGGATGTACAGCAGGACTATTGAATAAGAAAGGAAATACTTGGCATTTTTTGTGTTTTGATATTAAGCAAGTTTGAAGGGAAGAAAAGACTTAAATGTCTCATTCTAAGGTACAGAAAACTGCAACTACTCTGAATGAAAAGTGGTTTGAATAAATAAAGAGGCAATACAAGGAGTAACACTGTGTCTGAAAACATCCTCCTGTTATAATTTTTTCTGCTCTTTATGGCTGTCTTCAAATATCAACCATGAGCTGGTAATGTTTGATTTGTATGTAGGAGAAGTTATTACTATATTTTAATTTTCATCAAGCGTGTTATTGTTCATGACATAAAATATTATTTTTTGACTACAGTTTTCCAGGAATTATAAGTGACTTATTTTTTAAAGTAGGAAATGTGACATAGAAATTAATTTCTAGAGAATCTGATAGTTTTTCTAAACCTTCATATTTGGAGTAGAAATTCTAATAAAAATAAAAAGGCAGTGGAATTCATTCTCAGTGGAATGAGAAAGAGGTGCCCCCTGAAAGAGAGGAAAACTTTTTGTCCTGTTGTGTCAGTTACTGACTGAAGAAAAACAAGAACTTGAATGTTGCCTTTCTCTACTCCCTGGTAAATACTAATGACGAAATAGAGATTTAATTCATTTAGCTAAGTACTTTATCTCTGAGTGTGGGCAGAAGTAGATATGTAAAGAACAGTCGAAAGCAAAGAAAGTCTACATGAGTACCTCTCTTGAGTACATTCCCACAAACACAACTGGTTGTGGCTCTCAACTTGATTTTATTTTTCTTTATTCAGATGAAGTCTTATTTGAGAACATAAAAAGTATTATGAACTGAAGAGGATGTTTCTCATCCAGGACTAGATATAGTATAGACTTCACAAAGTAAATAAGACATGATTTTTTCCTGGAGAAGCAGACAAGTCTAATTTTAGACATGACAAAACAAGTGAGCACAACAAATAGTGTGGAAGGGTGGAAGATGAAGAGGGTTGCACTGAGATTACAGGGTTACTTGGGTTCATTTCATGCATATCTTCACAGCATGACTGTTCCATTTGCATATAACATTTTTTAAGCTTCTGTAAGTATTCCAGGAGAGGTAGCTAAAAGATGAAGAGGTGTGTCTAAGATTTTGAAGAAGTAAAGGAGGTAATAAAGGAAAGTAATTGTGTTTAGAAAATAAGAGTCTATATTGGTGTGCATGCTCTTTTGTTTTTCTTTGTGACCTTCTAGCCATCAAAAGATATTTAGATGATGAGTAATCTGTGTAATCTAAGTGGAGGCACATTTTAGACTTTCTCTTTTGATAGATATGTAAATATAGCTTTGTAGAATAACTCCAGGGCAGTGGTTAGTTACCATTTATGCCTTATTGCCCCATCCCCTGGATAGGGAGCTTTTTTCTTTATGTTCTCTGAGGGTAGGTGCTCAAACTGTTGAACAGAACACAAATCTTATCTCCTAAAGGAGGATTCTTAATATAGGAAATAAGCCAATTCTCTTTTGAGGGGTTAACCTTGACTAAGGTCCAAATGTTTGCTTGGGCACTCAATCCCTTCTGCTGCAGGATAAGAAGAGAAAATAGGATGAGCACTCTCACGGGTTGAGATAAGGGCAAGGAGTTGCTTACCAGTTGTTGTCATGGGTTGAAAAAAATTCAGAATATGAGAAGTACAGACACTGAGACAAAACCTTTCTTGCCTCCTTTTCCAAGTTTAACTTTACTCCTTCACTCCAGGTTCTTCTGTCCACCCCCAGACAGTCAAGGGTGCTCGAGGGGCAGTTTGTAGTCAGTACATAGTGTTTACTCTCTCTTGCTCCTTGCCCACAGATAAGTTCTTGTAATTTATATCCAATACACTTCCCCCAGCTTTCCCTTTCCATCCTCCTTAGCTTCCCTTTTTATGACTACTGGCCAAGTAGAAGGACTTTTATCCTAGATTTTAACCTCTGAAAAAAGTGCCCTCCACATCAGAAGCCAAGTTCAAAACTGCTCAGGCTGAGGAGGCTCTGTAATCCAAAAGTTGGTTAGCTGTGTGATTTAGTCATTATGTATGTTTAAAAGAGATTTTCTGTTCTGTTAGACCCAGGACTCACTAGAAGGCTCAGCGCTGCTAATCAGAGGCACACACAAGGCATGAGCTCATGATGCTCAGGCCTCTGCTTCTAAATGTTTTCTGTTGTATGTTTGCCAGCCTGGGACAGTCACCCCTCAAGATGAGCTTAAAAATCATGACAAAAGGATGTACAAGACCAGGGCACTCCTGAAGGTAAAAAAAGATGAAGTTGTATAGATACGACTCAGCAATCTCTAAAAACATCAGTGCATTATCAACACTGCTACCATACTACATCTAAAACTGAACATCATACCAGCTTATACCAGCTTCTAGGAAGACAATTGGCTCTATCCCAGCAAAGAAGAATTTACAGATCGCTTGAAATCTAAGTATTTCTGAAAATAAGAATGAAGATTTTCCAAAGTAGTCAATTTTTTATTTCTTTCAATTTTTTTTCAATATACTCAGAGACCATGTATGGGTGAACAATGTTCTCTGGTAAAGATCTGAGAATGTTACATGAAACAGCTAAATGTAGGCTATTTAGAAGGAATAATTTTCCTACATATTTAGAAGGAAAAAGCTAATTAAAAATATTTGAAGTATTGTTAATAATCTTTATTTTGAAATAGCACCTAATTATTACTATAGAGTCAGAGGAAGAAAGGAATACAAATGAAGATTCAATGATTCTCAGGTATGCTAAGAGCCTAAAGAGTAAAACATACAAAGGAGGAAATCATGNATTATATATATATAATAATTATAATATTATATATATTTTATTAATATTATATAGGGGCAAAATATTTTCTAACACAACGAATACTCTGGTTTTCTGAGTTGTCCCTCAGATACAGAACTCAGGAAAGGTTGTGAGTCTTGTGAAAACTAAAAAGGAAGCAACCTTTTCAACATCTCCCCTACCATACCATACTTGAGATATCTCAGAATGTCTTCTAGAATATTTTCTGTAAGACTTCAATGTATTTAGCAGCAGTCAGGACACAATGATTGTGGAGGAAGTCTACAATCATTGTGAAGTTCACACCCATTAAAATATAGTAATTTTAAATAAGTGTTCTTTAGATTCTAGACTGTCATTTAATATTTAACTCTATCAACATTTCTTCTGTTCAAGAAATGGATGGACTAATGTCCTCAAAATTGAAAAGTTATATAAGAACTGAAACCAGCATATATAATAAATTCAGCAATAGGAACTTGAGTAGTGTTTCAAAAATTAGGTGGTATGTATATCTTTGACACTTATTTCCATCATTAATCTTTACTTATGACAGTAATATACTATGTCTTTAGTCCAGAATAACAATGGATCTTAATAAAATCTTAATTCACATCTGTAAAAACAAATAGGTGTCATAAAGTTATTATAATTATCACATAATAGTTAAGAATTTTTATATGATTAATTTTATTTCAATTCATTTAACTAATTAATTTTCATCAAACAAAACAGCCTTTATAGTTTTGGTTCTGATTTGAGCCATGATTTTTCTACACATTTCTGAAGCTCCTCAGTATATATTTCTTTGGATTTTAGAGCAGGAGTAGTAGCTAATACAGCAATAAAAATTGACAAATTCCAAAAATCACCAAGTATTCCCTGTTACTGGGTTATATTACTCCTGTATGGTTCATGTTGCTTATAGTAGAAGTTTATGAAGCAATTTTTATGTTATTTGCTTATAAGCTAATTGTGTTTGATTTTTTTTCCCCCGTATTAGCCAGGAAGCTTAAGTTGCATAAAGCTGGGACATGATGTATTCATTCATAAAATGCAGATTTTGGTTCTGATCCTTCAGTAGCTTATGTATTTGTATTTTATCTCTGACTCAATTAGATTTAACAGGATCCTATCTATGTTTAAAGTTAATAGGGTCTATAGGTAATTTAAAGGTATAGGGGGTAAACATATAGAACAAAATTCTGTAAAGCCTGTATAGAACACATGAATTTTGTGCCTTTCTAGACTTTAGATTGAATGACATCACCTAAATTTAGAAGACTTATAAATATTCTTTTAAGGATGTAAAAAGTCCTTTGCAGTGGGTTGAATTTCTAGTCAATGGAGAGGTGATAATGATTCAATACAACTGCTTTAAATGGGGATGAGTTTTTTTATATAAAAGAGGAGTTAGATGATTAGTTCTTTTCAGAAAGCAGAAAAAGCATGGCAACCATATGAGGGAAGATGATGTGGAAGATGATCACAGTTCAAGCAAGGTAATTACTGTACCGAGAAATGTATCTTGGCAGGGCAGGGCAGGACTGTAATAACAGTCTCTGTTTACAGCCCAGGAGTCGTCAGGTATGGCAATGAATGTCACAAGGTGAGACGATGAGGGAGTCAAACAAAAATCTCAGTTTTTCTAAAAGTCATAATTTAGGAAAAAACGAAATGGAGGCTTTAATAAAGAGAAGTAGTAACGTATTTTATTCTTCAGTAGCATGTTAAAATACAACATCCATTTCATATCCTGAATATTCTTGAAAAAGTTTTGAAATATTGTAATTTGTCAGTTCTTATGCAGTAAGATATGGATTGAGGGTGTAGTCCTGCACAGAAACCCAGTAAACAATGACTAAAAGAATCATTCTTACACTTTGCTGCAGTGGAGAATAGAGCTGAGATCAGAGCTGATAATTTGTTGTGTTCAGCAATACCCAGCACTGGATCAGTGTGCTCATCAGTTCATATAGAAGATGGGGTAAGGTTCTTTGGATTTATCAATTTCTTTTCATTAGATGAAGACTTACAGCTTGTGAAATCTTTGTGCAATGGTTTTGCAGTGAAACCTGTTGTCTGCTCACTTCTTAGTCTGATTGTGCAAAAGAGATGTCTATGTGCATCTAAGTGGGTAATCACATTTTCTTCATTTTCTTCATAGACCTGATGCAGAGAAAAGTGAGGAAATTTGACAGGTTTGAAATAATGTTGTAATAGTATGCACAGTGTAATTTTGTGCTGTGTCTGAGGCATATACTGCTGAGCTATGCAGAATGTGTTGGTCACAAAAGGCTCTACATAATATTTTTGTAATACCGTTTGGTCTTAATTGATTTACATATTCATTTTAAAAACCTTAATAGTTACATGGTGTTTGAAATATCATTGAAAAAAATGTAATTTAAATAAACTAAGCACAGCAACCAGTAAATAATCTTGTTAGTCCCTTAAATTATACTTGCATCATACTTTGCAACCGTATTTTCTTTATTTCCCCTGCCATATTCATATTTCTGTGAGTATAGGGAAGTATTCTATCTGACTGCATCAGACCAGGAATTAAGTTTATTGTATTTGATTGCTGTCTAGTAATTTCAAACTACCCACTAAACACAGATTTTTCTTAGCTTTTCCATAGTTGTTATGTAGCTCCTATTTGGGTCAGAACAGAATCATGTCAGAGATAAGGAAGAAAATTTTTTTCAGTATGGATTTTTAAATAAGAGTTGAAGTCCAGGCACAAAAGTGGTAGCTCATAACTGTCATGAATTTTTACCTAAATATCCAGTATCAACCTGTCTTTTAAAAATCCCTTGTGTTTTGCTTTTTTGATCCTGAGGGAAAAAAGTAAAATAACAAATAAAATTAAATAAGTAGAAAAAAAAAATAAAATGAAAAAAGTTTATGGAAAAGTTTTCTATAAGAATTTAACGGCTAGCATGCTGAATATGATGGAACGACAGTAGGTGATACCTGTTTTGCAAGTATCTGAAAGCAACATACAAAACTCAAATGGCCTGTATATATTACTAATGGGTCCAAGCAGTCTTTTTCCCACAAGGAGTATCCCTACTGGTTTAAATTCAGTTCTGTGGAATATTCCTAGGCAGCTGTGTTTTGGTGTAATGAAAATGCGATTACAAATATTACTCCATTAATCCATTTTCTCTTCTCTCTAAATTGCAGTTTGGGGTTTTCTGCTCTTTTTAACAAGTTGCATTGCTCTCTGGAAGATACAGCTTAAATTAAAAATGTCTTTACCTCCAGATACAACAGTCTGTGTTAAGCATATATATTAATTTGTGTTCAAAACATAATACTATATTCATACTCTCATCAAGTGACAGGTTTTGATTTAAGAACTATTAAAATTGGTGCAGAGCACCCTTTACACATTCTCAGCAGCTTTGAATTGAGTTAATTTGTATAGAACATGCTAGACCATACCTTTTATGAAAGCAACTGAAAGCAGCAGTCAGCATGTGACACGATGTACTACTCTGAGTGTAGTGGATGTACAAAAATCCTGTATCTGCAATCACATCTAAGGTCATCTAGACTGAGTCCTGTGGCTCTCTATAAGAATATGTCTTTATTTACAGACCAAAACTGTAGAAACTGTTTTAGTATATCCAGAATAAGTCATGTCTCTTCCTAAGTTTGCCTCAAACTGGACACTGGAAGGGAGGAGTGGGTGCCTGCAGATCAAGGTTCAACAGAATCTTGTAACATCATCACAAGAGTCCCTGTGCAGGTAGTCCAGAAAATCTAGCTCCTAAATAAAAAGATAAGCAGAAATGCTATCAGTAGATCACAGTTAATATTATTATATGTCCTGAAGCCAAACAGGCTCAAGGAGCCTAAAAAGACCACCAGTCCTGGCTCCAGCACTGATCCTTGCTGGTAGGGTGTCCAGAGTCCTGTGGGCACCATCTGGGCTTCATGGAGGTACCTTTTTACAGCTGTTTCCCCAACCTGGAGATAAGTTTCTCGCTTTCTATACAAATTACTTATCAGCTGCAGATTATTCTTCCAGACCTTTCTGAAAATAGGTTTGGGGACTTTGGAAGTCTTGGGTGGTCTTGATCCACCTGTAATGGGTCAGCCTTTGATCAATAGTCCATGCCTACTTTTAGACCTCTGTCCTGTGCTTGAACTGTGCTGTATTGAGCTTATTTCCAGGAGGCAGAACAAGGATATTTGTCCCAGAAAATGCTGCCATATCTCCAATGTACCCCTTCTCCAGTCACATCACATTCTTTACCACAACATGTTCTTACCAATAAAACCCTTGGTTGGTTCCATGGCTATTCAACTGTAGGTGTTAGAGATATACATATAAGATCCCTTGTCTTCTGGGCTTCTACACTATTATTTCAAATGCTGTGTGAATACAGAGTATAATAAGTTATAGTCTGCCTCAAATAATTTGCAGTTCTGAAGTAAGTCTGTCTGATCATTGAGCATACTAATTTTAATTTCTAGTATCTTGGCATAGTCCTAAAATAGAATTAAATTTAACTCAAATCTTTCCTTCCTATGGATTGCTGAGATAGCTAACTTTTAACATTATTTGCACTAGCCAATAATTTCTGGAGAGTACTTGTACCTTTTCAGTGGGTAGCAGCAATTGTGGAAAACTGGAACTCTGATCTTATAATGTTCATTCATAATCTATATTTTTAAGTATTTCAGACACCTGAAGGTGTTAGAGATTAAGAAACTGTACCTGAAATGTTAGAATAAACACTAATAGAAATGTGTAAATGGGAAGAGTACCTGTTATCAGTGGTCAGAAAAATCAATCTTCAAAATTGCATCTGTTCACTAAAGTTCTCTTTTTGTTTTATGCTTGTTCGTGATTGAGCTAGTGTTCTACATTTAAATTAGTAGGAATGTAGTCCATTAATCAAGGAAAGTGATTATTCTCATAATATCATTTCTTATACCGCATTTAAATACTGTGAGCAGTTCTGGGATCAGGCAGAAAGAATTTTGCCAACAGTCATTCTCTAATAAGAGTAGCTGATCAAAACAGATGGTGTTCTTTATACCTGGAAACAAGGGAGGTTCTAGCCCAACTTATAGAAAAAAAAAAAAAAGGAATTGTTATGATAACTAAATATGGGAACGTTTTTCCCAAGAATTTGTGGAATTCTTGTCTATGGGCATTTTTGAGACCTGACTGAACAGTCCCTTGTGAAATAGTGAACGTTGCCCTGAGCAGGATCCTGGCTTATAAAACCTGCTAGGTGAACCTGTAACTCAGCAATGTATGAATATTTATTGAAATAGGCTAAACAGCATGAAACTTATACGAAGCATGAAACATACATACAGTACATACAAAAAAATTGATTAAAGGATCCATACCTTAAGATTTTTACACTAGACAATCTAATATCATAGATCACTCTTAAAATAAGGAGGAACAATATTTATCCATAATAAGCCAGTATTTATTTTCCTTATTTTAAAAGTAGAGTATTCTAAAACTATGGGACTCAGATTACATTGTTTCTTTTTCCTAAAGCCATCTTGTACATCTTGTAGGTTGTTTCCTCCTTTTTTTGCAACTATGGACAATTTTTCTTTGCTTCAAAATAATATAAAAATAATTAAATAAGACATCAGAACAAAAAAGGTAAAACTACCAAGTTATGTTTTAGATTGCTCAGTAATGTCACAATCATCGTAAATAACATTTGAATATGTATATTAAAATAAAAAAATAGGAGTTTTTTGTCTAGTAAACATTGTCTTCACAAGAAAAAGCTGTTTTCCAATTCAATCTTCAAATATCTATCAGCAAAAGAGTATAAAAACCTGCTTCAGCTTCATCAAGTGCTTGGTTTCTAGGTCTTGTTGGATTGACAACGACATGACATGAAAGACACTTAGATTTTTAATGAGACAGTAAACTTCTGATCTAGTTTTACTGTAAAGTAGTAGAAGAATTCAGGTCACAATGTTTAATTAAAACCCAATCAACATTTTTGAACAGTATATCAATATTACTTTGGAGATCCAAATGAAACAGTTCTTTGTAAAGTAGACACTTTTAAGATGAGAGGTGTTTTAAGATTACATTAAGAGCTTCAAAGTGGAACATTTGATTTTCTGTATTATAATGTGTTTGAAATATTATTGAGAAGAAAATTTTATTTTTCAAAGTTACAGATGAATTATTCAAATAGCTTTGTTTATGATACATCAAAAAAAAATTCTTTCATGACAGCTACCTATCTGAGGGATTTTAACAGAGTGGCTTTAATGATTTGAGAAATTATGAAAATACGTTAATATTGATTTAATAATTAAAATCTGTAATATTTTTAATTATTGTACTGGTGTCATGTCCTAGGTCCATTCTACTGTGTTGCAGTGATTTTCATTTTTTACAGTCAAATATATTATGCTCATGCATTAAGTTGTATTAATTATCAAAGATTGGAAGACATGATTTAAGCATAAAATAAAAGTCCCTCTCAACAGTATGCCTCCAAGTCCAGGCATAGTAATTAAATCTCTTAAATTATTACAATAATCCTGGACATTGGAATTAAAATTTAAAGTTCTACAAAAGTATCATGAGGAAGAGAGAACTGAAAATCTTTTTTTTTTATGAAAGAAATTGTAACAAAGAATAATTTATCTAGACATGTTTGCTTGTTTTAGTTACAATTGATAAAATAGCATTTAGATATGAACCCATCATAATGCACAGCAATTGCAAAGCCATGAATTAAAATAGATTGATTGTATATAATCTGCTTGTAACCTATCGTAATCAGTCTCAGGCATCTTTCTACTATCTCTGTTCTATCTATTTTTGAGATAATTAAATTGTCTTTTCCTTTATGTTTATCTTTTTCTTTTTCTTTTTCTTTTCTTTTCTCAGAGCCTGGCCCTGCAAGGTGCTTGTGAGTGTCCCCAGCTTCTTTTGGAAAACCTTTCCAGGGATGCTACTGTGCACCTCACAGGACAGGATGCAATTCCTTTAATTTGCTGTAGTATTTTTTTTCCTGTGAATTGTAGTGTTTTATACCCTTGTTTGGTAATTAACAATGCCACTTTTACTGCTAACTATTTCTTTTCTGTTATATTCATTATTTGTAATTTGGATGCAAAAAACCACATTTTGTCTGATGCATTTTTTGTTCTAGTTAATTTCTGTGATTTAACACATATTAATTTTCTTTCAAGACGCAAAATACTGACGCAGTGGTTGTAAGAACCTAATCTTAAGTGGGACCAATTGTCTGTAATTCTATTGGTGTCAACAGAAGAATAAGTGCTTTGATGTTCACAGGTGGCACTTGGAACCTTTCAGAGCCAATCTGTATGCAACTTTATCAGTATCATCAATAGCTAAGAATGTTAATCTTCAATATTGTTTTTTCTTTTAATATTGTTATTAAGTATAATGCAATCATACTGTAAAAACGTTCAACCACTATTTTCTTTATAACTTCTCTTGTTTTTTCTTTTTCTTTTGCAGCAGATTTGCTGGATAGACTTTGTGATGACTACATTTTAAATCTGTTCTTTTTCTTCTGTCAATTACCACAGGTTTAGTCCCTATGAGTGGTATAATCCACATCCTTGCAACCCTGATTCAGACGTGGTGGAAAACAATTTTACCTTGCTAAATAGTTTCTGGTTTGGAGTTGGAGCTCTCATGCAGCAAGGTATACGACTCAGTCTGCTCTTTCTCTTGGGCACCATGTCCCACTTTTTGCTGGGGGTAACAGCTCTCTGGTGCAAGTCACTTGCATGGGTGCCTCTGTGCATGTAGCCATAAACCAGCTTTTTTATGATTATCCAGGCATTCCCAACATTTTAGGAATTAGTGTAAAGACAGATAAAAGTTTTAAAACTTAAAAAAGCACAGCATAGTCATATAGTTTATTTCTTAAACAGGAAATACTTACTGCATATTTAAATGAGCTAATCTGTCCATGACCTAAAAAACCTTCCATTTAAACAACCTAAAAAAGAGTATATCTTTGTCAGATAAGAATATAATACAAAAATCTATAATTTGTTGAATTTTGTTCTAGAAACCTTTCAACTACAGAAAGATTTTATCTAGTAGCTAGAGCCTGTAAAATAAAATAATATAGGAGATTCAATCCTGTCCAGCCATAATTTATATTTTTAAAATTGGAATTACCATTCTTAAAGGTTTCAATTAAAAAATCTATATTCAACAATCCATGCACTGAGAAACTGATGCCATTGCTGACAATAAATTTGGTAGATGTGTAGTCATATTGCTCAGAGTAAAATCAACAACCAGTTTTAACTATAATTGTCTTAGTAAAATGCTTAAGCACACTCTTAAAAATCTTTAATTCCTTGCCATATTCTTATTTTGAAAGCATACCAAATATATAGACCCATAAAAATATATCACCATTTTATTACCCTTTTCCATAAGGATTTGAACACAGTCATATAATCTCAGACACATTTGAATAGAACAGATTCAGTTTTTGCCCTGACATTTCACTGGGCAGTACAGTGTAATACAAAAGATTGTTAGTCCTGTTAAAGAGCCATTAAAAGGAATGACTTTTCTTTCTGGAAAAATAACCATTGCATATCCCCCCCCAGAATAATAGAAAATGTTGGCAGGAACAAGTGCATATTTGTAGAGTTGTTTTAATGGATATACCTGAGCAATCATTTTTAAAACTTCCCATTATAATTACACCAGCTATAAATAAATCCTAGTTTTAACTCAACAAATTATTTAATGAAGCTTTCCTGTAACTGCTGTAAATATTCTGTCAAATATCAGGTTGGTAGGCTTAAAAAGCCTTTAATGCCTCAGCAAAAAGAGCACTGTGCTCAGAAAAACATGAATTAATGGGTGAAAAGAAATCAAGGTTTCAAATCAGAAATAAAAACACATCTATAGTTGGCTAAGTGTTTACTATCAGCTAGGTTGACAATATACATTTCAAGAAATTATATAGTTGAAGCACAATCACCAAATACATGTTTATAAGATAAGGATTGCTTTTAAGGAAGCTATCAAAAATGGGATGCTGAATGAAAGAAAGTATTTTGAATTCCATTCACAGTTCTCAGGATTGTCGGAATCTCTATCAGGGCTGAGTTTTATTTCTTATGTGGCTGTATGCTTCTTCGTATTTCTTGAGGATGGAAAAAGCAATTTAGATTTTCCCATAATCTTTATGCAAGGAAAAGGTATTTTAGTCCGTAACATCGAAACATTGTTTTTGAGAATCAAAATAAGAAAAAAACCCCAACCTTTATTTTAAAAGATTTCTTTGGAAGATAATAGTTTTCCTTGAGGGAAAACTAGTTTTTCAGAATTAAGGCTGACCCTCTGTCCTTGCCTCATATTATTTTACCATTACTCAGTTCATCCTCTAATAAAGCTTAAAGACACCATTTTGAGGGTGCAGTATCAGTCTTGATTTTGATGATTGCTTTAAAAAAAAAATTCTCAAAAACCTAAAGCCATCTAAAAGTAGGCTTTTAGACAAGCATAGAAGTTCTCACCTAATAGCAATAACTTTCCACTAGAAACAACATAGAAACGTTTGGGCCATATTCATATTAACTTACTAAGCGCTGCTTCTTTATGGAGGATTTGCTTGGTGCTGGAGGATACATGATAGAGGAAACTCATACATGTCTTACTGGCACCTCTCGCTCCCAGGAAACTGTGGGATATAGTGCTGGACATGACGTTACCTTGGGTACATGACAGTCAGCCCCTGACCAGGCTCTGTTTCATGGGCCCAGGTGGCACTCGGTTTCAGTCCTTGGTAAGGTATGAACTTGTGGTAACTGGGGTACCTGCGGCCAGTGTCTCCACTCTTCTTTTCTTTCCAGTCCTATCTGACTTTACTGGTGTTGCTTTTTAAAATGAAAGGAGAGCAATTAAAAAGAAGTCATGATAGTGGGCTTGTTGGGAAATGTCTTAGTGTTGTGGTGTCTAAGTGTCTGACTAACAGGGCCTAGGAGCAACTACATCAGACAGGTACTTTTCTACTTTTTCCCTTGCAGAATTCTAGGCAGAGTCTGGCGCTGGAGTTGGCTGTCATGTCCAAGTCTGTCAGCCTTTTTTGTTTGAAACAACAAGGGTAAGATGAACTGCAGGGTAAGATGGGCTGTTTTTGAATACAGTAGTCCAGTTATGATACCACTTCTTTTTTCCTTTTGTTTTCTTCCTCCTTCCCTCCCTCCCAGTCCTTCTATTCTTTTTTTGACATTGATTTTGGAAGTTTGACATAATCTTTCACCTATACGAAGATGTGTTACCTTGCTGGACCAATTCCTTAACTAATTCAATACAAGCACTAAAATTTAACAGGAATAAAATAGTCCATCTTGCCTTCATTCCATTTTACCCAGGAGACTTAAGAGCAAACATAGTAACCAATTAACAAAAAGGGGTTGTTTCGGTACAATGGTATAGTGGATATGGAGAAACTGTTTCCTTGAAAACAAGTTTCCAGATACTTCTAAAATATCTTACATAAAGTTCTTAAAATGAAGCTTGAAATTATTTATTTGACAACATTAGAAATTTCATTTCATTCAATTATAACATTATGGAAAAAATCCATACATGCTCATTTATAATAAATATTTGTAATTGTATATTACAGTGAATTTAATTTATCCCTATTTTTAGTAATTAGACACAAGAGGAGTTTATGTGCTTCAATTTGTCTCATTAGGCTCTAAATTAGAATTAAAAATTATGCAAATTACTATACAGTGTCTGTCTCCCCCTCCATTCTTTAGTGCCATGAGCAGGCAACTCCAGCAATACATTATAATCTATCTTTATCTAGTTTATGCATAGTAGTCTAGTATTTTCTATTAAACTGAAGTGTGTAGCATAGCCACCCATATTTATATGAAATTGTGGGGCTAAACATAGGGATGGGAGATGTTAATTTTTTTATTTAAACCTTTAATAAACTATTCTTTACAGCAATGTAAATGACAAAACTCAAAAGCACATTTATGATAGATTTAAGATTTTGTTTTTCAGATATGAAATCCTTTATTTCACATCTGGTGCCTTCATCAATTGCTTATTTTTTCTGGAAAGCAAGTTGAAGTAACTGTTTTTTTTGTATTGGTATTTATATATATATATGTTAAGAATTTTTCAAATGGCACTGCTCATTGAATCTCCCATTACTATATTTTGATTTCCACAACTCCAAAAAGATCTGTCTTTATAAATTTAACCAGTTATTTTGCATTCCAGTTGTGTGTGTTTTTACGAGCAGTACATGTAAACTTGTAGCTTAAAGATTTTTTTGCACAGTGATTCCATCTCCCCACTGTGGCAAAAAGTGCTGAACACTTAATAATTGTTTTCTGTGCATCCGTTTCACCTTTCTCCCCTGGTTTTCGTTAGGTTCTGAGCTCATGCCTAAAGCCCTCTCCACCAGGATAGTGGGAGGCATTTGGTGGTTTTTCACACTTATCATCATTTCCTCGTACACTGCTAACCTAGCCGCCTTTCTGACAGTGGAACGTATGGAGTCACCTATTGATTCTGCTGATGATTTGGCCAAGCAGACAAAGATAGAGTATGGGGCAGTTGAAGATGGAGCAACCATGACTTTTTTCAAGGTAAGGTTTATATTCTGTTTGAGAAGATGTTATATCCTGATTTTGGGGGGAAAGCTTTTGCACCTTTCTGGTGTAGTCCAAGCAGTATGATTCCTGATGTTGTCAAAAACAAGTGAAAACTATTTTTTTTTTTTTTAATTAATAAAAAGATAGCAAAGAAATTAAATTAAAAATCTCTCAAGGAAAAGAAAAAGTTTCTTTGATTATTTTCTTTTAAAGAATTGAATTTATAGCAGTGAAGTACATGAAGAAACTTGAATACTTTGCTCAGATCTTCTATAGCTATGTACAAGATTAAGCTTTGTCATATTAAAAGGTAGTTTTAATTCAGCAGCATTATACTTAATTGTAGTAGTCTTTACGCAAAAAACAGCAAGGATATTAGTGGCTCTACTGAGAAAAACTTTTTGGACTTCATAATTTTGAGAAACATTTGAATGAAATTTTGGGTCCATGTAAAAAGCTCAGATTATCCCAATGTTTCTGTTCCTGTCAACCTGCTACTAAGATAATTCAATTTAAAATACAGTGAAGTGAGATACTCAGTTGGAGGAAATTATTTCTTGTCTAGATTCATCAAGCTTTTAAGCAGACTTAAATTAGTGATAAGTAATTATGGAGGGAGAGAAGGCAGTTGGTTCTCTATCACTTTATGTTAGATAGCACAGAGGTGTCTCAGATCTTCAAGAGAGGTGTTTAACAATATTTGCCTGATCTTTGGTAATTTCTGGAGACTTTTGGCTAATATAGTCTAGTTTTGAGTTATGCTATCATCTAAAGCTCTACATTGGCTGTCACACTGTCATTTGTAATCAGCAGACTGAGGACCAAGGTATATTTTAAACTGGCACAGAAATTGAACACTGTGTGCTCAGTCTCTCTCATGAAATTCAGAGAGCACAAAATCTGTTTACACATCGAGCCTAAATAATGTCTGTTTAATCTTATGACCATAGACCTTGTACCCAATCAAAGTGTACAAATAGTTTTAATTTAAAAAATAAATAATTTCTAATACTTTCAGCTTCTGCTTGGGAACAAAAATTGTTCAACTCCAATATCTCAGAATGCTTCAGGTTGCTTAACTCAATGCATGCATTGGGAATGTTCTGAGTATTCTCAGAAAACTGTTGGAAAAGGAGCTGATGAAATTGATAGAAGTAACTAATCAGAGAACTCTTCATGTTAAGAAATATGTGAAGCAATAAAAGTAACAACATTGAGAGTTCAAAGACTGAGTTTTTTAAAAGAGTCATAATTATTTTTGTCTTGAGACATAAAGAAGTAACAAAAGGTATTTATAGAATTATCAAAAAACATTAGAGGGATTTAACTTAATTTTAGTATGGCAGAAAATTTTGATCTAATTTTATTTCAGATTCAAACTTTGCACACTGAAATATTAGGAAGTAACTTTAAATTTTTAGTTTTCCTTCTCATCCTTAATTTTCTTATTCACTTTTTTTTATTTTTTTAGTGCTTCTAATATGGGTTTTCTAATTTTCTAAGTACACAGAGACTATTTCTCTTTCTGTGGACTTTTTTCTCTCTGTATGTTAATATAGAACTCCCTTTTCTGCACAGTCATTTCTTTCTGCTCTCTTTATTCTTCTGTTTACATTTATCTAGATATGTTTTGTGATTATATAATATATAGTATCAAAGAACTAGAGAGGCTTTACAACTAACGATATAGCATTTTCACATACTTCACTGAATATTTTTATTTGCAGTTGAAATAACCTAGACTTAAACACAACAGATTTAGGATGTCTAAATATCGTTTTGGGTTTTTTTTTTTTAAATTAATGAATTCTCCTCCTTCACTATGAGTGAAAAAGTGACATCATAAGAGAACACAGGATTTCTTTATTCAGCTTATAAATTTTAGGTCAAACACATATATTTTCTGACTTTTTGTGTGAACAGATCATGCACGATTAGCAAGTGTTTTATGACCTGAAACTGAATCAATAGTTAAGAACTGTCCCAGCTTGGAACCAACTGATTTGAAATACGTTTCTGTTGTTTAATATCTCATCTAGTAGAAATTAATTTATATTATTTGCCACTATTAGTAATATTTTTTATTTACTTAAATAACTAATATTTACTTAAAGATATTATTTACTTAAAGAAATAAACTTAAATATTAGATGTAGCTACATCTGTTCTTGCAGATCATCCATAAGTGAAAATCATGCTCAAATAAAAAAATAAATGAAAACTATACAATTCCATTTGATTCATTCAGTGTCTGAAGCAATGTCCAGATGAACATTAGGGTTTTCTTGATGTAAATGCTATTCACTATAGCTACCTGTGTAAGGAATGTAGGTAAATTACATGTGTATTCCATGAAAGATTAACCAAAACATATATAGAGAGTCTTTAATAGTGAAATGCCTAGTAAAATTAAGTATTTTCATCTAATGATGTGGAGTAATCAGAAAATAAAGTACTATAATTTTGGTCAACATAGTATATCTGCATTTGTGTGTTTTCAAAACATACTTCTATTCAGCAAAAGCTAATTACTTCAGGAATGTAACTTGCTTACATAAAAAATTGAAAATGCAAGAAAACATTTAAAAATAAGATTTTAAGTGGAATTACATTACAAGGTACTGCTAGAATTGAATATCTCTTAGAGAATGTTAAAAAATACAAAAAGCACTTAAGCACAATACTCTGATTAAACAGTTTTAAATGATATATATTATATTCTCTGATATAAAAATAGCTGAATATCAAGTAGGAAGTGCCTTTATGTATGACATTAAGGAAAACACTAATGAGCTTTTATGACGTTCTGGTAATCACACTGTGAAAATATGCTTAAAATTGGAAAGAATTCATTAAAGGTAAAAGAATGACTGTATGTCTGAAAATAAGCATTGCAGTTAGAGGCTAAAGATCTGCCTGTTTAATCTGCTGAAGAGAAGGTTAAGAGGTGACTTGATCATGGTTTGCAAGTGCCATAATAGGAATGAGACTCTTGACAGTAGATGACTCGCTAATCTAGCAGAAAAAGGCATAATGAGATCCAATGTTTCAAAGCTGAAGTTAGGCAAATTCAGACTAGAAATAAGGTGCATATTTTTAAGAGTAAGAGTCATTAACCACTGGTATAACTTATCTGGGAGTGGGTTGGATTCATCCATCACAGGCAGCCATTATGAGGAAGTTAGATACAGCGTAGCCCAAGCATGTTGTTCTTTTGATTTAGAGGTCACTTAATGAAAAAGATAGCCTTCATTATGCAGGAGGTAAGATTAGATTCCAGTAGTACTCTCGTACTTCAAAAATCTAAGAGGGTATGAGTTTTGGGGGTAGGGGTTGCACAAAGATAATTGAGAAGATAAATTTATCTTATGTGTGTATGTTTAGCCTTAGCTACTTTTGTCTTGTTTTAATGAGAGTGGATTGAGTAAAACAGTGGCACTGTGTTACAACAAGATATAAAGGCACCAGATGGTTTGCTAATGTTAAATGAAATTATCATATCTTGGTAATAGTTATTAGTTCCAATCACAGTGAGGCTTGGTAGCTGCCCACAAGACTGATAGTAATTTCTGCATAAATTTGCTATAGAGCAGTCCGTTGAATTATTTTCTCAAAAAAACTTTGGAGTGTGGCCAAAGCTGTGTGGTGTTAAAACGAAAGAACCTATTATGAAGGGGAACCTAAATTGGGGCATCAGACAAACCAGCTAGCAGCTGTATTAAAACCTCCTGAAGGTAAAATCTTGGCGAGAACATGGGCTATGTGTTGAAAATGCTATTACCCTGGTGAGTCAAACATCCTTGTGAAATATCTTTGCTGAAAAAGGAGAGTGCTCTCTTCAGGGTAATACTAGGTCCTTCATCTCATACCTCCTCATGGTCTGAGAAACATGAATTACAACTCCTTCAGAAGCCAGAAAACAAGGGAAAATTTCAGTATTCTCTACTCTTAAGATTTTCTGATCTGGTCTGAGCATGGAAAGGAGATAATTTTACAAGTCCATTATGTGCCTGGTGGGTCTGCTCACATAATTCATTCTGAAGAATAAAGAAAACCTTAGTATTGTCCAAGAATTAGAAGGAAAGATAGGTGAAAGTTCTAGGCCTTATCTGCTTTTTGGCTAGCAATGTCCATTCCCAATACATGCTTTGTTGTTTCTCAAATTATGGATGTTTTTTTAGTTATGAAATCCTCCTTTCTCTTGGCTGCTTTTGTCACTATTGACCACTTTCAAATTTCAGAAACTTGTTCTTTTCAGGTAGTGATCTCAGAACTAACTGTTCTGGGATAGAAAAAACTTCAGATTTTTTCATTGCCTCTGATTTCTATGGTCTCTCAGTCTATGTTTCTCACTTGGTTTTCTTGCTGAATGGCAATTCTGAAATTGAGAAGAACAATATTAATTCTACCTAGCATCTATTTGCACCACACTTCACCCTCACACACAAAAAACTTGTTCAATACATATGCACATGTGGTCTACAATGTTAGGATATTTCTTGTGAAGTTCTCATGTGCTTTTGTTTTTCCCATAATTTTTCATATCTGTAACTTTCAATGTCAGAATTTCCTTCTAGGTTTTGATACAGTAACAGGTACAATGAAACTTTTCTTACTTATGGTTACTAGGCATCTGCATACCAAATAGTAAAAACCAAAGCACATTTTCATTCTCTAACAGCAGTAAATTAGTCTCATTACTCCTGTATCACAAAAAAAAGCTCTTATCACCTCTCTGTGAGACATGTATTTCACATTCTTGTTTTGTTGATAAAGGAGCTGAGGCACTTAACAGGATTGCATCTTTTTCAAGATCACTTGGTGAAAGGTAGATAGGGAAATAATTCTGGTGAAGGGTAGACAGGGGACTAATTCAGGAAAACTGACTCACATCCTTAGAATTATCTGGTATACTGACTATCCTATTTACCATTTATGGTAGCCAGTTCCTTTTCTTTTCTTCTTTAGGATCAAATTTTGTACTCCAGCTCTACTTTTCTACAATATATTTCATTTCTTCCTGCACTGCTTTGTGTCTATGAAGAGCCATGGCTCTTTTTAGTCATTTTCCTTTTTCCCCATGCCCTCACATTTTACACTAGCCATTTTGTTGACACCTCTCTGAAAAAATTCAGGGGAGCAACAACTCAGCACTTTTTGTCTATCTTCCTTTTCCACATTATCAGCCTGTTAAAAGAAATGGCATTAAGCTCTACCTATACATTACAAAGTCTCAGAAACAGTCTCTTAAAGCTAAAGGAAGGAATTATAGGGGAATTTTCCCACTGCTTGCAACTGGAGTACAAATGACAAATTCTCTGACATAAACAGAAAAACAGCAGCAAGAATAAAGGTATTAATGTCATTCACTTGTCATGGGTGAGTTTGGCATTGATGTGTACAAAGCCAGTACTTCAGTGGGATTTTCGAGACTGGGTTTAACACGGTAATAGACAATGATATTTACTTGTTTAACAAGTAAAGATGCAGTACAAACACGTTGGTGTATGCACACAGAGAACCTTTAGTTTAATACTTCCAATAAAACACCATGAAATTTGGCAGTGTGTGTTAATTATTTTGTGCAATTTTTGCAAGTCAAAGATGAGAGAAGTACTGCTTGTGAGTTTCTCAAATATCCAGTGACTGACAGTGACTAATGGAAAATAATCTTTTGAATCACAACTTCCATGTACTAATTTTGATAATACACACACAAAAAAAATTAGTAGCAGATACTACAGTTACTCGTTCAGTTTAATTTAGTAATATTTTACTTTATAGAAAAGTTGCATTTTGATGTAACAAATACAGACTTGTTCTTGCATGAAAAAACATGCAAGAAAACATTTTGCTACAAAGGAAATTGAATATAAATGCCATGTTAACATTTTTTACTTCTTTTTGATCAAGCTTATTTGGACCTATCTACTAGAAAAACCTCCAGCTGAAATGCATAATTTCCTCTTTTCCATGATTTCCTCTTTGCAAGAATACTACTTAGTTAACCACTGCTTCTTTTAATGTAAAAAATAAAAAAAAACAGATATAGCTGTAAATCTCTAAAACAAGGTCTGTAGTCACTCCATATAATTATAAGAACTAAATCTGTAATAGCACAGCCTATGAGAGTGAGATATAGGCTTTGTCTAGAGATCTTAAAGCATCTGCCTAACTAAGCTCTACTTTTGTAAAAGATCAGGGAAGTTAGACAGTGGTAGGTAGGTTATATGGTGCATTAACAGAGACTATAACAAGAAGAGCAGTGCATTTGAATTCTATATAAAAGAATTTACAATAAATTTGATACCATTAAGTTCTCTGGAGTGAATTGTTATTCTTTTGAGTTTGAAAGCAGAAAGCAGAACAAATTCACAGAAAGTGCTTCTTTTCAAATAAGTATCTAGTTGTGAGGACAATGGTTTTATGTTGTCGTGACCCTTAGAGTGATTATTATTCCTACAGTAAATAAGAGCAGATGTTTGGCTTTGTGTTACATTTCAGTGTTGAGGCATGAAACTAAGAGGAGATGGAGTACAACAGAACTACCTTTCCACTCTCCTTTGTCTCCGCCCATGCCTTTTCCTTTCCCTTTCTCCTTTCCCTGTTCCTTATTTCTTACATCCTACAGGAAGGACTGACAAAGATGAACATGATTAGTCAACTTTTCATTTCTACAAATATTCTATATATCCATATAGTAAGTATTCCTAATCAGCTGCTGGATAATAATTTGTTATACTCAAAACCCACAGGATTCATATTTATCATTTACATTTGTCTCAGGTTACAGCTCTTAGAAATAGATTAAATATGTACAAACGTCTTTTAATGTCTTCTCAAGGAAAAAAATATGACTTTCCAGTGAAAACAAGAAATTACAATTAATGAATTCACAATAATTAAAATATAGTTAAAATATTCACAATAATTAAAATATTGAAGCAAATCATTAAGATATGAATTGAGTCCCCACTAGTTATTTTTGAAATGAAGTCAAAGAGCAACATCAAAAATAAATGAAAAGTTGACATTATGAAAATTCTAGTTTCTCTTTGAATCAATTAAACATTTTCATAACTCAGTATCAGCTTCTGCCTTACCAAAAGTCTTCAGAGGAGAAAAAGTGTTTATGCTGAACATATGAAGAAGATGACATTTGCATTACTTTTCAAAATTGCATTCAACAATATGCATTAATGATCCATACTCTAGGTACCTGGTGGAGATGATCTGAATAAAATAGATCTTTCTCAGTGTATAAGGTGTGATAAAATATAGCAAGATTTAATTTCCAGTTGGATAGAAATATAGGATACAAGAAATCAGAGCCCAGACTGGGTAAAAAAATAACTTTACATTTCTCCTTAGAAAGTCAAGCCTGATATGCATATCCAAACTGCATATCCAAACCATATGTAGTCCAAACTACAGTTTGAGTCTGAAATTGTGTCAGGATTATTTATAAGAAAAAGGCAAGAATTTTTAGCAAATGTATATAATTCAAAGAGATGTAATCATCTGGATGTTTGAAAAATCATTTTGTCGCTAAGAGAAACCCATTCTGCCTCTTGTTTTTGGAGAATATAATACCACAGAAGACAACAATCACAGAATCACTGAATGGGTAAGGTTAGAAAGGACCATAATGGATCATCTGGTCCAACATCCCTGCCTAAAACAAGGTCATCCTAGATCACATTGCATGGAATTGTGACCAAACAGTTCTTGAATATCTCTAGTGAGGGAGAATCTACAACCTCTCTGGACAATCTGTTCCAGTGCTCACTCATTCACATAGTAAACAATTTTTTCGTCATATTCAGATGGAACTTTTATGCATCTGTTTCTGCCCTTTACCTCTTGTGCTATTGCTGGGCATCACTGAGCAAAGCCTGGCTCCATCTTCTTGACATCTCCCTTCAGATTCTTATTCAAATTGATGTTGTCCGATCCCATTCACCTCTTCACGAGGCCCAACTCCCTCATCCACTCCTCATAAGAGAGATACTCCAGGCCCTTGCGTATCTTCGGAGCCTTCCCCTGGATTTGTTCTAGCAGGATAATGTCTCTCTTGTACTGAGGAGCCCAGAACTGGTGACAGCACTCCAGATGCGGCCTCACTAAGACTGAGTAGAGGGCCAGGATCACCTCCCTCAACCTGCAGGCAACGCTTTACCTAATGCACCCCAAGATACCATTTGCTTTCCTTTGAAGTCAAGTGGAGTTTAATCACCACTAATTGCTGTAAATTGCTTTTCTCAATAGTTTTTCATTTTGTTTTGTTTTGTTTTGTTTTAAACCAGTCTATCTCCTAGGAGTCCACCTCTTCTCCTACCTTCAGCCTCAAGCATTGTTGGCTCTACATGCCTTAGTCCTGTGATAAGAGTCAACCTGCCTTTCTGATCCAGATGGAAATGGACATTTCTTTTGCATTTTTATTTTTCAGTTGTGAAGAAAACTGCTCTAGCTGCTAGAATGCTAGAACTGATGGGAGTGGAGCAGAGTGTCATGACAGGGCAGGGCAGTCTTATATCACCCTGATAAATGTGAAAGCTCCTGGGAACCCACACCCTTTGGGAAGTAAGTTATGTCACCTAGACATTGGAAAGTGTGACAATGAGAAAATCAACAACACTGAACTTGCTGATACTTAGAATGTTATGTTTTCTAAATGTACTGATGTAGGTTTTGTCTTAACTGGTAACCCATTTTGCTTCCTTTCTGTACCTGACGCTCTCCACTTTCTGACCTTCAGGGCCTGTAATCACATTGTTAACAGGATCAGTTGTAAGAGAATTACTGATCTCTGGGTTCTCATCATAAGTTTTGTTGCAAGGCTCTTTCCTCAGAAATGCATAACCTAATTGCTCTCTCTCCTTATCACCTTTCTCTCCTCCTGCTGTTTTCCCCAGGAGGCAGGGCAAGAACACGTCTCTTTTTTCTTCTCTTTTCAGCTTTTTTTCCCTTTATGTTTGCCTTCAGATCTTGAGCAAGGTGAGAAAGGGAACTGAACTAGATCATAGAGAAACCTTTAACTGCAAACAGCATTCTGTATGAAAGACATAATTCAGAGATAGGGTTTGTTTAGGAAATTCACAGTACATCTGAACATTTTTAACTATCAGAGTCTAAAAAAAAATTGCCTTGCTCTTCAAAGCAAATAGATCTGTCACCAAGTAGCCATGTAAAGTTTGCCAGATTTGATCTATGACTCATCCTGGGAATATGATTCAGAGGCAATTCCCCAGAGTGAACTGGCCCTTGATTCAGCCATTTTTTTTGCGAGATCCTGCTGTATCAACCTTTAGTGTTGAATATCTGCCCACAAAAACATCATAAAATCCTCCATTCATTAGCAGAGTACTCTTAGTTCTGCCTGTCAATTTATATCGTAGTACTGAGGTGTTGTCCAACTGCATTGCTTTGTGTACAGAAATATTTTCAGTGCCAGAACTGCCCTAGACAGCACCTAAAGTCTGATTATGTTGATGAATTTCTTCTCCAGATTTATTAATATCTCCAAACAGAGTTCTTGTTGTGATTGATTAAACCATCCTTTTTGCAATAGATCTATGGTAATAATTATGTAATTATGCAAGCTTTTTGCCTTTTAGGCATTTTTCCTTATCCATGCATTAATTGAACTTGTATTTAATATATTAAAGATCCTTATTCTGCACAATATACTTTACTAGTTTATAAAAAAGTGTACTAAATACACTTTAAAATCACAGAAATGTAGAGTTGTTTATCTTGGAAAAGAGCTCTGAGTCCAGCCATTAACCTAACACTACCAAGTCCGCCACTAAACCATGTCCTTAACGTCTCATCTGCATGTCTTTTAAATACCTCCAGGGACTGTCACATAATCGCTGCCTTGGGCAGCCTGCTCCAATTCTTGATCATCCTTTCTGGGAAGAAACTTTTTTTAATATCCAGTCTTAACTTACCCAGACAAAATTTGAGGTAATTTCCTCTCATCCTATTGCATGTCACTTTGAGACTGACCCCTACCTTGTTACAACTGGCTTTCCAGTAGTGGTAGTGAATTTACACAAAGGTCTCCCCCATGGCTCCTGTTCTTCAGGTTAATATCTCCATCTCCCTCAGGTGATCCTCATAAGACCTGTGCTCCAAACCCTCCACCAAATCTGTTGTCCTTCCCTGGACATTCTAGCACCTCAGTTTCTTTCTGGTAGTAAAGGGGCTCAGAACTGGACACAGGTTTCGAGTGCGGGCTCATCAGTGCCAATTACAGGAGGACAATCACTGCCCTGGTTCTGCTGACTACATGGTTGCTGATGCAGGCCACGATGCCATTGACTCTCTTGGCGACCTGGGCAAGCCACTGCTGGCTCATATTCAGCCAACTAACACCCCTTGGTCCTTTTCCACTTGGCTATTTTCTTTCTCACAGCCTGTAGCTCTGCATGGGGTTGTTGTGACCCAAGTAGAAGATCCAGCAGTCGGCCTTGTTGAATCTCATACACTTGGCTTCAGCCCATCAATCCATGCTGTTCTGATCCCTCTCCAGAGCCTTTCTGTCTTCCAGCAGATCAACGCTCCCATGCAACTTGATGTCATCTGCAAATTGACTGAGTGTGCATTAGATCTCCTAATCCAGATAACTGATAAAAGTATTTAACAGGACTGGGGCCAATACTGAGCCCTGGGAAACACCAGTTGTGACTAGCTGCCAACTGGATGATATATAACTCCATTCACCAGTCTTTGGGCTTGGCCATCCAGACATTTTTTTACCCAGCAAAGAGTATACTCCTCCAAGCCATCAGCAGTCAGTGATCAGAAAGAGATATTGAAAAGAAATTTTCAAGCAAAATTCAGATAAGTTATTATGTGTACTATTGTTGTTTGAAGGAAGTATGAGAGCTTTTGCTATATTAATACATACTATTAGTAAACTATTATTTAATAGTAAATGATAACTTAAATACCTTAAAATATTTATTTGTGTATCTTTGCATTTGAAAACTGAAATCTGTTACCCTTCAACAAACTATAAAAATGGCAAATACCATGGAGGCCTTTGAAAACCTAAATTTATTGGTGTTTCTTTGAAGAACTCCTACTTTCTTTTGCTGCAGGCCAGTGGCAAGTGAGAAACAATTCCGTTCCTCTTTCTTTAGCTCTCACTGTCTTTCTGTGTCTTTCATTTTTTTTTAATTTTTGTTATACTAGTGATAGCTTCCTTGACTTACAACTCTTGCAGACCTGTTTAGAAGCTTCTATTTGACATTTCTGATAGAGGTTTCATGTAGTCTTACATACATTTTCACCTTCTGAAAAAGGAATATTCAGTCCTATAGAAATTTTCTGTGAGGAAGGAATACTAGTACCAAAAATTTTCTGTGATTTCAGAGGAATCCTCTCCACCTCTTCTTTCACACTATTACCTTATCTGGCAAAGAAGCTTTAAGGATAGTTTATTTCATTCTAAGACTTTTATCTAAGCCTATCCAGGTAGTACTCACTCAAGTGTATTTTTATTCAGGCTGAATTGCTAAGGACCTTATTTGAATTGAATAAAAACAACAGCTTGGTTTCTTAATTTATTTTATGTCTATACCTTGTATTCCTGGTGCAGTTTTTGTTCCTTGAAGAGCAGAGATGTTTATCATAGTTCATTATAGATGTGCAACCCAAAAATGCCATTCTAGTCAGGGCTTTGGCTACCCCTACAATCAGAAGTTAGTGGAGGAAACATTAATCTTTCAGTTTCCTCTTCCAGTCACAGTCTGTTCATAATGAAGATCTGGCAGTTTCAGTCACTGTCTTTTCAAATCAGATCTTCAAATATGAAAGGAGAGTTGAAAGGGAAACATGGGGCTCATTTCACAGAAGTACTGATGTCAATTGTTTGTTACATTCTTATTCATCTCATGGAAAATGTCTAGATTTCTTTCCAAGCTAGAGCTTGATTTCTAAATACTTCAAATAAATGTCTTAACACTTACAAAAAACATAGAGACTTGTAGTCTTAATCTTTAGGTCTTAAATTTTCATTACTGAAATATAGAATTAATTTGGTAAATTAAATCTCTAACTTTTAGGGGAATAAATATAACAGCAAAACCACCAGCACTGACAAAGGCTGTAGTTGCTATAACTTGTGATTTACTTTTTTTCTTTTTTTTTTTACGTTTGTTAACATTAGCAATGAAATCAAGTAATTGAAAATTCCCTGCTATGTATTTGTCACTCAAATTTTATTTTTTTTTCAATGTTTTATGCTGTATTGCGTTACACAAACCCTATTTTAATGTTATCAACTGGTGCTGTAGTTAGTTTTGCCTCATGGGTAAAATGTTTAGCAGAGGTAAATTATTATTCTTTGTAGGAATTGTAAAAGAAAGTTTGGCATCCCTAAAATAATAATGATTAAAAGCAGGAATAGGCTGTATTCCTGACATTTCTCCAAATGCATAGGGTAGGACTAGGACATAGGTCTAAGAGTAGATTGGTGAATTGGACCATTGGTATAGAAAGGATATCAACTGTTGATTGAGAGAATTTAATAGGAAGGCATAATAACATCCTGTGTTTTTAGTCTCAAAGCCAGAAAACACACATACATGCACACACATGCTTTGTTTGACTACAAAAAATACAGCTTTTGAAACATGTAAGGCAGGTTTCTCCTCACTTTAAAATGTAGATACCTGTTTTCCTCTTCAGGAGTCATCTAGGTGCCCCTGACTGACGCTGGAAAGAAACTGAAAGGCATCAGAAAGTAATTCCTCTGCATTAAGGACGGTGTTCTCTAGAGTTACAGAAATTAACCTGTATTGTGATGGTAGAGAAACAGGTTTGTCCCTGGGTGTAGATACTAGATGTGTAGGTGGCTTAAAGTATTTAAGAGGAATCTTATAAAATTTATGGTCATTTTTTAAGCACTAGACATTTTTCACATACATATAAACTACAGTTTGACCACAGAGAGGAGTGTTATAAAAATGTATGTACTTAGTTAATTAATTTTACAAGGAATAATACACATAGTTCCAGTTCTATAGTAAAACTGACTGGCTTACCTATCACAATAGGAATATTTGTTTCCTTTTAGATTAATGGTTTAAAAACTGCAAAAAAACTATTTTCTAACATGTTGGCACTAAAATGAACACAAAAAAACCCCTCAAAACTGGAAAAATCTCTTATAAAAAATCATAGAAAAGCTTTATGTTTTGTCTTACAATTTGATTTGAAATATGGCCAAAATTACAGTCTGTGTATGTAAACATTGTATTTAGAAAGATTAAGCTGGTCACAATGAATAAAGCACTGACTGCAAGGGCCTGTATTTAAAAAAAAAAACACCCAAAAGTAAAAATAAAGAATAAATACTATGCAACATTTTGATTTGTTTATATGGCACCATGTGCTTGATCACATTAGAGGTTCAGAACATTTATCTTCCACCAGCAGGACAGGTGGTGCCGTTTCATCTGCTGTATAATTTGTCATTTTTGTTACATTTATAAGTTCAAATATTTTTTTATTAAATTAAAGAGACAGGTGCAGGTTTTTAATGTGTGCACCAGTAATGTGTTTGCATTTTTTGCACATTTTGTAGGAAGTATGTGGTAGTCTTGACATATTCTATGTCAGAATTTTAATGGAAACTTGAAATTAAAGGATGCAGTTCAGTTTGCATATGGGAGATTAGTAGGATGACACAGCAAAATTAACAGCCTTATTTACAGGAAGAATAAAATGAGCTGACATCCAGAACAAACTACATCCTCTAACAGATTCTGAATCATTATGTTTTGCAAATTTTATTTTTCTATAATTTTGGATTTCTTAGTTAGAAACAGGAAAATTATTATAGCTAGAATAGAATATTTCAGATGGAAGAGATCTAGAGTAATCATCTAGTCCAACTGCTTGGGCAATCCAGAGCTGAACAAAAGTCAAAGCAAATTATTAAGCGCATTAACCAAAGGCCTTTTAAGCACTGTCAGGCTTGGGTCATTGACCACATCTCTAGCATGCCTGTTCCAGTGTCCAAAAGCTGTTTTAAAAATTATTGCTAAAAATATCATGATTTCTCATCCCTGATTTTGAAGTAAGAATTTAGAAGTGGATAGTTTAAAGTAAAATTTTACTGAAATCTTTACATGGAGTTTCACATATGCTTTTTAAATATGTATTGTAAATATGTTCTATATCTCTGTCTTGTACACATTCAGACTATATTTTTAGTAGTAAGCAAAACAGAACAAGATCATTTTTAAAATCAATCTCACTGGGCTAAACTTTCTTTTCCATCAAAATTAGGCAATTATGTACAAACACCCCATTAGGAACAGTCCTTGGCATGTATTTGACATCTTCTGAACTGTTACCTGTTTTTTATTTCTGTCTTACTCACAAGAGAAAATTTGTTTCTTAGTTGTACTGATTCAACTTAGGGCAAATTAATTGTTGTGAGGATAATTTAAGTTATAAATGTAGCCTGAAAATCCTAAGATGGAATTAAATCTTTAATTTCTCCACAGTTCATTTTTTATACAAAGGTTCCCATTGATTCCAGTATATATTAGGTATTTCAATACCTTTGTGAATCTAGGTCTAAAGACACATTAAAAATAAAAAGGAAATTAAAGGACGTAATTCCAAGTAAGACTAAACACAGAATTAATCGTGGCCTCTAAATCTTAATGAATCTGAAGTTTCACGAAACAAATAAACAAACAAAAGATAGCAGAGTCCAGGGGCTAGAGGGAAACCAAAGTAAAATGTAACTAACACGCAAATCATTTAATAGTTTTAGTCCGTTTGAAATGAAGATGCTATATTAGATCTTGAATTTAAAAACTACTTTGTTTTTTTTTCCACGCTGGTGTTTTCCACGGCATTATAATGGAACCATTATGTAGCTGATATTGTTTACCATTTTTGTTTTAAATGAACTATTTCATAGCTGTAATATGTGTCAAAAAGAAATTATTTCATTTAATTTGAAAATAGGATCTGATTTGTTCATATTCAAGGACAGCAAAACAAATAGATTTTATGTTCTGATGTCTAAATGTACATTACTGATTTGCAAACATATATTTGGAATGTATTTTAAGTGATGACTAATTCCAAGCTTATTTCCATAGCGAACACGATGAATTTTGAGATGGATTTTTTAAGTGGGACCCAGAATGGCTCCTCATTTGCTTAAAAAATTCAAACCCAGATCTACTTTGCATAATTTTACATAGACAACAGTTCAGTCTAAAGGAACAAATGCTCTTCTTCTCCATATACACACACATGAATGATGACTACATGTTTGTGTGCATAATTTGCAAACAGCCTTTCCCCTGAAGGTATAGGAAACACACTGTTATTTTACTGCACTTCTTTTGTTGAAGAGGAAGTGGTGTCATTGAATAGAATTGCCTCATCAGACACTTTACAAAAGTGCCAAGTTTTAGCAATCAATAGGGAAATAGCAGATGTGAAGGTTAGCTGGCATCAAAGAATATGAGTGGGAAAGCTTTCCTATGGGAAAGAAAGTGCTTCATTACTCTTTATCTATACCCAGAATATTGGTTCCATCAAGCTTTCAGAAAATTAGAGTATGATGGCTTTCATGACTCTAGCTCTGAAAGAGTCACTTTAAAAACAATTAAAATGCTAGATAGCTATCCGTCAGGGAAGTTGTACCAAGTGAAAAGGATTTTATTAGTTTTTAGACTTAAATGATGCAATTTTTTCTCTTTCTGAAGAAAGCAGTTCCAGTGCAATGGCTCTGGGACAAGGACTGCCTCCCTTGATACTCATTGTAGATGAGTATAAATGTTGCTTTTAGAGCTGTTCATAGGAAACAAACAACATACTAACATTTCTCCAGAGCATAAATATATAAAAAATTTAGTTCAGAAAGTTTTTTTGGGGAGACTGCCTTGGTTATTCATATTAGTTTCTTTTTCTGGACAGTATAAATGATGTTGGTCCACACAGGAACTACTGCAGTAAAACTGAGTTTCAATACATCAATCAAGTTAATTCTCTTTGAAGAGATTGTCCTGCCAGGAATGGTACAACTGGAGAGTCAGTGAATCATAGTATTTGTCAGTGTAAGAGCTTGAAGTTTCTGATAGTTGAATGCTTTTCTGAGCAGTTGTAAAAAGGAGCAGGTGTTTGGGAGGATGGATTACTTGCAGGGAAATACTCACTGACGGATAGTTTTGTTCATTCACTTTGCAAACTTGAAATACAGTTTGTTTTTGAGAAGGTGAATTAGAGACTTTGTGTGGTTGAGACTGATTATGCAGGGTTGTTTTTCTTTAAAAAAAAGCTCAATTTTTAATCATGTATCTTTCTCTAAGAATATCTCTCATTAGAGGGATGGATATATATTTCTTATAAAACATTGAAGCAACTTTCTCTCCTCATTGATCTTTAAATCAAAGTACTGCTTAATGGAAGTTATGCCTCTAATCTGGTTGATTAATATTTAGAGAAAATATATTTATTGGCAATATGAAGAAAGAGTCATCATTAATTATCTAAAAACACCCATCTCAGTGAAATCCAGCATGGATTGAAAATTAATTGTCCCTGGTCCTTGGGCTCATAAACAATTAAATGCACTATAACACACACTGAATCAAAGATTGCACTGACAGTTTAGGAATTTAGAGCCAGAATGGAATTTGATTTGCTGAGTACTCTGAAGTGCTCAAATTCCTGTGCCTCCAAAGTTCACAACAGGGGAACAACAAAGTTCACGACAAAGTTCACAACTGAGGACTTTGACATTAAGAACTTAAATGCATACATGGTATCTGTTGAGTGTGGTCTTAGAGTGCTGTGTGATGATGTTTACAAGCAAGCTGCTTCTGCCTTCAGTACAGATGCATTTGGCAACAAGAGAAAATTATTTTGCCTTTGGGTTTAAAGTGAAGCTGAGGTGTTCCTGTCATACATTAGCCAAGACCAATAATTTTTCCTCAATAAACATAGATGAGAGCACCATAACAAACTGTCAAATAATCTCACCCTTTTTGTGATTTTGCTGCTTTCCATTAACAATTTCTCAAAGCAAGTAAAAGCAGATAGCAATAAGGTTTTGGTCTGTATCTAACATGCATAAAACTTTGCAACCTGTAAGTTTCCAATTAGGTTTTTGTTTTAGGTAGCGAATCCACATTAGTAATGGAGAAAATAACCTTCTTTAATTATTCTGAGAATGTTAAATGTTAACATCTTGAAGTTACAAAAAACATTCCAAGCTGAAATCTTCACTTTTTCTTTATATAAAAGGACACAGACAAATCATTTTCTGTTGTTGGATTACAGTGCTTCCATACTTGCTCAGAAACAAATAACACAGAGTTTCAGCCAACCATATCAGCTGTGAACACTGAGATTCACGGTCAAGTTCACAAGTTAGTGAGATGACCTGTAAGTTTCTATTCTGACAGTTTTTCATCTGTTGCTTTAATCAAGATTGCTTTAGAAGTGTAATGATCCTGTAGAATATTTTTGTTCATTTACTGTATCTCTTTTATAGAAAGAACTTAGCTTTTATATAACTCTTTTCTAGAAAGAGCTACTACTCAGAATTGTAGTTTTCAGAGCGGGAAAATATCGTTTGAATATACCTAGTATGGAGCATGTCCTCTAGCTGTGTTCGCGTACATCTCATTAAAATTAGTGTTTTGCAAGCCATCAGAAAAAAAAAAAAGAAAAGAAAAAAAAATCCAAACCCCTACAGACCAAAATCAATGACATTTGATTGTCATACAGATAGATGTCTCATTCATTAAATATCGCAATTTAGCTAATTAGACTATATGAACAGTATTATTTTTTACTATAGGTTTCCTGAGAGTTTTCTTAAAACAATAAGCATTTTAATTGATTACCAAAACAATGAAGTCCAAAGAATTAAGTTAAACTACTTTTCCCCAAAAACTATACAATGATTCAAAATAAAAGATGAGAACTAGAGCTTCTTCAAGGCTCAGCCATAGCAAACTTAACACATGGATATGAACAGGTGCCATGAAGAAAAATGTTTATCAGAAGAATCTGATCCTGTAATTACTCTAGGATAATTTTTTGTCATAATTCTAAATCTAAGAATTTTTTTTTTCACGATGAAGTGCATTATCAAAACAATTGTATCCTATGAAAATTGTGCACTTTATGAAGGACAATGACTTTATCCTTTTTTTTAATTGCTGAAATTTGTATTTCTATGCAATCCCAATGTATTGGATGAAAGTCTCTTGACAAATAAATGGGTATTGGATCAGATAATTGATTTACAGTTGTGGCCTTCTATATACAGTTATCAAAAGCTCTTTCCTATAGTTTTTTTCTTAAACTAGTACACACAGAAATCCACTTAGCCAGAATGTGTTCTACTAAATTGATCAACAGAAAGTACATGAAAATTTGCTGCGGGATGTTCACCGATTACTGATGCAGAAATGTTGGGAATAAACAGAGCAATGCTGTTACCGGTGACATCAAATACATGACAAGTTTGGGGTACTATTAAATTCACTGTGTTTTAATTAAGCAAGGAACTAACTTCATCTGGGATTTAAAAGATCTTCAAAAATATATAGATTTTTTAAAATGCTCGTTTATACTTAGGAGGCATAGAATATTACTAGAATATCTACTAGTATCCTTCCCCTACCTTCCTTGTGTCAATTACTGAATTGTACCACTCCTTTCAGATTGATAACATTCATCTCTGGTTTCTCGTTTTCTTCATGGTCTTGGTTGTTCCAGGTCAGTTTGTTCTCTTGCGATAATCTGAAAAATGATTTCATACATAAGATCTAAGGTTTTTTGAGTAATTGTTCTTTAAATTCTACCTATACAGAAACTTATTTTAGTTCCAGTGTACAGTCAGAAAAAAAACATACACTTATGCACCTTCGCATGAAAATACTCTCTTTTTCTCTCTTGTTTTTACAAGATAATTATGCCATGCTTGTTCCTATGTTAACTTCAGAGACTTGTAACTTAATTACCAGCTAATTGTTTTATTAGTGATAATGACTTGTGTTGTGGGTGGGTTTTTTGGTGGGTTTTGTTTGTTTATCTGTTGGTTTGTTTTGTTTTACTGGTTTTTACTGTCTTACTTTTGTTTGTCTACAATATTCTAAGCGCTATATTACTATAGATTTGTATTAAAGCCCTAGTGTGAATTCAAATAGTTAAAATCTGAATGACAGTAGCGATATAGTGCAATTCATAGAAGGCTCAAACCCCTGAATGGATTCACACCAGTGATTTAATTTTCATGTAGTGACAAGAATTTCCCTTTGCATGCATTAATGTGATGATCTGGTTACCACTCTCTGCAGTAAACAAAGTGATTCAGCTTTCACATGTCCTAACATCTTCCAGTCACAGAAAGCTTTTCCCCTGCATTGTCCTTCTGAGATCTTAGCAGTTTACTTTCCTCCAGCTCTCCTGGTACTTCCTCAGCCCCCAGAATAGTATTAATGCAATGAAGTTCACATGCTCAGTATACTCAAAGTACAGAGCTGTTTTGTTACAGGGACAGTTGAATCGAAAAAAACTGCCTCATACAAAACAAAACAAAACAAAATAAAACAAAACAAAACGGTAAAAAAATCAGCAAAAACCCACCTAAAACCCCCAACAATTCCCAAACCAGGAAAGAACAAACAAACAAACAAAAAAATGAAGTAAACTAAGACTAACACTTAACTGTTGTGTGGCACCCTGAACCTGTAACCATTTATCCAGTAACTTAATTAAACCCAACTGTGATCAGAACACCTGAAATTTGGATCTTTGTTTGGAAGTTCATTATACAGGATCTGTCTTGTATAATGAAAAGAAAGAATTTTACAAAGAGTTACGCTCAACATAAATTTACATAATATGGGTATGTAAATATTAGTAATAGTGTGGCTTTGGAAGTTTTCTCAGATTATTGTACATAAAGAAGATTATTACTTTCCTAAAATCTTTATAATTTAATATTTTCACCTTTTTTTTTTTTATACACGGATATAGCTGATTATACAAGTTTGTAAAAAATAAGCCTATCACTTTTAAATCACAGCTGGTGTTTTAAAGACAACAGGACTTTAGTGTTGATTCCTCCCCAACAGCAGGACTCCTCTGTCATTGGACATTATTGTGAGGATGTAACATCTATTTTATATCTTTCCATCTACCTAGCATTGATATTTATCACAGACAGCAGAGAAATAAGTGCTTATTATGTGGCCTGAGATCAGAACACAAAAACTCCTTTTAAAGTTCAGAAAGGATGAGCAAATCTCTGTGACTATTTGGCTGCACGTCTGGGGTTTAGGAGGGGGGTTTTTTATCCCTCAGAAAATTTATTTCAAAATTAAGTTCTCTGAAACTGCATGCCATGTTTTTTCCTCATTGTATTTCTAATCTCTGTGATGCCTTTGTGTCAATTCTGCACAATAATAACATTGTTAAATGCAGCTAGATCTAGCCTAAGTCCTTTACCTTTTATTAGTCCTTTTATTAGTCTTATAGTCCTTTTAAGTTCTTTTTATTATGATTTAAAGCCATAGTTGAAAGCAACTATTTGGAATAATTTTATGACATGAATTTCATGAGACATTGATGCTTAGCTTGGAATGTTCTCTGCCTGCCCAACCCTCTCATAGCCTAATCTGGTGCTTCCTTTGCTTCCAGACAACAGAATGGCAGGTTGTTGCTCTCCTTTAGATCCTGATAAATAACCTATGGTTAGTGGTATTCCATAGCATGCTGTGCTTTAGCTCTCAGGTGACTTGGTTTCAATCCATCTGTTGCAAATGGTTGACAATATCTGAAATTCAAGCAACAAAAGGCTGCTGTAAACTGAGGTGAAAAATAAATTTCTTTTTAATCTCTCCTTCCTCAGTGGAGAGCATGGAGAAGGGTGTGAGAGGATCCCACAAAAATCTTTTCAGGCCCAATGACATATTTTCCCACAGGATTTTCCATAAGGTCAGGTAAAAAGTGGAAGGTGGAAGTCTTTCCTCACTTCTGTCTTCATTTTCTGAGCCCACCTAAAGTCTGGAGCTATATGGACAAGAAAGTGTTGTGTAGGGTTCCTAGTTTTATCATCCTGTTCCAGTCATACTACCTAATGAAAGTGTCTTGTCCGTGCAATTAAAAGGTCCTTCAAAAATTATATGCATGCAAAAAAGCACATATTTCTTTCCAACAGATAAAAATATTTCATTGTAAAAATATCATCAGTTTAGTAGATATTGCTATCAAATTTCTTCTGATGAATTTACCTAAATTCACTTATCTCTGGCTTAAACCAAGTAATTCACCTTCCTTAGCTTCAGAGCACAGCCTGAGTTTTTTTGTATCACTTCTGTAGTTAATGTAAGATTGGGACAGCTATTGGGACAGAGAATTTTTCTGTGAATCTATCTTCTTTTTTCCTTTTGAAATTAACTTTATAATTAATAATTAATACTTATAATTAAATTAATATATCTATATAAATAATTTTAATATAATTTAGAATTATAATTAATAGCTTGTAACAGGTGAATAACTAAAGAAAGGTCTAAAGAAAGCACTATAATTTTCTCTCTAACAGCATTTTAATTCAATTGTCAGTGCTATTTTAATTCAATTGTCAGTGTTATTTTCATTCAGGAATTTAGTAGCTACTTTTTTAAGTTTTGAAATTTTATAAACAGTCTTTTGCCCCTTTGGCTTATATGCAAGTTGGATAGCTCACCCATTTGCTTTAAGAAATTGGTTATTCTAGTTATTTCTTCTCCTCCCTTGTAGTTGACTAAAACTGTATATTTATTTTTAATGGGTAAAAACTCCATCTACTAAATCATTAAAGAAATATTATACCATATTAATCTTGTTTTTAAATATATTGTCCAAGTGCTAATCATAACCACACATGTTTTTCTTATAATAGAAAGTGGTGAAGGAAGTAATAATGAATTTAATGTGTCCTTATTTTAAAATAAACTACTGTGTTGATATATTGATTAAAGAGTATTATTATTGCATTAAATTTTTATAGTACCCCTCCCAAGTTTATCTCTCTAAATTACTCAAATAAAATTGTACATCCATCATTTCTTCTCCTAAGATGCCATCTGTTCCACAGATAACTTAGGTAACTAATTGCTGCTTTAGTCAAAGTACAACATTTAAATCCTCAATTGCCACCTGTCCCTGCAGTCAGCAATTTCATTAGCTTCCTAAGAAAGTTTGCTTCTGCTATTATGCAGAAATGTCTAAGTCTGGCTGTTCTGAACAGCTAAGTGCCTACTTCTAAGTCTCACTGGGGACCAAACAATCCTTGAGAGACTGGTCTGGAAGCAGGATGACTGGATCTTCCTTGATTCCAGCAGTGAGAGCCGTGTTATTATAACTTGGTTTTAGCTGGTGATACAGTTTCTAGGAAATACATTAGGAAGAACAACTGGATTTTTTAATGCTAAGACATTTGGAGGGGAGAACTCTTTGCATCCATACTATTTAAGATGCCCCAGTTCTGTGTATTATGAACAGAAGAGCAAACAGAGAAATAGATTAACATTGTAAGAGAAGGGAAAGAAGGCATTTAACACATCTGAAAATTCAGTGTTTGCTTCACTGGAATGCTAGTGTGTCTCATACAAAACAATGCTTTTCTACCTAGTTGGATGGGAGAAAAATTCTGTATAAATCGTATTTCCATCTTATTTATGCTGTTTAAAGAGTAAATTTTGTTTCTAGATAGTCTATTTTAATTTAGGTTATTTCTGTTTGGTAACTTCAGTTGACATATATTGCCTCCTTCTTGGTGTGATGTCAAAGATACATGGATGCAGAACACTGAGGCCATTTTACTTAGAATATTGAGCGTGAAAGTTTGTTGTTGCTTTTTTAAAAAAAGCAGAAAGAAAAATGAGGGGAAAAAAAGAAAAAAAAAATGCTGCTTCATAGAAAGCTATGGATTTCAGACAAACTAAGATAGCTTTAATTTGTACTTTGCCTATTTGAATAAGATATTTAACATAGTAATTACTTGAGTATTCATGTTCAATAATTGCTATAGCACATCTGCAAAGAATCTAATTTCCTTGCCTTAATATCTGCAAAACACAGTATATTTTCTGATTATAATTTTTAATCTTCAATTTAGTAAGAAGTAAACACTAATACAAAAAAAACCAAAAGTCGTAAAAAGGTAATTAAAAAAATGTATATATTAAAATACAAAACAGTAATTTTGCTTATTGCTGTGACTCATTACATTTTGCATAGTACTGTGATAATGCTTAAGTGCTCACATCACTATGCAGTATAAGTACCCAGTTAAAGCAAAAATATTAGGAAGCCTGCCAGCTCAAACTGATTATTGCCTCCATCAATTGTATCCCTAAAAATGAAGTAAAGTGAGGGAAAATACCATATTGGTAGAAACTAATCTGACCTTTGCCAGAGAGATTGTTTCTGGTCTTCTATATTCTCAGGGAATATTTTACCTGATCAATTTTGTTTTGTCTTTCTACAATATAGCACTTAGATAGCACATATAGCACTTCCATTCTTGGTTACATCTTTCTCAACTTGTCATTTATATTTCAGAGATGAGGAATTCCTTTTACACTCCAAAGCTTGATCTTGCACTTCTTTCTCGTGACATTAAAGGGCATCGACAGTCCTTATGACTACAGCTCACTTGTTACCTCGCTGTTGATGGCCCCATTGTTCAGATATCCAGGCTGCTAAAGGATGATGTTAATCAGTACAGTGTGTTTTCTGAGCACTGTGTTGTTATTTGTCTCTCTCTTATGTTTGCAGTGTTTCTTATTCCCAATCATTAGCATTCTCATGAATATGGTCTCAGAAAAACGAGCTGCATAATCCTTGTGACATTTAATGACGAAATAGAAATGTCAATAAAAATTGTAGCAATAACTTATTATTAGATATGGTAAACAAATCATTAGAATTTAAGTCTGTACTACTTTCTATTTACTGTTAATTACTGCCAAGCAACAGTCTGCTCTTCATGAATCTTAAGTTTTTGTTTTATAGCTGTTTTCTGTAACATTTTGGGGTCTGTCCATGAAAAGTATTTTGAAAATGAGTTTTATCATGACAAATTGTCAGACAAGATGATATATATGTATACATATAGATGTAATATATATATACATAGATTAGACACACACATATATGTGTTGTATATCTATTGTATATGTATATGTATATATATGTATATACATATACAGACGCACACATACACACATATATATAGTTTATTACATATATACATACAAAAGTATGTATATACATTACATATATACATACAAAAGATGAAGATAGATGCTATAATTACAATCTAATTATGAGGGGAATACTTTAAGGGAAAAGAGCTTCTCGTTCCCCATGTCTTAATGCAGAGAAATATACAATGTTTGGTGCAGTCTGTCTGCCTGCCTGAACTGATCGTGGTGATATATGGGAGATTATCCCCAGTTACACTCCTTTTCAGATAGAATACACTGTTTGATGTCTGCGCATTCTTTGAGATGTCTCCGAATTCTGTATCCCAGCAGACATAATTACCTTGTTTGTATCATTTTCTTTGTGCACAATAAACTAATCAAGTGAGAGAGCCTTGTGCCTCTCTGTGGAAAGCACACACGCTAGCAAGTGTTTGCAGGGGTCACAGGTAAACTCCAGAATGGAACTGTATGTGACTGAAAACACAGCCAAATGACAAGGATGAACATGATCAGTCAGAAATTTCTCTACTGTCAAAAAGAAAAAAAATAGTATGCTAAATTTAAAAATAAAGAATAAATCCCCCATAAAGTACTTTTTTCCCTGCCTCAAACTAATTTATACCTACAATGTTTTAAGCTTAGAACTCACCTGGTATCCTTGTGATTTTCAGGAAAATGAAATTTTCAGTAATTATTATGAGTCAACGTATATGTCAATTGAACTACTTTGTAAGGGAAATAATATACATGAGGTAGATATGTTGAAGCATTTTTTTAAAATGCTTTCTAAAAATCAAGTACTTCCAATGAGCAGGTGAGGCACTGGTTTTAATTTATGTATGGGCTGTTCTTTGATTTTTGTTTATGACAGGGATTAGTTCTGTAGATACACAAAGAAGTTGCACAGAGGAATAGCAGCTTTCTGTCCCTGGGTTTGATCCTATTTAAAACATAGTATAAATCATGACAGCTGGTTTGTTATGGCTCCCAAAAACACTTTGTTAGCAAGAAATTTCCTGAGCATCCCAGTACCTCAGCCATGCTGAGTGACCATATAGAAGTTTAGAATTTGGCTTGTGGTTGCTGTCACCATCGTGGTACGCCACTTGTAAATTTTACACCAACATTGTAGATACATATTAATTATTTTGTGGGGGTTTAATAGATTATAAGGGTTCTTTTTCTATTTATGATTATCTCATTATTTAAGAGAAGATAGTCTGATGTTAGTTTAGGATTTCTAGCTAAGTGTCATCCATGGGAGTCTATACTGTCTCTTTAACCATCATTCCTAAAACACATATATCTTGTAACTTTTTCTAGAAAGGCATAAAATATCTACTGGCTGAACTGAAATTATATAAATCTAGGAATATTCTCTACGCTTTTGTAGTTGTGAAACTAGAACAAGAAAAATTGCCTCTTTATGGACACCTGTAATTTAAACAAATCATAGCAAGTGATTAAAATATAAGAACATGAGCTACCACTGAATCTCTTAGCTCAACATGTTGTTTATGACAGCAATCAGTCTAGGGTGAAATATGAGAAAGTGAAATGCACATAGTGTAACTTGTCTGAACTGGCAGTGATTTGTAGCTCATATCCTTCTTGAGATAAAAGTAGCACCATTTATGTTAAGTAACCACATTGCCAAAATAAAAGGCAGATGCAAAGATTGCTGCTTTACAGTGACATTATTTGTCTTCCAAATTGTCTTGCAAATCACCTGAGTCCACTTTCATTTTTTTGTAGTAGAAATGTTTGTTAGTGTAGTCACGATTTTTCCAGATGTTACAGGGGCAGTTAAAACAGGTGTATGAAACACTTAATAGACTTGCAGGTCTCTATTTTCAGATGCAAAAAGCCAAGAAAATTTGATAGTGGAATAAAAGATGGGAGGCTAGTTGACAGTGAAGGTAACATTTGGAAGAATTATGAAGGGTCAAACAGATTGGTCCTCCAGGGAAAACTTGGCAAAGGGAATAGGATCATTCCTGACATGAAAGACAACTGGATGACTTGTCAAATAAGGTCAGGCTTTGGACATTGCTCACCTGCTGCCTTTATTCTGCAAAGGGTGCACAGAATCTATCCTAGCCATCATTCTGTAGCCAGCCCTGTTTGTGGCCTTGTAAAAGGCGCCAGAAATGCAGTTGTGTCTCATCACTACTCTTGGCTTTCTCCAAATGTTCATAGATGCAGTCAAATATATATTATTAAGCTAATTTTGTAATGTTAGAGGTTATGCCTGTGTCTTCCCCCATATCTTGCTCGGCGAGTTTTGGTTCTAAGCAAAGGGATTTGCTCATCTGTCCTGTTATGTAATGTATGGTGTTAAAAAATGTGTTGAGTAAAAAAACAATTTGCATTGCAGCAAAAGTACCTATAATGTGAGAAGCTTAAAAGTGAAAAGCACCATCCCATACTGTATATTTAACTGCATCTTCATATATTATCCTATAATCCCAGCCTACTGACCGTTAGACTTTGAATATGTAAACTATTTACTATATAATACATTCTGGATTCTTTTATGAAGCTATTTGTGGATTTCACCTAAAAAATATGACTGTATATAGACTCCTGAAAATATCCTGTGACTTTTATACATATATAGCTGTCATGTGCTGGTCTTTAGACTCACCTTATGGTGAGAGGGCATAATAGATTTATGTTCCCTTGGCTTTGGTGCACACTTCTTGCCTTCTGAGAAGTGAGAGGGGAACAGTGAGTGGCAGTGATAATGTAGGGACTGGCCACTGTTACCTGCTCCCCTGAGTAGCTCTTTGTTAACAGGATGTGGAAAAGGTTGCTCAGGTTTTGTTCTGAAAGGGAAAGACCCATGACTGAATCAACATATATATAACTGCTCCTCTATCAGCATTTATTTGGTTTTGCTACCTGGATGGGCTCTGCTAATGATGGGAAAACTGTATTAGTCATTACAGAAGCTTACCCTATTTTATCCTCTCCTTTTCAGACCCATACACTTACACACTTGAGTTCAAGACCTAAAGTCTCGAGTTCAGTCTCTTTTTATCAAGTGATTTTATTACAAATCAGACCACTTAACGTGTCCTTTTTCTTCTGTATTGAAAAAATGAATTTATATTTACATACTTCAGCGGCTGCTGAAAATGAAAGGTTTAATTCTGCATTGTTTTATTCCTTTGTCTGAGAACCCTTCTCATACAAGACTATGAGAAGGTTATTTTTTACATTATCTTCTCCAACCTACTTTCTCCTCATCATTTCTTCTAAACAAAGGGTCAGTCTCTTCATAATTTATCTGTGAAGGCCTGCAAGAAACCAGTGTCTAAGACCAAAGTGAAAGAAGCTGAAATCCTACTTTTTTTTCCCCCTATATGTGCAGGAGGAGAAAAGGCTGAAGGATGTAAGGAAGTTTTCACTGGAGAATTCTAAACCAGGCATTATCTCCAGTTTTTACAGGCACAAGGAAATGAAAATGCATGTCTGATTTTTAGGCTGAGAGAGTAGTATTGTGTGCATTGTCATACATAGAAACCATTTCTTTTTAGACATACCAGGAACAAAATATGTCATTTTGCCCCCAATAAATCTGTGAACTGGGTAGAGTTTACAGATTTTTCTCCATATTTTGGTGGGTCATGCTAGGGTGTTTCATATTTAATTTGTGTCATTGGAGGCAACAGTTCATGATGCCTTAATTTTCTTCATCATTTTAATAGAAATCACATGACACCAAATTACAGGAAAGAGGGGAAAAAATGCAGGATGTATATGGGAATATATTATTTCAGACTACTGTAAAATTAGATTAGGCAGTTAAAATGTAATCCTCCTACAGTAGTAGAAACTCATCTTAACAAATCCTAGAAATGTTATCATGAAGGGATCACAGTGGTCATATTGTAGCTCCTTTTTTCACTTATATCTCCGCAAAATTTCTTTATTCCTCAGTATAGTATAAAGTCATTCATATTAAAATCTAGTACCTCCTCAAAATAGGCTGACTCTAAAGATTCCTCTAGAAATTAAAAATAATTCAGGACTACATGACAGAGAAAAATTTAAAAACATAATAGACAGTAGATTGTCACCAGAAATTATCATAATTCTAGCAGAGATGAAAAAGCTGCTTTAGGATGGGCCATGAGAGCATTTACAGCTGCTGATTTCCTGGAATTTACCTGACTCCTACATTAATAATGTGTGCTATTTTTCTCCAGTCAAGATTTTCCTCCCAGTTTCACTGGGGAAAAAAACACCAGACACAATATAAAAATACTTGATGATCTTTAGAAACTAGCAAGTGAAAGAGCAAGTTTAACAATGAATGAGAGTGTGAAAGCCCATCAAATCATTATCTTAAAATAATTCTATCAAATAATAAGGTATTTGGAGAAAAAGGAGTCTTCAGTAATAATAGTTTAAGTTTTATATTTTGGACAGTATTTTTTTAATGTAATTTATATACAAAAGTGCAGATTGAGAAGTTGTACAGACCTGCTAAATTTTCATTCATCAACTGTCAGGTAGATACCCTTACAGTATCATTCAATTCTGATTAGCAACTGTTAGGGATTCACCTCATCTCATTTCTTCCCTTAGAAAATTGCTCACTTTCAGCTTATAATGTCTCCATACTCCCTGTATCTTTGTACTACTAAGGCAGTCTGGCAGTGTCTGACAGAAGGAAGCTGGAAAATTAGGAGCCTGCAGAGAATGTCTTCACTCAATCTTTCTTGCTCTCTTACTGCTCCTGCTGCTAGAGCTCCTACTCAAAGTACGGGATGGAGTCTTAATCGCAGAGACTTCTGTCAGAAGTGTTTGACCTATCATTAGATATTGATTTGCTTTGTTTTCAATGCATGAGCTTTGTTTTCCCATTGTTGTGGGGCTCATTTATTTTGATTAGGCACCTTATCTGTGCTTGGCCCTGCATGGCAGACAGATTACAACAGCTTTTTAGAGGCTTTTTGACACCTGCCTGCTTGTAGCATTGCAAGTGTATTTCTTATACTTCTCTACTTTCTCTCCTCCTGTGCTTGCCATCCCTCTCAGCCCCCAGTCAGCTTCTGATAAACACTGTGTCAGGAGTAATAGGAGAGTTGTTGTTTGAAAGCTCTAAGGAGAAGCAAGCAGGAAAATACTCAGGATGCCCTGCACAATGGTCCTGATTTCACCATGCAGGGTCTGATGCAACAGTCAGGACTATGTATCTCATAGTGGTCTTTAGAGAGGATCTAATATTAAAATGCAACAGAAGTTAAGATTTTAAGGAGGTTACTTTGTTTTAAAGTCTGTTTGTCACAGAATGAAAATTGTGGATGATTAAGTCCTCAGAAGCTGAAAGTCTGTTAAACATGCTTTTTCCTAAAAGACGAAAGGTTATTATTTTGTAGGCTGTATCACTGTCCGCAGGTTGTACAATGACAGAAATAATATCATATCAAAGATTCACCAATTTGTTTTCCAAGATTCAAGTAATGCAATAACAGAAAACTTGCAGTGACAAACTTCCTTGCTTGAATGACTCTCTACAATTCATTTCTTTTCACTGCATTAAGTTCACGGTAAATGCAATGAAAGCTGAAATCTGATTAAACTGCTATATTTCATCTTTATTTCCTGTATAAATCTTAGCAACTGAGTAAGATGGGAGAAGAGTCAATAACAATAAAAATAATGCATACATTATGCTCTTGATTTATGTTCCTCTGACTATTTGGATGTTTGTAATTAATCTTCTGCTGGAAATCATATTTTCCTTGATATGTTACTTTTTGTCAGTGTGGAAAAGTATAGTAGAAACAAGATCATGCAACTAAGTTCTCTGGGTTCATGTAAGAGTAAACAAAAATATAATGGAAATATTATTTGAATTGAAAAAAATCAATGTTTTGAAAATGATTGTATATGAATTGGGCTACTTCTATTCTTCCTAAAGAATATTAGGGAAAGTCATAGGTCATAGGTTATCCATACCAGATTCCAAATGGTTGTCTGTCCCCTTCAAATATTAGGAGAATTAGTTATTATGAAAAAACAATATATATTTGGTTTCTATGTTAGATTTTATGTCCTGGAATGGAATGCCTAAAATCTCCTTGACCTATTTGTTCTTCTCACTACATGCTAACACCTACTGGCTGGATTTAGCATAACAGAACAGCTTTCTTCACAGAGACCCCTGTTACATCAATTTCAGTAGGCAGAAATTCATAATGATATAAATACAACCTGTATGTTATAGTATGTGTCTAAAATTCTCCTCTAAACATACTAGGAAGAGCAGTGAACTTTAGTGCAATATCTATCTATGAAAATACCAAGCACTAAACATCTAGGGCTCCAGCACTTTCTGCTAACTCTTACCTCTGTGCTCACATCATTTTCAAGTGACAAAAGTGTTGTCCCATTATGCTTTAAAACTTTGAACATAAAAAAGAGACATAAGAAACTTTCATTGAAATGTACTTTTTAATAGTCAAGAAGTTGATTATTTACTTTTGCCTTTTGATTTTCTTTTGTGCATTGTCTTTGCTCCTACAGCAACAGGGACTTCCTCTCCTCTGTGTTTACTTTAAATAAAAATACCTGAATGTTTAAATGTATCTAAACAATAACAAATCAAAACATCCCTTACCCAAAACAAACTGAGAGCCATAAAACTTATCTGTTAAAGATTAATATTTAAAAAAAATATGAAATATTGATACGTTTATTGTCAGTAAAGAGATAAGTTTTGGCTTTTTGAGATGAGAAAGGTCTCTTGGCTAATGTGAGAAATTCTATGATACATTGAAATATTTTTAATTTTTTTTTTTTTTTTTTAATAAAGATGAATTTCCAGGAAGATTTTCTGAGTAATACTGCATCATTTATTCTGAATGAGTTTTTATTTCTTCATAGATCCATGGCCATATTATTATCTATACTCATTTACTGGCTCTCACCATGTCATGACCTCATAACCTAGCAGGGGTTCAGGATTTCAGGTAGCCAGATTCCAACAGCTTGAAGTACTTTGATGCAACAGTCAATTTTATGCCATGTCTCTCTGAAAGGATGAATTTGGTTTTATGGAACCAAGTTTATCCTATCGTTTGCAACAAATATGTTGGGATGATGCAACATGTATATTGGCCGAAGGTGGCCAATGTATTCTCAGCTGGTTTTTTTCAGAACACAAAAACGAGAATCAATCTTATTCTTAAAGTACTAGATCGAGGCAAGGTTTCACGGGTTTCACTTGCTTTTCTTCACAAACTATATTTTTCTAGTAATTTGTATTTCATAGAGCTCCACTGAGATAGTTCATATCACTGTTTGCAACAGCATTTGATGTTAAAGTCAGAAATGTCTGAAAGGAGATTTGTATTTTGGAATTTATTTCTTCTACTTTTCCTTTCCTTCTGTTCTTTCCTCTGTATTTTGCATCATAAAAATGTAAAGAATTTTTACTTTTGAAAACTCAAATCTTCAAATGTTTTTAAATCCCAATTCATTTTTGAGTAGTCATGAAATGCCTATCATATATGCTTTTCTGCTAGCAGCTGCTATTAGTAACAAAGTTGTATAGCAACAAAAGGTCTGATGAAAAAATTTCTTCAGAGACCAGAAATGGTTACTGCTTCCCTTTCCCATACACTCCCCTTTACGGGGATGTGGAAAAAACCAAAGTGAGAATGGTGAAGAAAATTATCTACTTTATAACAACTATTATTTTGAGAATTATGGAATAGTATAAACTAAGTAATTTGACATTTCTCAGGATCAGAATACCTGTAATACAGGTACAGGTTCTTATCCTTATCTGGTCTTGAATGAAATAGCTTTATTGAAATTATTAGTGTCTCAAGATTAGTGTATTGGTTCTGTCTTGATGTCTCTCTACTTTTCTGTCATATTTGACCTGTTTCCAAAATCCTGACAGAAATAGCGATACTTATGTTTTATACTGAAAGTGGCAGGAAACTGGGAAGATGCTTATGAACACAGTTAAACAAAGAGAATTACTTTTTTTTTTGTTAGAGTAAGGCTCAAATTGAATATGCAAATGTCACCTGTGTAACCTTACTTTTATAACCAAATGAAATTTATAGCATTCTCTAAATATTTATACGTTATTTATAAGCAATGAAATAGGCTCTTAAGCTTCACCAAGAACAAAAGAAATGTCCTCTTTATATTAATACAAGTAAATTGGCCTTGAGTGCTTGCTGTTGTGGAGGATCATCATATTCCTTATTTGCTCTCCCTTTCCACTACTTACCTCATCATCTTAAATTAGGATAAAGAAAAAAATTCAAGTTCTCTTCCTTCAAGAACAAATTATGCTATGTCAGTATTTTTTCCAGAATAGATTGCATCTTGATCCATTTAGAAGACCTATAGCTTTCTAGCCACAGGTCATATATTGAAAGGATAATGGGGAGTTTACTTCTGAACAGTTTTTGAAGCAGATAGTTTCAACCTTCCCACATGACCTCTCTCTTGCAGATCACTATGGATGTATAAGGAGATACTGATTTCTACATACCTTTGAGAAGTGGGCAGAAATATAAATGGGCAAAAAGCGATTTGGGTAGTTCGATATAGCAGACAGAATATTTCTGAAAATCTTTGAATGTAGGTGTCGGTATTGTAGAAATTCACTGTAATTAGTAACCATCAAATCTTAAGAATTATATTGCAAGGCTTCAATATCTTCAACTGAAAGTTTTTTTCTGCTCTTCTAGATCCAAAATACTTAATTTTCCTTAACTCTTTCATAAAATATAGAAGGCTCTAGAGAAGCTGTGATATTGAAAGGCTATTTGTTAAATCTAATTAACTAGTCTACTTAAATTCAGTGTTCCACTAGGATCTGTGAGAAACACATTATAAAAATAAAGCAACACAGAAATATGGTATTTTTTATGCATAAATGCACAAAAACACAGAGCAAGGGGTGTATCTATATTTGTGTATGAAGGTATATGGAATGATCTACTGTTCCAAAGGGCTAAGGATTGGCTAAGTTAGGGATTTGGTAGCTAGTAGGAGTAATGCAATGAAGGAAAAATTGTCATCATAAAGAAAAGTGTTTAATATCCAAATTCAGTGCATTTGTCCATGATTTTGTGCTCTATTTAAAACTATTTTTAGACTTTACCTCTTCTTTAATAAGAAGAAACAGTGATTATGAGGGTCGAGGACCTCTTTATATGAATGTTACCAGTGCCTATAAAGTGGGGGCGTTGGCAGGGAGATGTAAAGAAAGGGAAAATAAGAATTTTCATTCAATGTCAGTGACAGTCTGAAAATAGCTAATGTTTTAAAGATAGGAGTAAGGCTTTGTCCTGAATCATTAGAAAGGATTTTAGGAACTATGTGTGACAACATCATATTGATTGTCACTTTAATATGTTTTTATTTTTACCCCGAAGAAATATTTCAGATTCCAAAACATGTTCCTCACGCTAGATTTCTAACAGAGGCAAAATCTTAATTACCATGAATAGACTATTTAGGAGAAAATGCAAACCAAACAAAATATTCTGTTAAGGCAAATTGAAACACAACACAAACGTAACTTCATAGCATTTATTTATTTATTTAAGTAAATAAATTTTTGCTTTTAAAAAAAAGTTTAAATTTATTAAAAAAATAAATTATTGAGCTGCATCTCACCTTTCAAATCAAACAAGCAAACAAAAAAAATTCATTAAGACATCTTCGGAAGAATAATATGTTTTTCAGTTCAAGGGTTTTTTAACAGAATGTTGACCAGATTGATTTTTCTCTAAGAACTGTTGAGAGTTCAAAAACTGCAGAAAGAAAGTCCATTAAGTACTATCCAAGCTGAAGGCTTCAAATTAATAATTTAGAAAGTATTTTCCATTTGTAGACATTAACACTAAGGATGCTTCAGGAAAAATGTGATAGATGATTCTTAAAGAAAAAACACCTTTCAAATCTGTATGAACTTAGGCGGATGGACACCACTTCAGCGTAGTCCTTCTTTGGCTGTTCAGATAACATTAGCTGTTATGTTGCTTAGAGAGGGCATCAGTGAGTTCAAGGACAGATCTTTGAGCAACCTGATCTAGTGAACAAAGTCCCTATCCAGGGCAGGAAGGTTATTCTAGATATTCTTGATATTCTCGAAGAATAATAACTAGATATTCTTAAAAGGTCCCTTCCAACCTAACCCTTTCCATGAATCAATACAAACTTTTTTATCAATTCATTATGAAATTTTAGCTAATTTGCACCACTGGAGTCATGAATTCTGGGCTAGTCACATAGTTTAGTTGTGGACCTGGCAGTGTTACGATCATGGTTGAACTGGATATATCTTAGAAGACATATGCTTTTCAACCTAAATGATTTTGTAATTCTCTGATTCTATGACATAATTTGCTAATATCAATTTGCTAATACTAATGATTTTCTTTATTGAATAGGTCTTTTCATTCAGAAATATACTGAATGCCATTAGTCAAGTGGGGTAAGCATATTCCAGAAAGACTAGCAGACTGCCTTTCAGTGTTATCTCATAGGGTTCATAATATTTTTGTTTGAGTGTTCACAAAAAATATATCTTTTATTTCTCACTGATGTTTATTTGTGACCATTGTTTGGACTTCATTCCAAACTAGTCAGCTCTGTCTGGCGTTCTGTTAAGAATCTCTGACCTAGGTGTAATTTTTTTCCACAACTGCAAAATAAAATTGTCCACCATATATACAATTCATCACGGATTTAGATTACTTATGGAAATTTCATTTTTTGAGTGTCTACACAAACTTTACACACTGAGTACATTATAGAAAATGTTTGAAATATGTAACATGTATTCAATTTTTCTTGGACAGTAATTTTAAAGGGAAAACATTTCTGCAAATGTCAGGAAGTTTCATTTTCTCTTAGAAAATCAAGATCCTGAGACATCAGAAAAACAAGTACAAATTAATTTACTTCTACACAAGTATTAAAAGGACAATAGCTTTAGTTTCAGTTTCTGAGGGATTATTAGAATCCAGAGAAGTAAATAAAAATGAAGTATAAGCTTGCACAGTGCTTAGGCAGGATTTTTTAAAAATAAGATTATTTCACTGAGCTGGTGTATTTTATATCCATTGGTGTGTGTGCTTTGCCAGCTTTATTATCTTCCAAGCATTACATATTTGTTCTAATGGATGATAAAATGAAGAAGTAGACTAACTTATAACCTGTAAATTGGTCAAGGAGAGATGGGTAGACAGTAAGAAACAGCTTAATTGTTGTCTTCAAGGAGTTCAAAAGGTTGATCCTAAAGACAAGTAAATGTATGCATGAGCTTGTATTAGTTCCGTCTCCATCATTTGAAATTTCAAGTAAATGGGCTGCCCTGCAATCAAGAAGAAAAGGTACTGCACTGTGGCTATGGTATTTGGTATTGCTTAGATAAAGCCAGTATAAAGGGGGAGAAAATAAGATTGCCTTACTTAAGCCTCTTGTCAGCTTCCAGTCTGAAGTGAATTCATACATAACAAAGAAAGACCCAAAGGAAATAAAAAAACTGAAAGTGGAAAAATAAGCTGGTCAAAGCAAACGTTTAACATATCTCTTCTCTAAGCATTAATCATACTATACAGGAGTGAGGGTCAGAAGAGTTGAGGCGAACAAGGAGCATTTTGGTGCAGGCAAATGGAAAAAGAGCCAGCTAAGCTAGTGATATAAAACAGATTGAAATTTTAAAAGTGAGGCATAAAGGTCACAAAATCAGGTTCAGATTGATAAGGCACAGTGGGAAAGTTTTAATGAATTCTCAGTAAATGTTTTTAAGACAAGCAGTCCAGACTTGAATATTGAGATAAAAATGGGGTTTTTTGTATTATCAATTGGAAGAGGTTTAAGAAAAATTCTAGTGAAAGATCAAACAGAATTATGAAAACTTGGCTTTGAACAAAGGCACTGAGCTGAGACTGATTTTAGTAACTAGTACAGAACAATAAAAAGATTTTTAATTATTTACTTTTACTCATGTATTGGGAGCAGCAGGGATGCTGTTCTGTCTTTTCAAAATGTTAACAATCTAACACCTGTTAACATCAGAGGAGGTAGAATTAAAATAAGAAGAAGTAGAGTAAATCCAAACCATTGTATCTAGCAAAGAAAAGTAGAGTAGTAGAAGGAAACTGAGATAAGTGATAACTTTTTGTACTTGAAGGTATAGATAAAATTGATATATAAAAAAGATGGGATGAGGAGGGGCTGAGGTCATTTGCTTGTTCTACCTGGAAAAGAGGAGACTGAGGGAAGATCTCACTGTAGTCTACAACTTCCTCATGAAGGGAAGTTGAGAGGCAGGCACTGATCTCTTCTCTTTGGTCACCAGTGACAGGACCCAAAGGAATGGCCTGAAATTGTGTGAGGGGAGGTTTGTGTTGAATATTAAGTAAATCTTCTTCATCCAGTGGGTCGTTGGGCACTGGAAGTGGATTCCCAGGGCACTGGTCACAACATCAAGCCTGACAGAGTTCAAGAAGTGTTTGGACAATGTTCTTAGGCACATGGTGTCACTCTTGGGACAATCTTGAGCAAGACCAGCAGTGGGACAAATGATCTTTGTGGTCCCTTCCAATGCCACATATTCTATGATTTTATGATTCTATGAATCTTCAGTGTAGCAGAAATCCAAATTGTCTAAAAAACATTTTGACAAGTAACATAAAGAGACTCTTATAGGCTATTTGAATACCTTTACTAGACTTTAAAATTTAGTATGGACCATAATAAGTGGAGTGTGATCAGGACTAAAATCTGGTTGAACTGGCAGGCTCAAAAGGTTGTTATAAACAGCTTGAAATCCAGCTAAAGATCAATTATAGACAGTTATGCTTTCATGGGGATATCAGGTCCCATACAGATTCAGTGATGAGCTGGATGATAATATCTCAGCAAGTTTACAGATGATACAAAATTGAGAGGAGTAGTTGACAGATCAGATGGTTGTGCTGTCTTTTAGAAGAACCTCAACAGGCTGGTGAAATGGTTAGGCAGAAACCTCATATAGGTCAAAAAATAAAATGCCAAACCCCTGCTGAATTAAAGTATCCATCATTAGAAGAGAGGCTGAGAGAGCAGGGTTAGTTTAGACTGGAACCAAGAAAAGTTGTGTGTGGGGAATGTAGACTGATATTTATAGATATGTGATAGGAGGATTTAAAAAAGATGGAGCCAGACTTTGGTTGGTGGTTTCTAGCAAAAGAAGACAAGACAGTGGGCAAAAATTGAAATATGAACATTTGCATTTAGATGGTTTACAGTGAGGGTCAAGCACTGGAGTCTGTTGTCTAGAGGGGCTCTAGGGTCTCCATCCTTGGAAATTTTCAAACCCTAGACAGTGTCCTTGACAACCTGCTCCACTAGGCTTTCCTTGGAATTAGATTTTGGGATAAATTATCTCCAGAGGTTCCTTCCAACCTCAACAGTTCTGCAATTCCAGGACAGCTGTGGTAATCTGAGACACTGGTACAGGGCCGTTCTCTCATAGAACAGATATGAGCCTCCATAGTTTTATTTTCCTTGTGTGTTCTATGTCCATTTGAACTAATGGCCTTTCTTGGAAGAAATTTACTAAACTGTATTAAGGAAGGGAACAATGATTGTATTAATAAAACATAAAAAATTGTGTCTCCTCTTACCAGCTTCAGTGTCAGCACTATTCCTCTTTGAATAGATGAGCCACTTCAAATTTTTAGCTCTCTTTAACTCATGCTAGACACTTTTAAAAGGCTATGGCTTTGTGCTTGTCTTGGTTGGGGTAGTGTTAATTTTCTTTGCAGTAGCTGGTATGGGACTATGTTTTGGATTTGAGCTGAAAATAGAGTTGATAACACTGGAACATTTTTGTTACTGCTGAGCTGTGCACACCCAGAGCAAAGGCCTTTTCTGCTCTTCATCCTATGCCACTAGTGAATAGATCGGGGGATGCAGAAACAGTTAGGAGGGGAAAGAGCAAGGACAGCTGATCCCAACAGACTAAAGGGATATTCCATACTGTATGGCATCATGCTCAACATTTAAAGCTGAGGGGAGAAGAAGGAAGCAGGGACAGGATGTTTGGAGTGATGGTATTTGTCTTCCCAAGTAATGGGTATACAAGATCAATTCCTGTTTTCCTGGGGATGGCTGAACATCTGCCTGCCCATGGGATGTGGTGAATGAGTTACTCGGGCTTTGCTTGCGCACACAGTTTTTGTTTTACCTGCTAAACTGTCTTTGCCTCAACTCATGAATTTTCTCACTCCTACTTACAAGTCCCATAAGGATAATAGTTGATAACAAACAAACACAGAAATACCATGCTGTATGGTTTGGCAGCTCTAGAGTAAGTAGAGCAAATAAGCAAGTTACTGGGATTTTCCTTATTCTTACATTTAGCTCAAAATGAGGAAATCAAATAGAGAGTAATTAGAATGTAAAGAAAATATTGTAATTATATGACTGTGGTTTGAATATATTTTTTGTTTGTTTGTTTCTTCAGACATAGTAATTGCCTTATAGTTGTGCATTTAAGGTAAAAACACTGCAAGGGATAAAGTTAGATATAGAATATATTTGCTAGGAAAAAAGCAATCACAGCATCATGGCAAATACAGTCATGATCTGAATGGAAAGCATGGGCTAATTGACAGATGCTATCACATCTGTCATGATGAACAGGAATATATATACTTTTCCCAGAGATCTTCAGTAAGATGTCACCTTCCAAAATGGTTTCAATGCAACACAAACGAGAATCAAATTATAAGAATATACGAATATTTAAATTAATAAGATTAAAATATCTGTCCCTTTGAGAAATTACATTGATTGTTCAGTGTTGATGCACACTACCTAAGTTAACGATTGCTAAGATGAAACCATAACATTTGATTCAGGTCTTATGACAAGTTAAAAATTGTTTATGGAGCTATACACCTTAGAGCAGGTCATTTTTCCTTATTAATTTACTTGTTGACAGAAAATGTCTTTCACTTATCTGCAGCTATTTATTTTTAAATGAACTAAGGATGTATCTGTCCAACTGCTGATCCAGGTGCTTATAAGAAAACCTTTCATGTTAATTAGCACATTTTAAGGAAACTCAGCAGATGACTGATACTCAAAATAAATATGAAACTATTTCCTTACTTCCCCAAGCAATCCATTCTGTCGTGTTTGAAATTGTTTCTAGAGTCACTGCATTGGCTACGTTTCTTCTTGGCATGTGCAGGGAAATCGTGATTGTGGTGCTGCTAAAACACATTTTCCAACACAATGGCTTTCAAACTCATAGGTGATCTCTTTAACCCTAGTTGTGAGTAGTGAAGGGGTTAACCAAAGGGCCACACAAAATAATATAGTCATGATAACACGTTGACAGTGGCATCAGTTACGTGCTAAAGTACAATCACAAACACAACCAGTGCAACTGTTAATTTTTGTCAAACTATGTGGTAACTAGATGTAATTGGATAAGTAATATGGTATACAATGCAGAATGAATTCAATGAGTTTTCTGTGCTTTCACTCTATTTTTGTTTTCATTGCCATTTTTTCAGTCTTATATAATACATGTGAGCAGCAAAACATTGTCAGTCACCAGTAATAATGTTAGCTTTTTAAATTTAAATTTAATACATATTTACTTATTGTTTATGGGGGGTTTCTAAAATGGTTATTCATAAATTACTTTCCATAAAATTCCCTAGAATGGAATATTCTCAAATATTCCAATTAAAACAAAATAAGGAACTAAGTAAAACACTGTAGTCCCAGTTGTAGTTATTATTGGAAACTGCTCAGTAAAATAATTTGGTAGCATCCTGAAAAGGCTGGCCTGTTTTTGTAAGCAGATTAGCAGAGATAATAAGATAAATTTAGCTAAATTCAACTTAATGGATTCTAAAACTACATCAGAAATTGTGTTTCCCATTAGCTGTTTGCTAGATGAATAACAGAATTACTTTTCTGTCCAACTGATCAATTTACTGACCGTTTGACAGAGGAAACAGAATAATGCACAGCTACACCCAGCGATTCCACGAAGGAAGTGTCTAGAACCCTTCACAGTTGGATAATCATGGAATTATTGCACAATTTCGGCTAGAAGAACATTAAAGACCATCTAGTTCCAACTCCCTTATTATGATTATCAGTAATTTTTCTAGGAGCTATCACATACCAGCCCACACAATATTTTTCTGATGGTGCATATATTTTCACTAGACCACATCAGTACATTTCAAATGTACTCTCTTGACTGTGCTTCAGAACGTGGATATCAGAGGCCACAGAGTAATTATTTCAAGCCATGTTTGAAATGCTTCATTACTGAAAAAAAATTCTGCTCTGCCCCCAAAATGCATAGATTATAAAGTGCAATTGTTTTTACCACGAGCAACTATAAATACATCAATGATGGATAATATTTTAGTCAATATTAAAAAGTCTTTTACTATGACAATCAGCAGAAATTTTTAGTTAGAAAGCTCAAAATGTCACTAAGGTATCTTACATCTGGATATATCTCAAATGTTGTGATCTTGCTGAGTAACAAAGAAAATTTTTCTGGCAGCTGAGAAATTATCTATTAAAATGTTTTTCTTCCTAAAAATAAAAAAAAAAATCCACGTTTAAATTTTGATTCTTATTATTGTCTTAATTGTTCTGTGAACTGAAATTGCTATAAAATGTTGCACTTTCCTATTTTTTCCATCATTCTGTTTACTTTGTTCCTAATACACTATTATCTAAAAATTTTGAAATGTTTTTGAAAGTTTAGTTTATCACTGAAATTTCACATTATTTCTCATTTAGGGAAAAATATATATATATAAAAAAATTGAGGGGAGGTCATCATCACAGCTCAGCTACTTATTTCCTTGTTCTGACTGTTATAGCTCAATGTTAGTATCATTTTAACTCTGATTTTTGTAATTGAAGATGATGTTTAATAAGTCTACAGTTGGACCTGATTGTATTGTAAAGAACACAGAGAAAATGCTGAAAATGGGAAGAAATAAGAGGTGACAGTTCTTATCACCCTGATTTTTCCAAGAATTCAGGACAACAAATGTGAACAGAAGATCCATAATGTTAAGACTGCAGTGTTGAGGCCATACCATATGACAGACACTTCCTGGTGCAAACATGAGAGAGCACTTCACTGTTGTCACAGGAATAAGTGTCTGTTCCTACAGCCAATGCTAAATGTGCTCAAATTAAAATGACTTTTGCAATTTAAAATTCAATGTAACTTAGAAGATACAGTAGCCAAGGTTCTACTGAAACTGAAAATTATGTATTTATAGTCAGATTTTGAGCAGCACAAGTTTCTTCAGTGTAAATGAGGTTGTGGAAATACAGTGTGTGAACTTTTCACTGTTTTTTCTTTGGTGTTCCTCTACATAAAGATATGAAAGAGGAGAATTTTCGATTAAGTAGTTTCAGAAGATCATACATGAGAGTGCTACTCAAAATTATATTTTTTTTATCCCCCAAGATTGGTTCTTCACAGTTCAGTTATATATTAAGGTGTTTGTATGAGCAATAATTAGGTAATTGGCACAGGATTAGCTAGAGAAGTCTTAGAATAATCTATGACTGAGTGTTGGTGTATTATTTAATATTAAAATGACATTTAAATCACTGTGTGGTCAAACAAGCTGGTAATTTGTTTTCACATTTTCATTCATTGGAAATTTTCAATTACTTTATTGCTGCTACTTTTGAGCAATTCTTCTGAAAATAATTCAAATAGACCGGTTAATAACGCTGGAAAGTGAATTCTTTCCCCCTGTTCTGCCATACACTTGCTCTGCCTTGTCACAGCTATAAATAAAGCAGAGTTTCTGTAGTACTTAGTCTTCAAAAGCTCTACTATATGCCTTTCTCTGTTGAATTACATTTATACAGCCTGGACTCACAACAGATGTCCAAATTACAGGATGCAAATAAACAGGTTAATTGCATTTTACTCTAACTTTTGATATGTTGTATGGTTTTGTCAGGAATGCAATTTTCTCCATCAACTTCAGGTAAGTTCAGTACAAGCTCTATATACCAGTACTCAAAACTAAACTGCATCTAATAATTCTGATATTGTCTATGTTTTCTGTACAGCTCATTAACTGAAAATGTAGATTCATTTAGGTGTGTAGGTGAATTCTTCACGATGTATTCATCAAGAACCAGTCTGGATGAAAAATTCCTCTAATTCCAGATCTTTTAGATTTTTTTTTTTTCTTATTCTTTCTATTGTTGGAGGGAAGCAGCTCCTTAAGTGTTATGTTGCCTATCTTCTCAAGTATGTTGTTTATGAAACTAAAGGTGTTTAAAGATAAAACTGGTGGAATTATTCCAAAATCTGACAGATTTGCTAACATAAAATTCTTCTGATCAGTATCCCACTATTCTTCTACACCTTTGATAAAAATGACATATGGCATCAATCCTGTTTGCACGAATTAACTCCAATTTTCTAGTCACCAAGGTCAGAAAAGTACAGAGAAAGACTCAGCTGTTAACACATATGGTCCAATGTGGTTGATAATTTACTTTGTGTAATAAAAAAGTACAGAATGATAAACCTAAATTCCACTGCAAAATACCTAAGTGGTGGCTTATGCTAATGTATAGACAGCAAATATTACACATGAGCTATTTTGTGAAGAAATACTGAAAATTATTGGCCATTTTGGATGTAAAGAGTTTTTTCAATGTCTGTCAACAGAACCAGAACTGATAGGTGAACTTATGGGGAGGAAAAAACCCAACAATCTGTCTGTGAAATGAAGCTCATTTTGATGACTATCATTACAAGCAATAGTTAATGCTCTTCTGCTGCTTGAGTGGTGTCATTAGAAAAAAAATGATAGTGGAAATTCCATTAAGTTTTTGAAACCTGTGAAGACAAAGAAACAGCATCTTTAACTATGTTTTTTAGGAAAAAAAAAATCAATCTGTTTTAATGGGCTTTCTATCCTTTCTGCTCATTCAAAGAGATTTTTGGCCAAAGCAATGCTGAGTTTGGCTTCTAATACTGCCAAATAAGTTTATATCAAGTCTCAACAGCAACAGTATTTTGAGCATAGCACATATTATTTGTGCTTTGAATATTGCACAAATGTCTCACACAGGTGAGAATACGTTAGTTAAAATTGTGGCACTGTGATAAATTCTCGCTCTAATAAAGGTAATATTTAAAGTAATATTTGTGACCTTCTTGCTCAGTTCCAATGATAAAACTCTGCAGTCAGTGCTTTTGGAAAATGAGAATGTTTTCAGATACAGTGCAAATGAAGTGTGACTTCTGTACGTGCAATTTGTATCTCAGAACAGGCTGAGTGAGCAGAAATAAGTTTATCTTTACAAACATCCAGAATATAGGATACGCTTTAGAAAAAGACTAAGTTTGATTAAATTCTTATTCCTATTTATAAAGGAAGAAACCTGCAGAAGTGTGAGATATATGGCACTTGTCATCTTCCACAGTATTTTATAGGAAGAACTCTTGTGATGTTAGTTATTATTCAGTACAGGACTATATATCATTCTGATATAAAAGACAAGAAAGTTTCCTGAAATCCATTAGTGATTTTGGAGTTATGCAGTCTTTGCTTATTTCCAGGTCAAAGCTGATAGCAAAAACTTATTTCAATAGCATTAGGGTTTGTGGTCTTTTAATCATAAGTTACTTGAAATATTTAACATTTGTTCAAAATCTTTGGTTTTAAAACAAAAAGTCAACACGATCAGGGCAAGAGTGAAAACGTCTTTCTGTAAGCACTACATTTTTCATTCCTTGTAGCTCTATTCTTGGCAGAAACACCTTTCCTCTTTTCATTTGTGCTCTATGGACCATGAAAACTGCCTTTATGGAGGAGAGAAAGCTGTATGCATTACTTTTATTGTTTTTATGCTGACACAACAAAATCTAAATTGTCTGGTTCACTTAGGGGTTTTAAGGCCTCAGTGGTTCTGAAAAAGTAGGGGAAAAAAAAGAAAAAAAACCTAGAAAAATAATACTCTGAGGTCAGAGGGTTACAGTGAATGAGACCTGGGTGAAAAAAGAGTGTCTTTTCATTTTTCTGTGGTGACTAAGAAGAAGCTAGTCTAATAGTTCTAGGAGACAATAAAGAAAATATTGTATTAAAGAGATTGGTATTTATAACTACTTGTTAAACTGTTCAAAAAATTAGATGATACTCAGAAGCCCACTTGAATTAAATTTATCTGTTGGATGATAGAGGACAGCTAAACTGATTTAAATCTGGATTGTACATGACATCGTATTATCCTGTGGAGGTTTCAGGTGCAGATATGCAATTAAGACCAAATTGCGTTTACACATAACATGCTCAGCTATGTCAAAATCAAAGTTAATTATAATGCTTTAACTGCCTCATAAACAGCACTTACTTTTGGAGTGTAGAATTAGCTAAGACCTATGAGAAACTAGAAATTGTTTTAGTCTCTAAAACAATTTTAAATGTACTATTTAAAACAAAGTATCTTGAACAAGATGTGTAGAGATTTGTGAAAGCTGAAAATTAAATATTTAAAGATAAAAAATTAATTATAAGTGTCATCTTTTATTCTGATTCCTGTATTTATCGTTATTTCCTTATGTTAATTATATCCTTATATTGCTGTTTAGTTCAGAAGTCTCAGTAATGGGTCACTGTTGTTCACTTCAGAAACATTGAGTTGTTTGGAGAAAATAACACCTGTTCCAAAGAATTCAGTTTCATGTTAAGAACTGGGAGAGGTGAATCAGTCAGTGTACATAGATATACATAACAGAAACAATAAAGTATATGAAGTCCACAATGGAGAAAACACGTCATCAGCCATTGATAAGTATCTGAACAGTAGCAATCCGTCTTTACAAATTTCCGTTTGGTGAGACTACAGGCAGGTGAACAGTATATTTATATTTCCGTACAATTCATTTAGATTTATTCTACTCTTCAAATTCTTTCAGACAGCCTTATCTTTGAGTTTTGGTGTATTTATAATACTTCAGGAGAATTACAGGATTCCTAAAGCATTCTTTACCTTAGGCCATTTGTTCTCTCAGTTTTAAGCTTGTCACACTATGATTTGAAATGTATTCCATTAATTAACTTCGTTGATCTCTATTAATTGTACTAATCCTCTGTGGCCTAAAATACTGAAGACATATCCCAGATGTTTTAGAACGTCTACGAGCAGTAAGAGGATTGACTATAATATTTGTTTCACCTAAATTCGACACCTAGCCTTCTTATGTTTAGAAAAAATCTTGAGATACATTTGTGCTTTAGCCATTATTAAGAACACCAGAAATGTATTTTCTAGTTTATTTCACAACTATGTAGATTTAGGTCATATGTCAAAGCAAAATGTCAAACTTACAAAGAAGAATAAGGAATGAATAAAATAACTTACTGTATGAACAGTTAAGTTTGGATTCCTATACTCATGTTCAGGATTTCCAAAGGGCCGTGTAAGAAACAACTGGGATGAGTCTACTTGAATTTCAGAGGAATGAAGGGGGGAAAAAAAGACAGAAAAACCCACTCTGGATAATGATGCGCTTGCCTTTGACTTGATGTGTGAACTACATAAATTACCAATGCTTTTGGGATTTGTTTGGTTTGTTTCTTTTGTTTTCACTTCTTTGCATGATTTTGTTTTGTTGGGTTTTTTGTTTGTTTGTTTGTTTGTTTGTTTTGTTTTTTGGGGTTTTTTTCCCCCCAAAAAAACGACATTATATATTTTGTTTTGTTTTCTTGAAATTACTCAAGGTCAAAATTTGAAGAGTCTCCGGAAGCCCATTAGTTACTATACATAAGTTCATACTAATAAAGAATCAAAGAAATCAATTAAAACTCAAAGTTGGAAGGGATCTCTAGAGATCCCTTAATCTTGGCAGAGGAGATCTGCCTTTCTAATTGAACGCACTGTGTGTGATTAACTTGTTCAGGATGCATGGTGCTAGATTAATTTAGTCAGTTACATTAAGCTGTCTCAAATATTTCCAGTGAGTTGATTCTATGACTTCTCTGAGCTACATGTTACAAAACTTAGTTTTCTCATGGTGAAGAATCTTTTCCTTATATACTCAGAGAATTTCCCATTATCAGCCCTGGCTATTGCCTCTTATGCTGTCACTATGCATCCGAATGAAGAGAGTACCTTCAGCTTCTCTCTAACATTCTGTTTAGGTATTGGAAGAAGGTGATTAGGTTCTCTGTAAGCCTTGCATTCCAGGAACACACCATTTTATATAAATTTTTCTTTGTAAGTTAAGATCTCCAATCTTCTGATCACTTTGGTGGGCACTGTCTAGTTTTACCATGTCTTTCACCTTGGAGAATGAAAACTGGACACAGCATTTTTAGTGTGGTGTTGTAGATTAATCGTTTCCCTTGTTCTGGGCTTGGCTATAGGATACTGATATTGCCTGCAGTCTGCTTTCCTGCTGTAGAGATGGGCTGCTTACTTATGTTCGTCTAGCGGTCTTCTTGGGACCATAAGTCCTTTTCAGCCAAGATTCCCTCCCACCAGCCAATTCCCAGCCGTTATGGAAGCTTGGGGTTACTTTGTCCTGGCATAGACTTTGAATTATCTTCCTTAAAACTCAGGTATTTCCTGTTACACTAATTTCCAAGCCTTTTGTGGCCTATCTGCACAGTAGCTCTTTCTTTCAGTATTTCTACCTCCCCTCTCTGTTTCATGTCATCCACAAGTTTAATGAGGGTGCTTTCAGTACCATTTTTCCAACTGCTTGTAAAGATATTGAGTAATAGTAGGTCTACTAGTAGTATTGGTCTAGTAGTATTAGATCTACCCTGAGGTAGCCAAATCCTGACAAGATGCTACTCTGGTTTGAGATGTTAACTATCACTTTCTTTGTTACTTCTCCACCTGTGTCTTCTCTGTCTGTCCAGTCCTTCTTCCAGGTTGTCATCAAAGATGTTTTGAGAGACCATGTTGGACACCTTGATAAGGTGTTGTAATTGCCCTTAAAGGGAGTTTAGCTTGGCTAGCTCAGACCCTGGGCAATCCAACAGGACACTAGATAGCTAGACAGAATGAGAGACAGCTCGATTCCCTCCTGGCTGTGAGGGTCCAAGGAGTATAATAGCAAGTAAATCCTGAGGGAGCAGGGGGAGTGGAGGGGAAAGAGAGCCACGAGGTGTAGAGGGGGAAGGGGCAAGCAGGACAGCAAGAGAGCCAGGAAAGAATAGAGGGGATGACAGCCAGGAGGGCAAAGAGGGAGAATGCTTCGTGTGGAGCGCTTTTATACCCAGGAGAAAGGAGGGGCGGAGGAAATTGGCCAAGGGCAAATAGGGGACAATTGATGGGACAGGTAAGGCGGAGGGGAGAGGCTTTAACCTGAGATAGTGAGGGGGAAAACAACTATTACAGGGGTCACATGGGACAAACCATGTGATACAATTTTGGTGATACATTAGTACAATAACAATAAGGTTCATACAGATTGGTTTTTTTTGAAATCTCTTTTCATATGTCATTCTTTTTGTCAGTGCAAATGTGTAAGTGATGAGCTTGGTTGAAGTAATTCAGAAGTGACTTTTCATAGTTTGCCTATTACACAAGGTCAGAATGAATGGGTATTGTTCCCTTAGCTTTAAAAAAATCCATGAATCAACTTTAAGAAAAGTGATTTGTGTCCTCTCAACATGCAATGCTCAGGAAAACAAGAGTTACAAAGCTGTTATAAAGTGTCATAAATAGAAAATACTGTAGTAAGATTGGGAATCTGTGTGTTTTTTTCCCTCACATAATGATTGTGATGATTTAATTCTAATGTGGTAGAGAGTGCTTTCATAAAATATATCAGAACTGTGTTGACTTTATTTTTTTTTCCTCAAAATTTAATCTTTATTTCCTTCAACATTTCCTTAGTTACTACAGACTCTTTTGACTTTAAATATCACACAGATGAAAGCAAAGCTGAAGTGTTTTCTGTGGCACATAAGTGCTTTTAGAAACCAGGAAGGAAGCTGTAAGCTATCATTAAAATAAAAGTCGCCAATAATGGATCTGTAATTTTTCCTTTGTAGAGAAATGTCAGAATTAGCCAGGCACCTTTTAACTGTGCATTTATCCACTCTTGATTTATATCATGAAGTCTGCTTCCGTTTACTTTGATCCTTGTTTATTCTGTCATATTTTCAACATTCTGATATTTTTCTAACCTTGCGGTCCAGAGTCCCGCTGCTCAGATATTTCTTTCCAAGCCAGTGCTCCAGGATGGAGCAGTAAGTAGCACATTACTGACAATGACTCATTCTGTTTCCAGACTCATATTTATACATAGCATTAAACTATGACTAACTTAGAGCCTTTGCCATGGTTCCATTTGTGGTCCCTGACAAACACAGTTCTCTTCTAATGATGTTTAATTTATGAATGCTGAGTATGACACTAACAGTATCCTCTGAATGTCATTGTGAGAGTTACCATTATATGTATGATGTTCAATCTTGAGATGAGTTTCTAGATTTACTTAATCTTTTCATATCCAGCTTTCCTATAAGTTAGTTCTCTTTTTTCTTCCAGTGAAATGCAAGGCATAGGCAGCCTTCTTACTACTCTACATTGTCTTCAGCATTCCTGAGGGAACACAAGGATGGTAAATTATGTCACCACAAGTTATCTTATACAAACATCATTTCCAGTTGATTTCAAGTTAGGTTGGATTTCCTGACAGTGACTTCTAGTTGAATAAAACAATATGGTGAAGTAACCCAGATAAAATAATACACTTCATTGATGTTGTATATAGGATGATTACTCAGGTTGATTTGCACACAGTGAAAGAAAGTGGAAACATAAAGTAAATTGCAGCATCTGCGTCTAACAATATGAATGATGCAGTCATAACCGCAGGAAGCATGTTGGAGTGTCATTATCTTTAATTCAATGCCAAATAAGTTCTTGATGCTTTTCATTGTTCTGACTTTTGATTTTCATCAATGAGTCTGCTAAGTATTTTGGCAAACTATGTTTGCCTTAAAAACAGGACAATTATTTTTGGTTATATATTCCTAAATCAAATGAAGAAGATTTTTTAATTTCAGATTAGAAAAAAACCCTCTTGTGCTTTAAAAAAAAAAAAAAAAACAGCAAAAAAACATAGGGTTCAAAAGTAGAATGACATTATTCCCTGGCATAATTTCAGCTTTTAGGGGTGGAAGAAAGTAGAGCAAAATCATTCACTTTTTGTGCACTTTCTGTCACCCTTGTCAATTTTACAGTGGTGAGCCATGTGCACTGGTATTCTAGGTCTTGTATGTCTTGTGTTCTCTTCTTCATTCATCACGTGTAGACTGTTTAAATGTTTTCATTTCATCTTAATGATTCCAATAAATGAGCTGTCCTATGCAAGAGCTTTCTCTGATTTTGTGGATGAACTTTTTCCTTTTCTTTTCAATAGCAGCAGTGGCTTTATCCTAACTGATTAAATCAGTCATCATAATATGAACATTCTGTCCTTTAAAGGATATTGTATTTTTTCACATGCTCTAATTGACTAGAAAGCAACCATTGCCCTTGTAAATATTTTTTCCTCCTGGAGTTTATTTTTTGCTTAACAAAAATAGAAAAAACATGTGTTACAATGTGTTCTTTAATTTTTTTGTTTTATCTCATTGGGCTTTTTCTTTCCCCTCACCCCCCCCAACATGTGTCAGCAATGTGCATCTAACCATTTACTAAAATTTTTTTCTCTGCCAATGTTTTATACTTTTCAAATTATTTGTAGTAGCTAAAATATTTACTGGAGTAGAGACTGTATGATAAAAGAATTAAATACGAGTTCTTAGTAAAATTTTACAAATATTGAAAAACATTTATTTCCACCCTGTCTGTATCATACATTAACTTAGATTCCTACAGAGCTGATGTGCATTGCTTGAAGTATATGATGCTACAATGCAGTATTAAATGCTTGCAAGAGTTATTTGATTTAAAAAAAACAAACACCATGAGGAGAGACCCTATCTATTTGGTCATCTCTATTTTATGTGATCACAGAATATTTTGAAGAAGAATGCTTTCTTTTTTCGTAGTTACTAAATTTTTTTGCAATCAGGCCTAGATTATGTTCAGTACAATAACAATGTGAATAATGCAGAACACTAAAAGTCTTCAGTTTTATTAGCATTGACACTAGACTTAGTTCAAATGCTTGATTTGCTAAGTCTCCAGGCATAAGGAAAGAACTCTTGGATTGTATCTCAGCAAAATAATATCATTTTTCCAAATAAAACTTCTTTTCCTCCCACATACACTGCTAATCCTCTTTTGGATCAGAATTTCTGGCAGTCAATCATCTGAACTTCAGAAATGTTTGTAGTGTCAATTTTGTTTAGTATTTCTTCCAGAGCTGATGGCAGAAATATGTTTAAGGTTGACATTAAAAGAGGGAAGACACCTTAAAAAGTCTGATAGTACTAGTGTTTACATGGTATTTCTACATTTTGTTTACTAGGCAAAATTTAACATTACAGAACATTTTCTGATACATCTTGAGTTTGCAGTGTTATTAAACAGATGGGACAAATATGGTATAAAATGTTCTGTATGTCTAATAACTTCAGTTTTTCCAGTCATTATGATCTCTTAAGTGTTATGTTTTACAAAAATAAGAGAAGTTTATTACCTTCTTTTTAAACCAACTCAGGTGAAAAAAAGGAAACAACTCCTCTGTAGTTGCATAGCATCAATTTTTTCAAAATTACTGACTATTTTGTCCCAAATTACTGACTCCCTTCCTACCACAACAGTTCTTTGTATTCTGGAAATACTAAATCAGAAAACACATATTAATTTTTAGGACTTCCTAAAAATTAGTAGTCCATTTCTGTAAGGCAAGCTAGCCTTATTATAACCAGAGAGTGATATTGTCTTTTACATAAAATCTTCAAGTATTTTTGTCGTGTACGACAGATAAAATGTTATCTGCCCTCTCCTTCACAACCGTTTTCTCAATACACTGACATCTGTAAGCATTTTGATTACTTCAGATTGCCATGCTATGCATTGGGTTTTCAGAACTGTTCAGCTTATGTTCAGCTGAGTGATTGAAACAAGAATGAAATTTCTCTTGTGCCAGAATCCATGGATTCTCCTACAAAACTCAACAACATAGCTGATTATCTTTGCTAGAGTGAAATACTTAATAGTTTTCCACTGACCTGAAGTATTTGTAGGCCTTCCTCCTGTATAAAAACATAAAACAAAAAAAAAAAAACAGATCAACCACAGATATTTCATATTTGACAATCTGTCCAGTTTATTTTTACATGGAGAAGATGAGAAGTACAGATGCGATGAAAGGCACAGGCATGCTCAGAAAATTGCCTTGGTAAAATCTGACGTAGTGAAATCCGAGAGGAAAGCAATGTGCGGATTGAGAGTTTGCTTTCACTCATATGAGCATATTATTCTTATTCATATTGCATTTAATATTTGTCTTTCAGAAATCCAAAATCTCCACTTATGACAAGATGTGGGCCTTCATGAGCAGCAGGAGGCAGTCAGTACTTGTCAAAAGTAATGAAGAAGGTATCCAACGCGTGCTTACCTCTGATTATGCATTTTTAATGGAGTCGACAACCATTGAGTTTGTCACACAGAGGAACTGTAACCTAACACAGATTGGAGGCCTGATAGACTCCAAAGGTTATGGCGTTGGAACTCCCATGGGTAGGTGATATGTCAACCACTTGTTCTTTGTTCATTAATCTTAGTTGCTGCAGCAGCATAGGAAACATCCCATACACTGTTCCTTTCTCTACGTTAGCATTTACCTTTATTTTCTTTTACCCAGCCAGGCACAATACATATTTTGTCAAAGGTGATGGATTTTATTGTATTTTCCAAACAGAAAACAGTTGTTACTTTATAAATAGTTGGATATTTTCATGTGATAAATTTGTCTTACGTGGTACCTTCCATATGTTTAACAAAAACAACAAAAGTACTTTTCACAGTACTTTATTTTATAAAAAAAAAAAAAATTAAAGATGTTGATCTCTGTGTTTAGAGAATGAAGTCCTAGTAGTGGAAGCAGTGGAAGTGCATTAGCAAATGGGGCTGAATCTTTTAAAGTGAGAGGGCTAGAGGCTGAGATTGCTAAAAGAAGTGGAAAGATTCCATATCATGCCACAGACAAAACAATTATTAATTTAGCCTTGTGGAATAAGGATTTGCATATTGGCTTGGCAATTCAAATTTGTTTCGTATTTTCCATGTCAGCTGCCTTTTACTAAGTACTAAGTACTTTAGTTGCAAGATTAAAAGCCAGTTACAGGTATTAGCTAGGCTGTAGCTTGGCTCCTGCATCCACAGAATGGGATTCAGCGAGAACTGAGTGTCCACTGAGTGCAGTGATTTTTTTAAAGACATGAGGTGAGGATCTGGCTTCAGATTTCAGAATAGATGGGAATAAAAATGGTGTGACAAAAAGACTGTGAATACCACACAAAGATTCTACTTAATATTGTAAGGTTGTTATGCTGACTTATTTCTCAGGAAAATATTTATTTATACTTCATTTTGAACAAGAATTTATTATTTTGTGATTGACATGGATATGTTTTTTATTTTTTCTCAGGTAGGTCTTATGCTTGGTACTGTTTATATCCATGTTAATAACATATGTTAAATCATTGTTCTAGGAAAGCTGTGTCCAGTATTATATATCAACCAAATAGAAAGGAATTTTAGGAAATAAAGTTTACTGGAATATCTTGGATAAAGAGCTTTCTAGTTATTATCAAATACAGATTTGCCCATATATTGGATATATTTACTGCTACTTCAATAACACCTTTTAAATTTTCATTATTTCAGTAATTTTCTATGTAATGGACACCTGGTGATGAAATTATGATTCTGTTCGTTCTTTGAGCAGTTAGCTGGTAGGAATCTAGATTTGATTAATACCAATTTTTCCACCTTGTTCTATTGTGGCTCTTGTATTGCTGAATATATTCTATAGACAATGCAAGTGACAGAATGGACTGGACTTCAGTCCTGCTGGTTTTTTTTGGCACATTATATTTTCTAATTTAGAAACCTTTTTGTTATTTTGAAGATAAACCCACCTTCCATTTAAGTTTAGTATGAAGAAAATAAAATCTTAGGGATAGTTTAAAATCTTTGAATAATCTGCATACAAATTTGTGAAGCATTTGAGGCATGCCCAGAAATTTGAATGAACATTGAAATGCAAAACTGATAGTAATCGGAGACATCAGAACACTCTAGAAATTGCTCTTTTTATTTGTAAGTCAGAGAAGCACCATAAACACCAGGGAAAGCAGTTTTTAAAAAATTATAAATCCAGGAACAGAATTCTGGAGTTTAAGTTTAGGGGAAGAAGTGTTGAATGTAAAGAGGTAAGGAAGTTGAGTAAACTGTCTGTTGGTCTTTGTTCCCCACTTTATATGGGGACAGAAGGCCTATTCTTCACCAACCCCGAGTCATATCAGATATTATTCAGCTCTTATTCATCCACAAGATTCCAAGTAACAACAAATTATCTGTGTCAAGAGAAATAATAGTGTTGTACAAGGGGATATGTGAGCTTACAGTTGTCTCGAATCAAGATGAAAGAGAGGACATTCCTGCAGGAATCAGTGGTCACCAAAGAAAATAAGAGTTGAAATGGTGTTAAACATAACAAAAGAAGTTGAAAAAAATCTGAAAGAAAAGATGACAGCTTCATAAGGGGAAATGGAACAGAATTTAAAATAGGATGTAAAGGAAAATTTTTCATAAAAGGTAGAACAAAACAGCATCTGAGGCTTCCCCAGAAAAGCTAAGAATAAGAGATTAATCCAATATTTCAGCAGTGTCTATAAAATGCTGTTGAGAGAGCTGACATTTATAATGGGTTTATATCCTGTGTATTGGGTGCACAGTCTCAGAAGAAAGGGATTGTGCAGCCTCTGATAGAATGATGCATAGTTTGCACATACATTTGAAAGGAATTTTTATGAAAAAGCATTTCCATGATGTCTGTCAGAATAATTTTGTTGAATATTTTGCTTTATTGAAGCTAAAAAAGTATTACAGAGCAGTGGATAATGCAAAATATTCTCATGCTTTATAGCTAATCTCATTTCTACAGGAAAAAGTAATTCTGAAGACTTTAAAAGAACTTATGACATGGTTATTTCTATAGAAGTAGATTACATCATTATTTAATGACTATGGAACAAGTTTATAGACATGCAACTGAGTAATATCTTTTTAGAGTTAATAATCCTATGAGTAACTTGTCAAGTGCTTGGAAAACTGCAGTGTAATGGCTTCACATACAAAGTATATGTTACTGCTTTTGCCTGCTTGAGAAGCAAGTTGTCCTCAAGAACAGTAGAGAACTCCTTGATTTTATAAAATCACAGAACATGCTGTGTTGGAAGGGACCCATCAGGATCATTGAGTCCAACTGAACAAGACACTCTAAAAATCACAGCATGTGCCTGATAGCATTGTCCAAACACTTCCTGAACTCAGACAGGCTTGATGCTGCAGCCACTTCCTTGGGGAGCCGGTTCCAGTGCCCAGCCACCCTCTGGGTAAAGATCTATTTCCTGATATCAAACCTAAACTGCCCTGACTCAGCTTCATGTTGTTTCTAGTCTTGTCACTGGTCACCACAGTGAAGAGGTCTCTACCTACCCTGTCTCTTCCTCCTCACAAGGAAGTTTTAACTGCAATGGGGTCTCCCCTCAGTCTCCTCCAGGCTGAACAGACCAAGTGGTCTCAGCTGCTCCTCATAAAGCTTCTCCTCCAGACCCTTCACCATCTTTGTGGCCCTCATTTTGATGCTCTCTAGTGGTTTAATGTCTTATATTGTGGTGCTCAAAGCTGCCGCCAGCACTCGAGGTGAGGCTACCTCAGAGCAGAGCAGAGCAGAGCAGAGCAGAGCAGAGCAGAGCAGAGCAGAGCAGGACAATTCCCTCCCTTGCCTTGCTGGTGATGCTGTGCCTGATGCACCCCAGGACACCACTGGCCCTCCTGGCTCCCAGGGCACCATGGCTCATGATCAACTTGCCACCAACCAGGACCCCCATGTCCCTCTCCAACCTCTTTTTCCTTAGTCTTCCCTAACACACAACCAGGGTTGCCCTGTCTCAGGTGCAGAATCCAGCACTTGCCCTTTTAAAACTTCTTATGGTATTAGAGGCGTGGTGTTGGGAAGATACAGATGTCATCTGCAAAATTTGCAACAACTCCAGTTTCTCTCCTGGAATAGTGGTTTGAAATTACGTAATTCTTTGCACATAAGGTTATATTTGTAGGATACAGTTGTTACAGTTCTTACGTTGACTGCAGTAGAAATGATGTGGTTACATTTGGAGAACAGCACCAAAGGAATTAAGTGCAACATATCTTGATCATTTTGAAGACAATAGAATAATAATTAGTGAGAATATAATTTAATTGAGTTTAAGCAGCTAGAAGAAAAAGAGCTAAAGGCTTTCCTAACAGAAAAATAGGCTATCAGTTTATGACAAGATAATCACCTGGAAAATGCAACCAAGCAAATATAGCACCAGTTAAGAGTACTGCAGTAAAAGCTCTCTACTCATTATATAAATATTTTGAATTTAAAGAAAGTTCTCAAGATTAGGAGGAAAAAAACAGTGGATCAGGCAGCACATGTGTATAAATTCCTTCCCAAAAAATGGAGAAGCAAAATATGAGTTTACATGATTATTACATTTCCTCTAAAAGAGTTATTGAAGTAAAGAAAGTTTAGATTACTAAAATGTAACTTTGAGGAAGGAAATTGGAAACAACATACTTTTGGGACAAAATAGGATCATCAGAATTAGTGCACATCTTTTAAATCAACAACATATGGTGATACTTCAAATAAGTGCAAAACAGAATTCTGTATGTTTTCTTTGCAGCAGTGAAATATAAACTAGGGAGAGTGAGTTTGTTAAATTATGTATACAATGACTGATTTTCATTATATAAGTTTTTAAAACAAAGTTTTGTATATACCAGAATTCATTTTTGGTCAGCCACTCTGATACTAGGCTAAAATAACTTGATTTATAACAAAAAGAGAACAACAGACCTGAGATATCTTATAGCAACGGATACTGTGGAGCAGCTGAGGGAGAATCTTGTAATGGGTTGTGTTTGTTTTGCTTTCTATCTTTGCAACATTGTTTATAGCTTTGTAATGAAGAATATGATAGCTGCTCTGCTAGAGAACATTTGTTTCCTTGTTTTTTCTTTAATCTTCCAGTTTAAAGATGCACATGCATGGGGGTTTTATTTGCTTTATTCTGGCATGTTTTATCAGGAGTTTTTTATAGAATATAGTATTATTTATATAGTAGTTTTATCACTATTTTGTCAGATTTGTGTTCTTCATCAGTGAATCTGGCAGAAAATTACTTGCATATAGTTGTCAACATGGTGTACAGTTGCTTTCTAATTTCTATCATACTCTAATAATAGGGATATGTATAATCTACAATTATCTATTAGAAATGCACATAAGTGTCTTTTAGTGATTTCAATTTGTCTTTGTTGGAGCATTCACCTCATCATCCAATATTGATGTTCAAGAGAGGAATGAGGGGAGGGAAGGAGAGAAGAAGGAAGAGAGAGTTAAAAGACACACAAAATAAAAATTAACAAAGAGGTAGTGGGAGAGGAGGAGGGGTGGAGAACAAACCCTTTTAGGTATGCAGGGCAACTCATACTTTCCATTACAGATAATCTGAAGTGTCTGTTATAATTTCCAGTAGTTTCGATTTCCCACTTCATCATCACGCTTGTTTAAAATTTGGGTTGTTTTTGAATAAAGCCCAATTGGGCCTAAATTTATCATTGCGATGAGTTCCTAAATGTTTATGATATGTCCAAATGCTTATGGTCATCCTATCAAATAGAAATGGTAGTATTTTTTCAAGAAAACCTGGACTATCCAGCAATCTACTTTAAATGCCCTACTGAAAGACAGTTAATGTGAATTTCTTATGGTCAACATACTGTAAAACACAGTATAGTTAAATGCTATTTGCATAATGAATATTTATTAACATCTTTGCTAATGTGAAGTGAGCCACATGGAAGGTTAGAAATGTAGCTTTTATACACTTTATGTTAAAGCCTTAATGTTCTTTGAAACAGCTACTTTTCACTTTTCTTGGGTTTTTTTGTTTGTTTGTTTGGGGTTTTTTTCTCCTTTCCAATTGGAAGGAACATAATTGAAATCATCTTTTGGAAAAGTCATACTTCATCTCTCTGGGATGATGTGTTAGGTTCTTATTTCTTTTCTAAAACCCTGTTTCTCTTCAGCATGTTTGACAGCAGGCTAGTTCCCATCTGGTTAGGGCAGATTTTCTACCAAATTGCCATTTGATTCTGTGTTGAACCTGGAGCACATAGATGGCTGACAAGTGAATATTTGGAACTGATTCCATATGAATAGATCTACTGAGCATGCACCTCTCAGATCATCTGCCTTTACGTGGCAGATGGGGAGTATCCTGTTGGTATATGCCAGACAAACTCTGTATGTGTGGAGATACATGCAAAGTAATGCCTTTGACATTTTGAAAATGACAAATGTATGTGTAAGTAATCTTAAAAATTGCATGTATTTCTTCTAGCTCTTAAGAAATGGAAAGCAGAATATAGATATGGTGTAGAGAAGAAATTAGAGCTAGTAGTTTCTCTAAAGTTTCTCTGTTGCTGAGTTGCAGAAAATTGCAGAATTAGATTAAGAGGGGGCTTTAGTGGTGGAGCAACGTTCCTAAAATACCTGATAATGATGAGGCAAAAAAAAATTGAGAAAAAGGTGAAATATCAATTTCTTTTTCATTTATTACTTTGCAATTAATATAGTAACATTCTACTATTAATATCAATAATGCCTCAGTTGCAAAATCTAATGGGAAGAATCTTTGAATATATTACATGATTCTCTTCATTTTTACAAGGTTTTTTGATTAGCTGTTCTCTAGCTGTGATCAAGTGGATCAAACTATGACTCTTCTAAAGCATATCACTCTTTGTATCCCTGGCACTTCCATATTGATGGACTACCAAGATGCCTGGAAAAATGTTGGAAAGGGTTTAGCATTCAGATCTTTGAAGGATAATAGTTAACACAAAAATTTTGAACTTCAGGATTCTCATGTTCTGTTGATTAAGAGGTGCCTTTTTAAGTGCTCCTTCCTGTAAATTCAAATGAAATATCAAATAAAATGTCTTTCTGTACAGACGTTTTTACCTCTCACACAAAACCCCATATTTTTCACAGTACATTCTTCTGAGATATTTTCAAAATTGTGCACACTCAAATATGAATTCCAGAAAATCTCTTTGGCCAAGTAATGTAATGTGCACATCATTTACATGTAGAAAATTTCTTTATATATTTTTGCATAATGTAGCCAATCTTAACATTTTTATATTTTATTTTTGTAAAATCAGAGCCAAGAGTGGAGTTAGTTTCCTTTCTTTTGTAATTTTTTAAATTTCAATCAGCTGTGTAGCATGTAATTAAAATGTTGTTTGGAGTATGTACATTTTGAAGACAGTAAAATTCATATAATTTCATCAGTCATAGAATCTAGAAAGATTATTTCACACTCCAGTCACTTAAATTAAAGACTCCACTGCAGAAAAAAAAAGAATTTCAGACAATAATTTACGATCTGCTGCTTGATATCTTCTCTAGGAATACTGCTTCATTAATTATTTATATTTATCTAAGCCATTAATTTATTAAATATAATAGAATTCTTCCTACCTCAGTAATAGGCTGCTAGATTCAAAGAGAATTTAAAAAAATAATTCATTTAATCAGTAAATGTATAACAGTTAACTCTCATGTTGTGTCCTGTAACTATGTATAGATTCAGCTGATTTATATTACCTGTTATATCTCTAAGGAGTGACCTATAAGAATTATTCACAGTAAAAGTTTTTATGCAATAATACTGAATATTTTTAGCTGACCTGACCACGTTCTTATTGCAAAGGTTTTACAAAATATTTCACTGTCTGCTTTTTTTGAGGGCATGTTTCCAAATATAGAAAATTTTAAATCAGGCACAGTGGGGCATACAAATTACTCAAGACAGATCTTTTAATAGATGCTTGTAATTTCAAATATTATGGAGTAATGTATTAAAAATATAAACAAATAAATTATTAATTTCCTAAATATGCAACAGCTAGTGAAAAGAATAGTCTTAAATATCCCCTTAGAGTTTAGTCAACCTCCTTCCTTGCTGCATTTATTATTTCAGACAGATTTTGCAGCCTGATTATTTTTTTCTTTTTGGTAAATGTCTAAAAATTAGTTTACTTTTGGGGCTTGCCTGCAAAATAAAAAGTCAATAAAATAAGAATGAATGCCTTATAAATTAATGACTAGCACTTCATCATCCTATAGATGTGTTGGATGTTGTCCCCTTTGTTTTGTCCAGCTTTTAAAAGACCAGAGCTTTGCCATTTGCAACAGCATGTCTGAATAGGATGTATGGGAATGGTTCAAAGCTGCACCAGGAGCAGTTTAGACAGGACATTAGGAAGCATTTATTCATCCAGAGGGTGGTCAAACACTGGAAAAAACTTTTTAGAGAAAGGGTTGATTCCCCAAGCCTATCTATGTTTAAGAGACATTTGGACAATGTCTTTACTAATGTGCATTTTCTTGGTCAGCCCTGGATTGGTCAGGTGGTTGGACAAAATTATTGTTGTAGGTCCCTTTTAACTGAAATATTCTATTCTGTTCTGTTCTATTGTACTCCTTTGATGCCATTTTTATATAGTTCATTTTCTTTTTTTTTTCCCTTTCATTTTTTCTGTTGTCCTTTTTTTTTTTTTAAATTTTCTTTCTGTTTGCTTTTACACTTAGAGAATGTTGCTAGATACACCAAGACGATTGGACTGGAATGTAATATTTTAATCATTGAATGCCTTCAACTTCAGTATTCCCAATATGTTTTAGTATAGTTATTCAGACCTATCACATCACTTGAATTCTTACAGCATTCGGTTCTGACAAAGTGTTTTTTTCTTGGTAAGAAGATGAAGTTCTTTGTTGCTTTTCCAACTGCTTTTTGAGGGCAAATTTAAAGGAAAATACTTTTTTTCATCAGAGAGGTGTCTGTAAAGAGACTTTTACATGCTTAATGCGTCCATTCTATGGTGCTTTTTTTCTGTTCCTTCACAGTTGCACAAATATTCTTGCACATTTTCAGCCTGTTTCTCTAATTTTAACTTATTTCTATTAGAAACAACAGGGATAGCAAGAATTTAGAGATTTGATTTTGTTAATCAGATCATTTATTAAATAATTTTTAAAGCCCCCAAAACAACCAAGGCAAACACACACACACACAAAAATAATTAAAAGCTCCCCAAGCATAACAGTTCCATCTCTAGCATATGTGGACCAAAAAGTAAGGCTGAAATTTCATTGTCATGTCAAACTACCATAGGACTGCTTCACTTTGCAAAAACTGACAGCTATTTAAGCTAGTTTAATGAACTATACCAGCAGAATAATGCTCATCTTTTTTTTTTTCCCCACAAAATCATTCTACTTCATATTTATCTACATAGCTGCTAATGGGGCTGGAAGTATTCATAGTATGAAGAAAGCAGTGATAGTAGGCAAACAGGGAAGTGGAAGAAAAAATGGGATTTCTGCACAGGCAGCTGTTATGCCAAGTCTGTAGACAATCCTGAGAGCCTTCCCTGCTTTCTGTNCCCCACAAAATCATTCTACTTCATATTTATCTACATAGCTGCTAATGGGGCTGGAAGTATTCATAGTATGAAGAAAGCAGTGATAGTAGTTTCCAAAAGGTTGGATGTATCTCTCAGTAGGAGAAACAAAACAGTTGTAATTTAACAGATGTGACTAGATGCAGTGCAGAGGGGAGCTATCTAAGTGACTTTTCCATATATTTAAAACTGTTCTTTTCCCAATAATACCCATTCATTCTCAAAGTTTGCAGAACTTGAGCATCATCCTCTTCATATTGGTGGGGGTTTTTATCTTCTTTTTCTTTTTTCCTGGGTTCTAGGCTAAGAATCAAAGAGCGTTATGGTAGCAAGAGAGCCACAAGAAATTATAATACTAGCTAACATTAAAAACTTAAAAAAAAAAAGAATACTACGGATCCTTTCAAAAGTATCTGTTTGGAATTTAGAAACATTCCTTACTCTTTGAAGTTAAGCCCTTATTGTAGCTAAAGCTACTTTCTGTATCCTGGCATAATTCTCTTTTCACACCTCCACCAAACTCAAAAGGTGACATGTTTTGAAGAGTTGTTTTGAAAACTTTCCTTAAATCTCAGGCAAGACTAGAAAACAATGCTAGTGAGCACAATGACTGGCAATGAGCATTACTGGCACATTTATTTCAACTAATACATATATTTGGCCATCAGTGATCAATGTAGGACATAATTTTAGACATATTTTTTCCAGGAGACACAGGCAGGATTTTTTTCTTAAATATTTTTTTTTATTTCTCCTAAACATTAATCAATTTTCTAAAATCAGAATTATATGTTGCCTTGTTTGAAAAAAACAAAAGAAAAAGAACATCCTAAGCTCCACAGGGACAGTTAGTGAGATTTACTCCTTCTCATCCAGTAACTCTGATGTGTCTGACACTGGTGAGTAAACAGATCTACTCTTTTTACACATCTATGATTAAATATATTTATGTAAATCCAGAAAAGCCACATATATGAATGATACAGAAACCTTTTAAAAAGCAGTTTCAAAACTGAAAGGAATAACAGGTAAATTATATATCAATTTAGTGCTTGAAGTTGTTAATGATACATTTGGTTGATGTAATTGAAACAAAACTCTACATATCTGAAAATAGTGAAGAGTTTGGAAGTCTAAAATTTTCATTGTTGCAAATCTATTCCCAGATTTCCTCTATAAAGTACAAAAGCCAATCAACAAAGCAAATCAAATTTAATCATTGTGATATAAGAATCTGTAGCTATTTCCTGCTGATACTGTGTGGGACACAGGATACTGGGCCACCTTTATTGCCTGTTGTAATGTACTGGTCCTGGAGAAAAGTTTCCATCTCACAATCCAGAACTCTATTTAAAAACTATGCATATTTCCTTATGTTTATGTATATATTATACCCTCAGTTAATTAAAAAAAAAAAAACACTTTGAATATGAATATTCAACATGCAAGCATCTTCCCACTGCCTATAATTTTCAAGTCCTAAAGTAGTAGCAGTAGTAATAATAATAATATAATAAATAATTATTCCAGGCAATAAATTTTTTATTGCTAAGGCACCCTGGTTCTTTTGAAGCTACTTTTTACCTTCAGACCATATATATTGCATAACATGAGAAGTGCTTACCTGTCCTTGGAGATGAGAAATATAAACAAATTTGTTTCTGTAGAAATAAGTAGGAAACCATGTACCAAGACAGAATGCCATTTTCTTATGCTTACCTTCACTTAGTCTGTAATCCTTCATACAATCTGAACTGTAATATTCATCACTTATACATGCATAAAAGTGCTGAGCTTCAGTTCTCCTGCAACTAAAACAAATTAATACATTTGTCTTCATTAGTTGAATATAGTGTAAAAAAAAAAAGAAAAATGTGAAAATTATTTATTTTTATGCAGGTCAATCCATGTATTGAAACTAATTTGAGAATTTCAACTGCCTGAGCAGTTAATTCATTATTTCTGAAATGTAAGGACTCATAGCTAACACATTTGATGAAAATGTTTTTTATAGTTGCTTCAGGATTATGAGCATATTGAAGCACTGTCTGGGAGGCATGCTGAGACTGAGCTTTATATCAACAAGGAATTGCCAAAACACTTAACATCCTGTAGTTGTGAGCCAACTCTGCCTTAGAGAAGAGGTTTCTAGTAGAAATATACCAAATAAATATAACCAAAACAAAGACATTATTAAAACTTCATGTTGATGTGACTGTGCCTAGGACCTTAATTTATGATATTCATATATGTTGTGTAAATGGTCTAGGAGTGACTCATATGAGAAGCAACTGAGGGAGCTGGGGGGTATCCTGGAGAGAATGAGGCTTAGGAGAAACCTTCAATAAGGTTGGCCTTTTCTCATGGACAACTAACGACAGGACAAGGGGGAATGGCCTCAAGCTGCTCCAAGAGAGGTTCGGGTTGGACATGAGGAACAATTTCTTTGCTGAAACTGTTGAAAAGTACTGGAAAGGGGTGTCCAGGGAAGCTCTGCAATCTCCATCCCTGAAAGTGTTCATGGAACAAGTGGATGTTGCACTTTTCACTGTGGTTTGATTGAAAAGGTGGTATTTGGTCAAATTTGGACGTTATTATCTTGGAGGTCTTTTCCAAAATTAATGATTCTATGATTCCATGAGTCTATGGATTGGATTGATAAAGACTCATCTACAAATTTAAAATTTCTCTGGCCTGATATATTGCCCTTAATTAGAAAAAAACCTAGTGTATTACATCTTAGCTATTCATTGTTTTGAGAATTTCCCTTGTAGCTCACCAAAGGATTGGGATGTTGTACAAAAGTGTGAAATGGGTTCTCAAGTCTGGACAGTTTTGTTATGACCTTACACTTGTCTTTAAATATAATCTTATCTGTCTGACCAAAATCTTTCATATACCAGAGTTTCTGAATTCTGAAATTTCTTCAGAATTGTAGAATTTCTTTAGGCTTCATTAATTCATCTGCTTATTGCTGAGTATGGTTTGACAGATATTTCTTTCAAAGGAGGCTATATTTGCAAACCATTCATAATGTGAGTGCCACAAATCTGCAAGGCAAATTGAAAAAAGAAATCACGGTATAAATATGAAATACTTTTATGTGTGGCAAAAATAATATCATCGATTTTCTCAGTAGAGGTTTCAACAAAGATATCTCCCCATTCTGCAGCTGCGCAATTGAACAGGGAGAGAGAGAGATAATAGTGTATTATGATTATGATCTTTTCAAATCATCTGTGATGTTAAAATGCATGAAGAATCTATGAAAAATGTTACAAACACTCATTTGTTTAATCTAAGAGATGTGATTTGGAGCAGTTTATAATGATAGTTTGAGGAGTGGCTGAAAAAACTAACCTGTGACAAAAAAAAAAAAAAAAAAAGAAAAAAAATAGGGCTGGAATGATTAATACAACAATTTTAATAATGATCTGAGTATTTAAAACAGTAAAAAGAATCAATAAACATCTTTATTCTTTTCACTTTATCTTGGTACTACAAAAAGAAAGTGTGTATTTTGTATTAAACCTTTAATTGCCATGACTTATTTGAGGTATGCATTGTAGGCAACTTTTATCCTGTTTTATTTTGTTTTATAATGCACTCACTATGTAGGATAAATATGTCTTAAACTAGTTGCAAATTAATATTTTTAAGTATGTTCCTTTCCCAGTCCTAAAACAATAAATACTTATGCACACGAGAATTACTTAATGGCTACTGTACTTCCAACTCCCAAATATTCAGTCAATTTTGATACATATTTATGTCTGGGAAATTAATATGCAATAAATCTCAGCTACATCATCCATCTTGGTTACATTACAGCTTTATAATCCTACATGAACCTTAAAGCAATGGTTCTGTATAGAAATGACCAGAAATTAGCCTCAGCTGGGAATGGTTATGAGTGGGAAGAAGTGAAAACAATGAGAACATACCACCTGAGAAAGTGGTTTTATTACATTTAGCATAAAATACTGATTTTAAGTGTTTCCTGGCTTACCAGCAATTTGTCTTTTCCAAGCCAAACATGTAGCTCAAAGATGAATACATACATATATACATATATATATATATATACATCTACATATGTACATATATATACACATATACACATATATATGTAAAGGTACTGTGAGCAGGTTTGGTTTGGATTTTGCTTTAAATGTCTGCAGTTTTAATTTAGATACAGGGTAGTTTAGGCTGCTAAACATCTAGTTAGACAATAAACATCTACTGAAGATTTTCCATTGTAGTAACTCCATTTTAATAAATATTTTCTGTTTACTCCATGTCTAATATTAAAATATTATAATCCTAATGTAGGTTTTAGAACTCACAGACAGGAAGAATAAGCCAAGCTATATTGACCCTTCCTTCCCATTCCACTTACAGAAGGTAAAGAGGGTTAGGGAGCTGAGGTGGCTGTAACTTTTAAAACAAAATAATGTCTGTGGAGATAAAGTGCTTCTCCTATTGCCAGTACCTAATACTGTCCTATGGCATGTAATAACTGTGACTGTCAGTCTTTATTACTGAGTGCTGACTATGCTCTGGATTCCTGGAAGGCTTTTCAGGCCCTGTGATGTACAAGGCTGTAGGAAATAGTTTACCATGGTTCCTCATAATCTAAACTTCTACTTCACAGAAGTATGTGCAAACTTTCCATGTTGTTTCTGTCATGTCTGTGACTTCAGTATGCATGACACTTACGAGAAACTGAACTCTGCATGGTGTGTCACCAATTATCTCCTAGGAAAGAATGTCTGTTTCAAAGGACTAAGCTGAATTTTGTCTTGTAAAAGCAAAAGGAAACCTTTGTCAAAGTAACAGATGAGCAGGGATAATAGAAAAATACCACCCCCAAAACTTTCAAATGTGATATCACTAAGCATGGATCAGTTTTGTGGCAGAACATTTAGACTGTGGTTCTTGACGGGGCAAAACAATTGGATAAGAGGGATGTTGTTAAGATAAAATTTAAATGATTCACCCATTCCCAGTAGTATAGATGGTGTTAATCAGCATTCTTATGGAAATTTCAGGTATGCTTACACCGGAGTGAGATTGTGACTGCAGTATATTGTATTTACACACAAACTGTCTTTAGGGTAAATAGATCAAGCTTGCATAACTACATCAGGAATAGGTTTGTGCTGAAAAACAAACTCAAGATAGATAAGGCAGAACTCTCCCATTCAGAGTTCAGCTGATAAAACTAGAACTGGACCTGGTTGTTTTATTCATTGTATACTAGTCACAAACAGCTTCAAAACCTAGATATCTTTCCTGTTATATGTGGCTTTCTCCTTCCAATAAATATTTTACTATTCAAACAAGTTCTATATTATCTCAAATTTGTACCTAGGTTCTGAATATGATGGTGTACTCCTAAGGAACTTTGTCCTTTGCTTAGGCCAAGTACACAGAGTATGAAATAATGTTGCAAGGTAAATAAAACTGTCTTGGGATTATTAATTAAAAAAAAAAAAAACAAACAGAAATAAAAGATGCTATCCATGGTCTCTGTATTCAGAATGCATTTTTCATATCAAGCAAATCAAAAGTAAGCAAAACAAAATGTAAGTATGTCTTGTGGGCATATTTAAAAATACTGCGCAATTCCTAGTCATTCCTTTTGGTGAAATGCATCTGGCATGATGAAATAAAAATTTTCCTGGTTCAAAATTTTCTTATCAAAGGAATTAGCAGAATGCTGCTCTTCCTTTTGATTTGCTAAAAGTCAAAATCAGTTCTATAGGTCCCAGAATACTTCAACTGCTTTCATATGATAGAATGAGTAAAACAGACTGAAAGTAACCAGTGAGATTTTACTAAGTTAAAATTCTAGTAGGAAGCATTTTCAAGACCAGCTAGATCAGCAGAATTTCAAAATACTAATCTGGATGCAATGAAGCCTCAATATAAAATCTTATGTGTTCATAATTTATGGTTAAACATATCATCATGTACATAAATCTTTATATACTGAGACTTCAGGGCAGAAAACATATCTATGTATAGCTTTTGCAGTAACTTGGGGAGACTGTTAGTTTTATACTGATGCTTTAGAAAAAGGTGTTTTATGCAAATTTCCATTTTTATTTTAAACTTTTGTAAGCAGGTAACTGCAATTAGAAATTATTGCTTCCCCTCTTGAAGTCATTAAATTTGTGCAGGAAAGAAGAAAGTTCTCTATAATCTATAACAGAAGGGCTTAAAATTATTCTGGCAGAAATTCTCATTCCTGTGAACAGAAGCTAGAGTAAAATCACAAATAACTTATAGATTACATTCTGTAGATTCCCCAGTCCCAGTTTGTCATGGGAATAAATAATCAGTTGATAAGGACATAAAAGAGGTAGAAACCAACAAAAGAGAGGGGAGAAAACATCAGATGTTTCCATACTGGTCTTTTCCCTTTCTCTTCACTCAGTGGAAGATAATGCGTTCAGTTTTCTCCCCTGATTTTGGAAAAGAGCTTTAATAATCACTGTCTGCCCTCCCCCTGTCTTCTCCCCATGCACAGACTTGTAAGATCACTTTTTTTCAGCTGCTTTGTGTTTCTATTGAAGTTTGAGATGTGAAATTTTTATTCCATCATGTTTCAGAATTTTATTCTGTTACCTTTATTTTAATTTCTTTTTTTTTTTCCTTACACTTTATTACTTCACTCTTATTCATATTGTAGGTATTTTGCAAATTCATTCATATATATTGTCTGTGAGTCTTGGAGTCACTATTTTACTTTTTTTTGTTTGTTTTTGTTTTGAACACTAAATTATCTTTAATGAGGATTTAAATAAAATTATTTTAAACACTTTAGATTTAAAAATGTAGAAAGCAAGACATGAGCTTCTTGCAACATCTCATGGCAGGGCTTGAGTCATCTTTCAGTCATGTGATTGGGAAAATTACCTGTAAATGTCAGAAATCTTTTGTGTTTACTTGCTAACATTTTTCAGTTCTGCAGGGAGAACAGCTGTTACGTCCAGAATGTAATCTGGGTGCCTTGACCATTTTCTCTTTTTATTTTTTCTTACTTTTTTATGTTACCTTTGTCATCCACAGATCAGACTATGATACTTTTAATCACTTCAGGTGCTTCTGGGTGGATTTCCCGTTGCCAGAATTTGCAGTCAGTCCTGTTTGTAAGAGGAAAAAGCTAGGAGAAAATCTAGTCTGAGGAAATAATATTGTTCATATATTTCCTTTTTTCTCTTAATAGCTACTTGAGTCAGTACAAAGGGAATTAAAAATTCCCTTTTTTAAAGTATCAGATTATTAGATGTACCCAATACTCACTACAAAATGTAAACCTATGAATTTAGAACATACTAAGTCCTTCAGAATTAAAATAGAGCTACAACATTCAATGCTAGCTTTTTGATGAGTATAAATTTTTAAATGCTTGATCTAACAGCAGCACTATATAATTCTTTTTATCCCACACTGATCCTTATTTGTGACAGGATCACTTCTTAGACAGGATAACAAGGTATAACAAATATAAATATTGCAGTAGAAGCACCAAAGGTCCTGTAATATGTCCATTCCACAAGAATTTGTAGAAAATTTTGCAAACCTCCAACAGTAAGTAATACAAATACTATTGAACTGAATCACAATTAGCTGTGTGTTTTTAATGCACCACTCATAAACTTAACTAATTGTAGCCTGTATTAGCCCATGCTTTATTATTTCTGTCTATGAATTCCTCAGTTAATTAATTTTTTAACTGCTTCAAATAGACTAGAATTGTAAGTGTACAAATCTGCTCCCCAGAAAATATAAATAATACATGAAGAATAGATGGTGCTCACTATATTTAGACTAACAGAGAGTGTGGAAACAAAATGCAAATCAGTTTAATTAGAAAGCAGCCTGTCAGATCAGAAGACAGTTTAAACTGAGTCCAAGACTATTTCTCTGAATCTAATGTTATTTAAGTTGTTGTTGTTAAATATTTATATGCAGTGTAATGTTGAAAACATCCTGAAAAGATTACAGAATGCACTTACACTTCCCCAGGCTCTCGTGGACTAATCACTTTTCTTCTTCCATCTGACTGAAGCAACGTGTCAAGTATAGAGTTTTGCAGGATTCCAACATAATCAGGATGGTGTGAAATTATGTGACTTAGGGCCCTGACTGCACAAGAGAGTAGAAAAGAGTTTGTTTTCCTTTCTTTATGCTTCCTGTATAGTCCAGTGGAAACACAGTTTACGTTCTAGCACAAAACGTCATCCTTTTCTAAGCATAGATGATAAATGCACAAGTCCTTGCAATTTAAATACTTTGAGGATGGCTCTTCCCACCTTTTATTCTTGAATAAAGGAAAAGGTGCTTTTGTAGTTTGTAATTAGCAGTCCTTTCAATGTTCTATACTGGCACAGCAGCTCTTTGTTATAAGCTTTCTTCTCAGGATAAGTTCTAGATATGTAAAAAGAATTTGAAAAAATATAGAATAAGTTAAAAGAATTTTTTTTTAAATACATGTTTTCCAACAGTTTAAAGACTATAAAACATCTTATCTATGCATTTCTTACACTCCTTTACAGCTGATCACAGTAGATTAAATAGTTAAACAGGCAGAATCTCTCTAGCAGATACAGAGGATTTTTTTAAAGGTAAAAACTGTTACTGCATATGTATTTTATTACTCAGCTGAAAAAACCCTAAAAACCATAGCCAGTAAGTAACATCATGGTGATAGAAAGAAAAAGAGGAGGGATACATTATAGAATTTCATTCATATCAGCTGAAAGAGGGGATGCCATGCCTTTTCATCTACTCTTTTTCTTCCTTTCCTGAGATTTCTTAACCACTTTAATGAAGAGCCTTTTGTTCCTGTTTTTGAAGGAGGACAAGAAAAATGACGGCTTTGTTCTCTACTTAAACATTGCACAATCTTAACAGAGAAAGCTCTTCTGACTGACATGATTTACTCTCTAACATTCAGAAAATAAAAGCTTTCCATTGCCATTATTCAATTATCAATGTACATTTTAAAATACTCATTGAAAAGCATTTATGCACAATGTAAAGAAAAAGAGAACAGATTACATAGAAAGATATGACACCAGCCTTTGAACTACCCCTTGAAATATTGAAATGTTCAAAAGCTACAAAATTATCATGTAATTTTAAAATAATGAATTTTGAGAAAGGAATACATCAAAATATGAGAATTTACATCCCTGTTATCCAAACGCACTGAATCTTATTCTTCTGAATTTCTTGCTGCCTGATACTGTTAATAAGTAAGTTCATGTTGAAAGATGTTTTAAGTGTCTGAAAATCTAGCAAATAAAGACTTTTGTTGGTTGGTCCTGAAGCATACATTGGTTTTCCCTCTTTTAATAAAGTAACAGGATAAAGAATTCATTAAATATCAGACCTTTCATTAGCTTTAGGATAGCAAGGTATGAAGCAACAGCCTGTAGATTCATGTATATTAAACTTAATCTAATGAAGCGCATTTAAAGACTTAATTGGAAAAAAATTGAAAAAAAATGAAAGAAGCATACTGTTTGGCTGAATATAATATTTGGGCAAGAAGACATTTGAGGCCATGGAACTAAATGTGATAGGAATTGTTGCATCAAGTGTCCTGGCTCACTGGCAAAACTAGCTGAATCGAGTTTTCTGGATATATATTTGTGTGAGCAAGTAAGCTTGTATTAATGTGACCAGTGTGACTGTGTCGAGAAGCAAATGATTTCTTGATTAATATCATGGCTGTTAATGATATAGTTTTTCATGAGATATTGTTTGTTCTTATTTGGAATAACTAGCATTTCATGTAATATATGCCATGCTATATTTCTTCCCTGTGGTCTCTTCAGGTTCCCCATATAGAGACAAGATCACTATAGCAATTCTTCAGCTGCAGGAAGAAGGCAAGCTCCACATGATGAAAGAGAAATGGTGGAGAGGCAATGGTTGCCCAGAAGAGGAAAGTAAAGAGGCCAGTGCTTTGGGAGTTCAAAATATTGGAGGAATCTTCATCGTGCTGGCAGCAGGATTGGTGCTTTCTGTCTTTGTGGCAGTTGGGGAGTTTTTATATAAATCAAAAAAAAATGCCCAGTTGGAAAAGGTAAATGTTGTCATTACCTGTTTATTTTATATTTATGATCTATTTAGGTAATATTTTAAACATTTTGTGATGTTAATGAAATGTAGGTGATGCATACTTATTGTTTATTCTTATAGTAAAGTATTTGTATAACAAAGGACAGCAAAATATCCAAAGTTTTACATTTACAGCTTTTAATTTTTCTTCAATGTGTTTAATTGTAGCCAGATTTCAGGACAAGTGACTATTTCTCCTCTTATTCAAGCCTGAAAAAAGACAGCTTTTTACTCCTGGAAGTTCACTGCAGTTAATTTTATGGATGAAGAAGAGATCTGAAACTGTAATGGGAAACAAATTAATCTTCTACAGATAATTCTGATTTTCAAAAGACAAACTGTCTGTAGCTCAAAGTCAAAATCTAAAAATGTCTCTATAGAAATGTTCTTTGTAGGAGTTTATACTTGCAAAGTTGTCCTGGTAACATCTGGAAAAGATTATATCAACATGATTCTTTTTTTGGTAGGTTTACTACTGATATGATGTCCTGTAATTTCAAACTGACCCAAATTTGAAAATCCTATTGTTAACTTGTTGTGTACTTGCAATTTATACAACCAGAATACTGTAATTGTACTAAGACTAGTAATATATTGAAAAAATTGTAGCTGAAATTATAATTTTTGCATAATAATTAAATAAATCTTTTTATATGTATGTGCCCATGTCTAAACTGAAAAAAGTATATTTTATCGCTATGGCAAAATCTGAATTTTAAACATTGAGAGAAAATGTTGGATTTTGCTAGTCTTCTTTTTTTAATTTTGAAGAGATTGTGATCTATGACAATTTTTAAATTTATGTTTAGAAATGTAATTTAATAAAATCAGTAGTAAATTCAAAAGCAGTATTTATATTGATATTTTTCCAGATGGTGCTGGTGAGATTTTGTAACTTGAATCATTACTCAGAAAGTTCATTATTTGTTTTCATGTCTTTTGAGGTAACTTTTTGGTATCAAGTTTCCTATTATAAATATATTGTTAAGAATTTTTATTCTAAAACACACTGAGGCAGTGTGAGATTTCAAAGTCCAAAACACTGTTTGAACATGGGTACATTCATTTAATTGTTAAAGGACCCTTTAGGTCCTTTTCTTTGCAATACTGCAGGCTAATTCCTTCTGTTAACATACTATTGGGAATGTTATGTTTCTGAAATGAATTTGTAAGGAGAAATATACTGGTTACTTAAGAAAACCATGTAAATATCAATTTTTATCCATTCCTAAAATGGATATGGATTTCAAATGAACATCAGTAAAATCTGGTTTAACTTTTATCAATCTTTAGCAAGTACTTAGAAAAATAAGCTTTGATAATAATTTTGTTACATGAGTTCAATATTTTATAGGTTGAAAATACATATGTGACAGTGGCAGTATGTTGGAAGTTGTGAGAGGAAGCAAACAAACTTTCTAATTAAGGATTTATTTCCTTAAGTCCTTTAATTTGGGGGTTGGGGGGAGGAATTTGTTTATGTTTGTTTGGCTTGAGTTTTTTTTTTTTAATTTTTATTTTTACTTTCTGTTTGCTTTTTTCCACTTGTTTGTTTATTAGTGGTGGAGAGAGACAGCAATGACTGGAGGAATATGACCTTTCAGCAGTGTTCTTAGCAGAAATGTTTCATCTTCAAGTGTTTAGATACTTTAAAAAGTTCGGAAAAAATCTGAAGCACTTGAGCTGAGTTGCGTCAGGCTTCTCTCCTTTCTCTCCTCCTTGCCTCCCATCACTTACCTTCCATCTCTTCCCTGCTACTCCCACATACCCTGATATCAGCAGACCACTGAAATTTCACTGTAGATTTTTTTTTATGGAATGAACTTAAGAGGAAGATGATGTTTGCCTTCCTACACATGGCCTACTCCAGCATCCCCTCATCCCCTCTTCTTGCAGTACCCAAAGACTTCCAGAAAACACCTTCTTTCAACATCTCCAAGTGTAGCAGATACCCTTTGCTTAGGAGAGGGAGCAACAGCAGCCTAGGGTGAGATGAGAAACCTCAGCAAAAGTTATTTGTTTACAAATGACAATTTGTCTCTAATCTCTACAAGTCCCTATTGAGATGAGTAAACAATGCAAATAATGATGCTTTGGATGTCCCATGGGGAGAGAGGAAGCACCTATTTTTGGTAACATTTGTGGTTTCATCCCTTAGGAATTAGAGTATCATTCTGGCATAGTGTTTGTTAATATTTGGAAAGCGGGAAGATCAAAGGTCATATTAAAAGCCAAGGAAACAAAATGAATCTGATAACTTCAGCTGCTGAGTATATGGACTATCCTGAGATATAAGTGGGCACGAGTGTTTGCTTTTTCATGTGTACAAAATATTCAATGTACTTCCAGCAGGGAGGCAATGCAGATTGAAATTGTATAATATAGATATGGGGTTTTAGAATTTTTTATGTCACCCAGCTTTTGGAGCCTACATATAAACAGAGATATTTTCTGGTGTAAACCTATTTGGAGAGTGAAATCTTGAATGGAATCAAGCTCAGAGAAACAGGAGATAAAACGGTGTTATATGCTAAGGTAAAAAATGTTGCATCTCGTAAAAAAAGATGACTCAAAACATCCATGCCCCTAATGTGTTTAAAAGTCCAAAGGAAACACAGGACACTCCTGAGACTTACTGTGAAACAGATGATTTTATGCCACCACAACACTTTCCAGGCAGAGAGAAATTCCTCCTTCATTGACACCTTTCAAAAGCAAAGATAAGCCTGGATATTATCACAGTTAGACTGCCAGCCACTGGCACATACTAAGCAAGCTAGCTTGCTTGAAAAATAAGTAGCCTAAATTCCTAATTATTTTCCAGAAAATCCAGAAATTATCACTGAAAATAGCTATATATGGATTAAATTCTGCTATCATTTCTAGTCATTCAAAACTCATTGAGCCTTCAGCAAGATGGAAATAGGTATGCTCGTGTAAAAATAACAGATGTAAATTTTATTAATTTTGAATTGTTAAGTACTTTAAGCAATGTGAAATGAGACACATACCTTAACTATTTGTTAAGAGATGAGGTCATACACTTCTTTTAGTAAAAAGTACTCGATGAAGTCTCAACATGTACTGACACAGTAATGCCAACAAAGTATTTCTGGAGTTATACAATCAAACCATAATATAAGCATCAACTAAATTAATGTCTCTGAAATAGTTATTTGTTTATAATTTATTATAAAAGCAATAAAAACAATAAGTACAATAATACTTGTTAATATTTCACATACATTTACAGGGAAGACAAAAGCTATTGAACTTTCCTAGTTAAATAATGCAGGTCACTCAGCTGCACAATTGAGTTGAGAAAGATCAGTGTGGATAATTTATCTCACAAAGTACAATGACTGAGCACTTGGCAGAACTGGGCCCAAAGCAGAGATCAGTAGATAGGAATATACATGTGTTACATGCAGAACTGTTTTACTCACAACTGCAGATTCCACAGAACAAGAAATTCTGAATGCTGAACTCTGACCTGTATATGACACTAATTGTATCTTTGGAGATGGCACAGATTTATCTGGATGACTCTTGCCTGAAATGAATACAATAATTTAAAACACTTTCTGCAAAATTTTCAAAACATGTTTTTATAATGTAAGGATAGCAGGAACAAGAATTTCTGATCCTAAATGGCTCAAAAATTCATGCAGCTTTAGTGAGTTGCAGAGTCTTTAGGTTATGGTACAATATGATCTTAAACTTATTAGAAATTAAACGTGGTTTTGCTAAGATTGCTAGTAATTCTGAATTTTCTACCTCACATGCATGTTTTAATAATGTGATAATTTGGAGTGTGTTTTGGGCTAGATAACACTTCTAGTCTTGCCTAGTACATAGTCTCACTCTTTCCTTCAGAGAAAGTGCTGGGAATGGCAGAGCACATATCCTTGTCTATGGCAGAATGTTGATATTCCAGTTGGCACAGTGGGGAAGGGTAGGAGGAAATGGCAGGTCAGAGGTTGTCCTGTCTGCATTCCTGCAGAGCAACCACAAGATGGTGCCTTCTAATTTCTGTGAGGGAAATTTAACAGTCACTTTTAAATAAAATTTATGTCACAATGCTTACCTATTGTTTAATTGTAGCCTTTCTAAAAATACTAGAGGCTTGTATTATTTCCCATTGTTTATGATACAAACATCTAATTATGTCATCTACTTGGAAACATGTTGTTATCAGACCTTCTCTATCTAGCCAATCTTGACAATAAATGCTCAGTCATTTGCATTTTATAATTGCTTTTGCTGCTGAATGACCTGCTCCCTTATTTTAACAGACACTCAGAGGGCAGTGAATAAGCAAGGTTAGAAACAGAAGCCATTTAAAACAATTACGATGTCTTTCCTCTTTTTTTTTTTTTTTTTAAATTAGTGCGCATCAATGCATTATGGGTTTATGTCCATTTTACATATTTAGTTTTGTATAGCTCATATTATTATCCTAAATACCAGGGAAAACATTGACCTTGAAGACCATTAATATTTGGTATAATGTATTGATGATTCTCAGTTTGAGAATTTATTGACTTTCCCTTTGATTTTGTGTGTTCAGAGGGTTTTGCAAGTTTTCTCTGAGATTCTTTCCATTTCCATACCACCCTTTCACAGTGATTAGATACTACTGTAAGTGTCAGCTGTGTGATAGAAACTACATGCACACTGCTGAAAACATTAGGATGAAATTCACAGTATTGGTGAAGTGCCATGGATGTGTAGACCATCGTTTGTTGTCACCCTTGTAAATTGTTTTCCTTGTGCCTATCCTGGTCAGGATTTCTTTGGAGCAGGTGAAATTGGCTGGAGAAGTTTTCTGCAAACCTGATTTTATAGATATAGTGGTCCCCACCCTTCTCAAGAGGCAAGGAGGGGCCAAGAGCTGATAGGCTAAAACACTGTGACCCTGTGCAGTTAAAAATCGTCCTGATTTTGCTTCTCTCAAATATGATTTAACTGTCCTCAATATGTTTACATGGAGTCAGTGTAAATGCAAGCAAGAGTTTATTTTCCAAGGCCCTTTTATGATCTGTTTGTACCAGGACAAGTTTCATCCATTATGTCTTACGATTCTTCTTTTTAGAATTCATGTCAGCAAAGTGCAAATATGTAGCTTGTCCTATATGGAAAGGACTTACAGGAAGAACTTAATAATCACTGAAATATTGTGATGCTTCTTTGTCAGCAGGATGTGTAAAAAGTCAGTATTTTAGTCTTTGTTTTAATTGTTCTCTCACCAACAGTACAAAACCAAATTTCAATTGTTTCATATGAAAAAATGAAAAAGTTTTAGGATACTTCTTATTTCACCAAAATATTTTGTGGTGTGTTGGTTTGGGTTATTTTTCCAAATTTTACTAAATTAACTTTCTCTAAAGTACTTTACTTTCTCAAAAAAATGCAGTTATATCAGTTTTGTTCAAGTTCAAAAATATTCCTAGTAGTTTAATATCAAAAGCCTTTGAATTTGGGACAGTAATTTATAATAGTTTTAGAACAATACCAAAGTAAATCTCAGCCTAGTGATTTTTTTCCAGGGGGAGACAAGTTCAAAAGATTTTAAAGTTGAAAAGCCTGTTCCTCAGGCTACAAGAAACAAAAGAATGTGGACATTCTTAGTGAATTGAAGTAAAAGCTTTGGGATTTATATCCCAAGCAGCTCTTCTACAATCTACAGTCACTGATGTAGTCTGTATTTTTGTGTCACATTTTTTAATGGAACAACCTCAGAAATTGTTATTTTGGCTGGGAAAAGCAGCAGCTGGGACAGGTCATGGAAGAAAATATTTTTCCAACATTAGCACACTGCATTCTGCAGATGTGCTGTTGGAAAATTGGGAACTTCTATCATCCTGTAGTCCCATAAGCACTGTATGAGTATGTATAAACTTGTATGGTTAATTTGTGTGTGTGTAAGTGTAGAGATTAAGTGAATTTCAGGTATTAATTTTAATTAAATGCCCTCTTGGAAACCATGTAAATATACATTAGAGGATATTTTCTGAGGGGAGGAATTGTTACAAAACCCAACAAATCAAAACACCAAAATCCAATCCACACCCCTAGACACCTTTAACAGAAGAAAAGGAAAAAGAAAAAAAAAAAAAAAAAGGCAAATTCCCAACTGTGGCATTTTAAAGTAATTTGTAAACAATAAAATACTAAAACCAAGAACTCTTTTTTGATTTTTGATTGCAATAACTGTTTGATAATGGACCTTTTTTTCTGAGGTATTTTTAAGGTTTTAATTTGTGTCTTTCAAAAAACACCTGAAATTACAGGAGTGTATGTAAAGTTGACCATTACATAAGTACATAAGTACACAAGTACAGGAAGTTCACTCAAGTTCCATATTCATTCAGTCAAAGATCAGAGCTTAAATTATAGGTCTGAGTTATGGAATATTTTTAGTTTGACAAAAATTGAAAGTTGGATAAAAAGAAATTGAAAACCCCTACGTGTTGTTCACTTTATAACAAATATGGTTCACTTTCACTCATCAGTAGAAAGAAGAAGCATATTATATGATTATTTCTACTCTAATAAATATATTTTTTTTTTCATTCCAATGGAAAAAATGTCTGACCATAAAGCATTCATGTCTTTCTAATAATTATTTTCTTCCTCTATTTCTTTAGCATATCATATTTTAATACAAAATATTAAACTTTTGATTTCCAATGGATCAGCTATGCTACAGCTAAATTTAGTAACAAATGCAGTTTAGTTCAGCTTTATTTATTTAGTTTGACTTTGTATGGGTCAGCAAAATAGCAAGCACTTCCTACTACCGTTTAGATTGAGAAAATATCCTTGACTCTCAGATGAAACCATATAATTATAGAGCAATGGGTGCTAAAACTTTTGATACGATGTACTGCAATATGACTATAACTGTTTCCAAAACAGTAGAAAACCTTGGCATTAAGTTAATACTAATAGTCTCTCTCTGTTCAATATGATTTGAGGCCATGCCAGATTTCTCATTAAGTTCACACTATCACATTGAACCATAAAACTAGTACAAATTGTTACAGTGAATAAAGCACAGATGACTTAATCTGAGCAAACTTTGAAAAAAAAAAAGCTGTTTAGAATTTAGGTGAGAAAGGTTATATTTATTTTATAAAACATCTCTGTAAAATTAATTTCAGTTAGACTGATACTACGAAACATTAAGTACATATCATAATCACTTATTTTCACCATGTTTGGTGACCAACAACCCTAACATTCCTTGGACAAAAAGAATGAGTTTAGATGTAGGATCAAAGCTGATTCAACAGGTCAATGAACCTTCACATCCTGTGGCTGATAATGCAAGATCTCAGGAGATTGACTCTGTGCAACCAGGATCACCTCTGCTGAAAGGCAGAGAAATATCTGCACAGATGTGATTGCAAAATACACAGACATTAACATTGCAATGGTTATTGTCCTAAACCAGTTAGACAGTACCATATATTCTGCTATTTATTTTTCCAGTAACAGCTACATGGCTGAAGTACTATTAGTTGCTCTCAGTCCTTGTTAAACACCTACCAGTCATGTGCAGCCATTGTCCAGGAACTTGAGACAGCACTACCATGTTCTGGAAGAAGATCTGGACTGGTGTCACAAGGTTTACATCAGTGGAAATTATTGCCTCTGACTGAAACACTAATGGCAAATAGCACTTATTGCCACTCTGAGTTTGAAAACACAGACCCAAACCGAGAGAAATGTGAGACTTTCAGACTCTTCCAGAAGAGGTTAAACTGAAAAATGAGGACAGAAGATATCTTCTGAGTGCTTGCCTTTACCTGTCCAACACAGTGCCTTTATCCCTGGGATTAAATTTCCATCATCCCCTTATTTCAGCCAGGCACTGGAAGCTCAAAATGACTGCACCATCCTGGTCTGACAATAGAGTAGGACTGTGTATCATCTGTGTGTCGATGACACCACAGCCCAAATTATTTCATTATCTCCTCAGTGGCCTCATATACATGTTGAAAGGAGAGATGACAGGATGAAACCTTGTGGAATCCTGCATGAGAGAGAGCCCTCGGGGCTGATGAGCAATTGTCCTATGCCATCCTCTGGGATTTCTCTGAGAGGAAAGAGTGGAACCACACAAGTGCAATCCCTTCTGCCCCAGCCTAGGTCCACAGGTGAGTCAGAAAAACATCATGGTCATTGTGATGGCCAGAAAGGCTGCTGGCAGAGCTAAACAAAACCACTTTGAAAAAGTCTTTCTGCACTCACAGAAATTCCCCATCAACAACAGGAAGAAGGGTAGCTGTCAGGCTGGAAACAAGAAAAATTGTTTCAGAAGACTTTAAATAACCTCAAGTGTTGCTTTCCTGGAAGTCTCTGTCATTGACCAGAGTGCATTTTGTTCTGTTAGGAAATAAATTTTAGAATTTGAGAGTGGCTCAATTGTTTTTTGGTGGGGTTTTTTGTTTGTTTGTTTGGTTAGATTTTTTTTTTTTTTTTGACACTAGTTGATAATATATTTAAGGCAAGCTGGAATTTTATTGTCTCACTGGGAGACACAATAAACATGAGAAGTGGCCCGTAGTGAGGTCCTGTATCCATCTAAGTTCATCTCATAACTCTAAAACTCAGCAAGTACTTCAGCTTGCAAAAAATTGTTTCAGTGTTTTGTTATAGGAAGGGTCAGTCCCATCAGACTTTTGTTGATCCTCTCTGTCAAATAGCTACAAAAGTCCTTGAAACAACCAGCATTCAGTTTCAGGGTAAAGCATCTCATGCTTCATCAAGCTGTGTGGAACTACTCTGCTGGTGGTGACTTTGAAGATTCTATGGTGAACACAAAGCTTTTTCTGTGGAATTAAAAATTTCACTTTGCTTGATATTATTGTCTTCATATGAGCAGGCAGTGAAATTTCTGTTTCATACAAGTGACATATATTTTGGTCTGAAAATAGCTTCTAAAATAGTTGCTTGTTCTATTTCTACCAAAACCCCAAATAATTGCTTAATCTAAAATTGAGAATATACTGGTTATATGTTCAGGTAATTGGTTTGAACTTAGTCTGAAGTGTACTTGTACATTATACTTTATACAGATGGAAACTATACTGCATCAGAAAAGTCAGTGGCAACATATTTTTCATGTAACTATATTATATATATAGAGATATATACAGTATGCACATATACATATGCAACCTCCAATCTACAGTCATGCTTAAGAATAGATATATAACTAAAAAACCTAAAAATCTGATCATTACAAGTACACTTCAACTTTGAAATGCTTGTACTCTAAATACCGTGAAATATGATTTCACTTTTTTTGAGGTTATTTTCTCTCTAATTGTTCATCTCTTTGTGATCCTAAGCCAACGTTTTGATAGGATTTGGTTTTCTGTCTAGAGGGTTTAAGACTGACAGATTTTCCATACACGTATTTAAAATCCCTGAAGGAGTGGCATAGGAATCAGAAACAGATTAGGAGGGAGAGTCAGGGTAGGACTGTGCATTCATTCTCAGTTAACTTCAAGACAAGAAGCAGTTTGATTGATATGTCCTCCTAGAGGTTAGAACAATGACCCATAACACAACAGGACATTACAGGATTTCTGCTGCTACTGCTTTAAGATAATTTAACAAATCTTCAAATAATGTCTGACAGACAAGACTGGAAATAGTGAACTTCTCAGTAAATCTTATATCCTTCTGTTGAATGTTGACAGGTTTATATTTTCTACACCAAAGTAGGGAAAAATATAAACCAGCAATTGTAGATTTTTTTCTTTAAAACATGCTGACTATTAATCACTTAAATCAGAATATTTAGAGTGGTGCAGGCTTGCTGCTCTCTCTTTCTGTTGCTCTTTTTAGGCTGTTAAAAGAAAAATCTATGGTGATAATCTCATAATTATGTGTATAACAAATGCTGTTATGATTTCTAATAACCTTTCTAAATTCCCATAAAGCAAAATAATGAAAGCAGTGTAAGTATTATCTACCTTATACATGTATATTAGTATACATGTGCAATAATACTCTTTTTTCCTCATAAACTAAAGCCATGAAAAAACTGTCTAATCAGCTTGTAAGCAGTGGTAACATTTTGCAAAACTCTCATCTTGATTCCCAATGACTTGTGAGATGTCAGCTGTGGCAAAGAATGTCAGAGGCGTCAGTTACTTCTGTATTCATCTTAAGGAGATGAACTTTTTCAAAATTGTTTTGCGTTAGAAGGCTATGAACTACAGTTATGATTGAAATTATCTTTTGTACACTTTGTTTGTAATATTTTATTATGATATGCTGCAACAAAACAAATGCACTTATGCACACTGTGGTTTAGAGAACTATATGCTGTCCTTAAATTCTTCTAGTATTTGATTATATCTAAGATGACTTGGAGGCAGCATTTAATTTCTGGTAGCATTTAAAAAGACAACTTATGATTTTGTAAGGGTTCGTGAAAAATCAATAATAACTGATGTTCTTGCAACATGCCTGCAGTGTGGAAGGTAAGTTGGGAGCAAGAGGTTATTTTCTTTAAATTAAGTGGAAAGTCTTGTAATATATACATAAGTGATCAATTCCATGATGGACAACAGTTTTGAAATATAGCCTTTCAGTTTTGTAAACATTTTGCTGTTTTCCCCTAGCAATTCAATTCAGGATCAAGACACTGGATCAAGACATATACCTGAAAATGTCTTTTATCTGTCACAAAAAAAAAATATTCTAGAGGTGCTCTTTGTTTTCATGTCTTATTATTCCAAAAATTGTATCTAACTAACAGTGAAAGAACACAAAGTTTAACAGTATAAAAAATGGAGACTACAGAGATTGGAATTGAAATTAGACAAAAAAATATTAATTTCAATTAAAAAAGTAAACCATAAATCCTTTCTGATATTTATTTAATATTCCTTTTTTTAATATGTGTGAAAACTCTTCCTTATATTTCTCAGATAGAACCCAAAGAAGTAAAAAGATCTGGATCATAAACTCTTACATAGCCTTGAAATAATATTTTTTAAAAAACATGACTATTTCAGTGAGTGAAATTTGAAACAAGTGAACAAAGATATGTAACAATCTTAACTTTTAAGCAGAAATTATAATTTTATTACTGTATGCACATACATGATCTTATAAACAATTTATAAAAAGTTATTTGAAAACATAAAATGGAAGAATATTTCATTTAAAATAAGTCTCCCAAAGTTGTGGTATCTTCTTTATTAAGACTGTCAGTCATTCAAACATTTCCCTTTTAATAGGTTTTCACATCCAGGTAAAATTCTCAGATATAATGTGTTGGCAAGTCTCTTGAGATCTCATTTTCAGGGCATTTCATAATGTTGATATCTATCTTTGCATCTCTTGGATGTTAGTGGTAATCCATTTCCTACTGATATTACCTAAAAATTTATACCCTTTGCAGACTTTTGCAAAGGTTTTGGTGGGTTGATTCTTCTTGAAAAGGATTTGTTCTAATTTTGTACTCTTCTTAGATATCTTGGCAAAAAAAAAAAGACAAGGGGCAAAATCTTGAAAATTTTGAGAGCTAATGCATCATTTTAAAATTTGGAAGGATTTTGTTCCTCAGAATGTTTTAGCTAGATCTTTAATTATCGAGTGAGAGCTGTATAATGACTACAAGGGGTGCACTGCTGAGTTGCACCGTTTGCTTCTTAATGGATTCCTGACGAAATTCCTGAGTTATATGCTAGGTTCTTCACATAGAGGAAATGCCAGCATCTTCAAGCCTTAGTAATTTAGCCTGCAAGGCATTAGGGAATACTAAATTAAATCTTGCCCTTTAAAAATATTTCAGGGTTAATTTCAATTTCATAATCATAATGGCAGTTTTGATGTTAAGTAACAGCACTTAATAAGAAAAAAGGGAAAGTCTAAGAGAATTTAATATTTTCTTTCAAAGTATAGCAGGACAAGGAGGTGCAGTTTTCTACTTTCTACACAATACTCAGCAAAGTTATCTTATGCATTAAGATCTGACATTACATTCAGAGGATTCAATTAGGAATTTTAGCCACCTCATTCACACAAAGAAAGCTGTCTTGGATGTCAACCCAGTGCACATTGCAGAACTCACTTCAGCCTAAAATGCCAGACTTTCGCCTCTGAAGGACACGTACTTGACTCTGAACCAGAGAAATATACCTTCTTCTACTTTGGACTCACAACTTAACATTTTCTTCCTTGTAGGTGGTAATATAAATTCTGCTGTAAATTGAGTACATTATTCCTTTATTTCAAACTCAGCAGGAGAAAGAAATGCTTCAAAAGATGTGTATCACACCCAGAGCAAGATTACCCTTCCCTTCGCTTCCCACCTGCCCGTTTCCTTATGAATGCAAAGAATTAGGGAAGAGGGCATTTGCTCAGAATTTGTTGGATTTGTGTTCAGTTCTAACCCCTGATTAAGACAACTCAAGCATTTGCATTCTTCTGCACAAAACAGAATTTTATTTAAAACTGTTGATGTTCTCAGTGAAACAGGAACTACTACTGAAGATTCTCCTCTGCTGCTGTTTACTCTCATCTCTGTTCTACAGAACAGCTCACATTTTCCCTGTCTCCCTTTCTCTCCCTATTCCTCTGTTAACTGCTATTGTTAGCACTCCAAGAGGAGCAGGATCAGCAGGCAGCAACTGCAAGTGACTTTATCTTGTAATGGTCTAATGCCTGTAGGTTGTAGATGTTTACTAAGACACAAGCTTAAATCTCTCTGGCAGAAGACGCTATTATATTGACACTCTTAAATGTGACCCATGTTGAACTCTAATGCTCCAGCTGATGACTGACTGCACCAAAGAAAAGGCCATCTGCCACATGCTCTTCTTTTGCAGTTGCCACATTTTTAAAGGAACTTGGTTTGTTAGGTCCTTTCAGAGCATACCTATTGGATTGATAACCATACACGGAGAACCGGAATGAGAATTCTGATAGGATCCATGACTAAGCCAAGCACCAGTGTGTTTCACAGAATTACTACTATTTCCAAATGACAAAGCTGTAAAATTTAATGGGGAAAGATGAATGCCTTACTCCTTAGAGCTCTTTCAGCCCAGGCCGCTGGAAGCTGAATTCAGACTTCTATGAATACAGCTTCAGTGTAAGTTCCCAGTGAACTAGGTAGGGTGAGCTGCTTAAATATTTTCTGGATCTAATCTCCAAGCTTCAGGTTTGTATGAATAATGAAGATATAACAGTTCAGAAATAAAGCAGGGTTTTTATTTGAAAGACAAATGAGACAATTATATATTGACTACCACTAATCAAACAAAATAAAAAAAATGGTCATGAGATAGTCAAAGTAATTCTAGGTGCTTTGACTTTTTTGGTTCTTGTCCAATAGGTTGTTTGTTTATTTTTAATTTGTTCCTTAGCCTTTTTTTCCTAATCATCTCTTTGGCCTGGAGATTAGTTATTAAGGGAGAAAAATGCAAAGGGTTAGACCACACCTTTAAATTTGCTTTGGCTGAGAGCAACTGTCAGAGGCTTGGCTTAACATCTCAGCTTCTGGGATATGTTATTTAGTTAGTACATTTCTTCATTAGCTGGAAAACATTTAAGTTAAACTATGATGCAGAGCCCAAAAGTGAGACCTTTTTTCCTTATTACCATATGTCATTTGATACTCCAATTCTTACACTGAGAGAAGGCTAATTTCTCAGTACACTATTAGCTGCTGAGAATTCAGTCAGACTGAGGGACTAGGGAGATTTTATTTTACTTTTTAAATTGCTTGCACTGCAAACTGGGAAAGGGGTTTTGAGGTTTTGATGGAAACGTGTTATTGAACTTTTATTAAAAATATACTTTTCATAAAGATCAACAAAACTGAATTGCTGGTTTGTTTTTTTTTCTGCAAACACCTACTCCATAAATGATAATCAGTAGTGAGAAAAGTATTTATATTCAGAAGGTATTATAAATAATGGAGTAAATATCAAGTTTCAGCAATGGATCTGGATTTTAACATGATTTAAATATTAATTCAGGTAAACTTCCTATATCAAAACAATTTTTTGTTGAAGAACTCTTACTTAAGTCACATAGAATTGTAATCATTATTTTGAAGTATGGCTAAGGAGATTCTACTAAATTCCTAACATACATTTTACATTTGGATACTGTACTCTAAAGCTAATCTGTTGACAGAAAATCATAAAACTTGAAGTAGTTTTATATAACATATGCATCCAGACTCAGCACCTGCCAAAAAAACAATTGTACAGGCAAAGTGATTTTTACACTGAGTCATCACAGTTTGATAAGAAATTTTAATTATTACATGATGCATATAAGGCCAGCAATTTGTTTTGAGCTTCAGACTGGGACAAAGCAAAGACTGACAAGGCAGTGCCAGTACAGTGAATCTGCTTCAAGACATTGCAGTTAGTAGTTTCTTACAGCTGTTTTTTCTTTTTCTTGTTCCTCTATTTCCTTCTGTAGAGGTCCTTCTGTAGTGCCATGGTAGAGGAGCTAAGGATGTCTCTGAAGTGTCAGCGTCGATTAAAACACAAGCCACAGGCCCCTGTTATTGTGAAAACAGAAGAAGTTATCAACATGCACACATTTAACGACAGAAGGTTGCCAGGTAAAGAAACCATGGCATAGAGCTGGGAAGCCAAATACCCCAAGCACAAACTGTCGTCTTTTTTCCAAACAACCTTGCGAGAATGTTTCCTGTGGAAATATGCAACAAGTGCAAAATAAAATGAGTTACCTCATGCCGCTGTGTCTATGAACTAGAGACTCTGTGATCTCAGCAGTTGCAATGGCCAGACTCGAATCACAAGCATCATGGATCAACCAAGTTATGCAGGGTTACACTGTTTGTCATGGGTTTCCACCATTCTGAATGAATGAATGTTCCATGTGAGTTTTGTGGCTGGTTTCAAATGCAGTCTCAGTGAGAAGTTACAGGTTCCTTTTGAAGTTCAACGGTTGTCAGAAAAGGGAGAATAAACACCCAAGATGATACAAACCACAGAAGGAGTCTAGTAAAAGTAATGTCTCAGAACTGTAGTGGAACAAGAAACCATATGTTCTTCTGAACTTCCCAGCAAAGAAAAGTTGGTAACTGCTGGTAGACTGAAACTACCATCTGGACAAGGTGATATAATCTTCCTGGATGGAAGAAATGTTAAAAGTGAAGAAACATGAATCCCATGAACAGAAGAGTAAATATGAGGATGCTCCCCTGCTTTTTTTTTTTTTTGACTGTTTGTGACACTGATTTAAGTAAATAAATAATAATTAAAAAAAAAGAATTTAGCTGGGTTGGAACTTTGATCTAAAAAGAACGACAAAATGTTTCCAAGAATTGGACCCAATTTTTAGATGAATGAAAGTTTCCTTAGTACAAAGGAATGTATCTTACAACCTTTAGATATAAGCAATTAATTTTCTTTTCTATAATTGTGAAAAGAGGGACGGGGGTGGGAAGCAGTGTATTTCACACATAGAGGGCTTTCATTTTAGCCTGAATGGGTTTTGAAACACTTGTTCCTGCTACTAATTGAACTCAATGGAGCCTGTGTGTTTCTCACTAATGTCGGAAGAGGGGTGGGTCACCTAAAAGAAGTGAGTGTCAAGAACTTAAAGGAGGACTGCATTTTTCAATACAGTCACAGTACTAAATGAACAAAATTCTTGAGCAGTTTTTTTTTTTTTCCAAAAAAAAAAAATGTTCAGGTTTATTTGTGGAAATGCAAGATTTCTATGAAAATAGTTTTTGTATGGAAATTTTTGTAATACTTTTTATCAACAAAATAAGAACATGTGTTCCCGTCAGGGGTGTGATGCTAAGCATGAGTGGTAGTGCGTGCGCACCACCAACGTTTGGTGAAAACTATTTTTATCATGAAAAAAGGAATCTTAGAAGAGACATATTTTCAAGTTATATAATATAAAAAAATAGGTGCACTACCACCACTGCTTACCATGCTACACCCCTGGTTTCCACTAAGCTGATAACATGCTGTCATGAACAATTGTGTGTAAATGGTAAAAGACACAGACCTCTTGACCACATTGTGATAGAAGTTAATATGCACTCAGTTTGCTGTTTGAATCCAATGCACAAAATCAAAAAAAAAAAAAAAGAAAAAAAAAAAGAAAAAAAAGAAAGCATTAAATTTTTGTCAGTTTTAGTTGGTTTGGTTTTGCTGTGTGATTTGAGCAACATATGTGCAGTACTTTGTGTCAGTACTGGTACTTAGCTTCAGCTTAGTGCCCTATCCTGATGATTCTTGCCACTAAATTTGTGACAAGAGTGTTGGCTGGGATTTCTGACAGGAGCCATTACAGCACGTTGTGATAATATTTGCAGGATTTGGCTTGTAGCTGCTTCAAAGCTAAACTATATGTCCTGGCTGTGGTGAGTTCCCGGACATAACATTTTGAAATACTGCCCAACAGATGCTGAATCTTGCACCTCTGTCTACTGTAAATTTATTTGTATCTCAACAAGAAATGTATAGTATGGACTAAGTAGGAAAGTTATGTCAACCAAAAAAATATTATGAAGATGGTCTTTACATGGAAAAAAATTAATTCGACTTTAACCCCCAAAAACATTAAAATACCCCCCCCAAGAACGTTAAAATAATCATAGATAATAAGTAATTGGTGAGTAGGGAGATTGATTATTTACTTGGGCTGAATTTAATTTTATCATCATCTTTATGGCACAGAAATATATCACCCAAACTGTAGAAATTATATAATGAAATTTGGGGGTAAATGGGAGGTTTGTGTCTACTACCCAGTTATCATATATCTTCATAGAGATTGAGCTGGCCATTTCCATTGTGAGCAGGGACTGAGAAAGCAAATTCTCTTATATTTGTGAGTTTCATCCCCATTTATGTGATAACAAAGAATAGGTTATCTTTGTCTGAAGTATAAAGAATTAAAAAAAACTTTAAGAAATTTTTCTGGAAATGGGTATACTTACATAATTTATATTTAAGTTAATTCTTTAAAACACAAAGGGGAAAAAAGTAACTGTCATAACACAATTAAAACTCCTAATTATGATGGCTTGGAATGGAAAAAAATGGCTATTGCATTTAATTGAGGATTTACAATAAAATTTGTAAAATCATGTAATAAAATGCTGTATTATATTCAAACACACCGTTCTTTTCTCCATTGAGGATGTTGAAATAAGCAGGAGTTCATTCTCACCTTAATGCACAAGACTAATTCTCATTAAGCTTTATGTGAGCCAAAGTAGGAGTGAATGCAGAATATGTCCCATATATTTTATTGGGTCAAATTTCCCCAAGGAATAAAATTTCTGTCACATAGGTAGTGTGGCTTAATTAAGATTTTGGTCAGAATTTCATCATTCCGTTATTGATGGAAACATGCAAAGTGAATGGAAATTTGTATTAAAGGTCAAGACCAGAAATACATGGCTCCACAGATTCATGTAGGATAAAGGGGTTCTTTCTCAACAGTAAAACACTAACTCATGTTGTTACTTTCTTGTGCATTAGTAATTATTTCTGTATTAAGACATTTACAGAAAATTGACTAATAAAAATGGGAGCCCCAAAAGAGTAGAAAATACTACTGATAGTTTTGTACTTGAAAAAGCTCAGTAACTTTCAAAAGCTTCATTTTCTTTTCACTGTTGCAAAAAATATTCCTCAATTCTGAAGGAAAAAAATCCTTGTTTTGAAAGGCCTCTGAAAAGCTTATCCCAAAAATTCCAAAATTCTCATGCTGTATAAATTTCTATACTGCCATTAAAACTGATGGAACTTCCAAGCAAAAATCAAGAGAGCATCTGGCCCACGAAAATTCAGAGACCATGTATAAATAATTTCTGCAGTTTCATATAACAGTTTGATTAGTCTTCTGATTTCTCAGGACAGGATGATGGTGCTTCTCTGATTGACCTCAAAGGTCACTCTAGAGAAGAATTGTAAAGGAGTTATAGTTCAGTGAAATGATGCTGCCTGGTGGATGACAATTGGAGGTAAAAATTTGACAAGACTTTCTTTTTCCCCCCCTGTGTCTGTTACAATAAAAATAGACATCTATAATCTTTAAGATACAAAAGACACTATTTAGATCTTTAGGTTGCCTCAGCATGGTTGTATAGCAATAGATAACTAGAAAAAAAAGGTCAAAACCCCTTTTATGTTGTTGATAAATGTCATTTGTGAAGGACATGTAGTGAAAATTATGAGCCAAATGGTTGGATGAAATCAGGAGGTCGCTGGTGCTTTATAGTAAATGAGGATATGTCCCATTGATTCTAGACATCAGCAGGCCTTTTTAATGGTATTCTCCTTTTATATAAACATAAGTACAGACATATACAGGGAGTATCTGGCAGATTTTATACCTGATATTTCTTTCTGAAATTTCTGTCTTAATTTTCAGTTGAAGAATTCAGCATAGATTTGAAATAACTTTTTATTTTGTTATTACCTTAGGCTCTGTTTATTAATCTTTCCTTATTTCATAGTGTGTTCACAACCGTCAAAATAATACAGTTTAGTCCTACTACACTAACTTGTTCATATTTCAGGACTGAAAAAACGTAGTTTATGAGGGAAAAAGCATATTGTGCCAAAATCCAAAGCCACAAATAGGAGAAATGCCCTAATATTTTACAAAATAAAAATATTATATGGGAAAAGGGATCATGAGCAGAGGTAATATCATACTAAGAGGTAAAACATTATGCTATAAAATAATGTTTTATTGTTATATTAAGGATATTAGAAAAATGTGAAGTACTTCAGACACAATTTCACTTAGTCTCCAAATACATCAAACACAAAATATGCTAACTGAAATACTCCTTTGAAAGAAGTATCAAAACTACTGCTTAAGAGGAATCAAGATTTTATTCAATACAAGCCCAAATATGTATGGATATAACATTTAAGTCAGAACTAAGTGTACAGAAGTGATTGTGTTTCTGTCAGGACTTCAAGGATGCATAGGAAAACAAAGGGTCACTGAGGTTGGCTTCTCTTATTTAGAAGATCATTGCTTTCCAACCTCAAACACGCTAGTGTCCTGCTCCCTTCCAGTCTTGCCTCTCTGACTTCCTACAAGCACCTCTGACACGATGAAATTTATTTTCAAAGCCCTTTTCTTCTGGCCTTCCTTTTAATCTAGTTCTAATTTAAAATAAAGTTACTCAAACACCTCATCTCCCCAGTTTGTATCCACCAAGATAAATACATTAGCTTTTCATGTGACTGTAATCTAATTGTCTTTATTTTCATTTACTACCCCTCTCTGTCCCCCGCCTGTGTTATCTTCTCCTGTTGTTCTTGTACTTGCCTAGACTGTAAGCTCTTAGGGGGCAGGGAATCTGTCTTTGATTTGTTCTATGTAGCACCATGAACTATGGAGCTATATAAATAATAAAAAATGTAGATCTTCCTAAATGATGTTTGAAGTGATAGTGATCTGATTGACTGCCAGTCTAGTAATATATTGTTTTAGCTCATTGCCTGAAATCCTAATCACTGCAGCAATAGAATAATAAAAAAAATAAAAATAATAAAACCAACCCAAAGGAGCTATCACACTGACTCATCTTACTGGAAATTTCCCTACATGGTTGGGATATAGGAATAGAATGTCATGTTTACATACCTTCTATAACGGTTTAAATATTAAATCAGCTACATTAGAAATTTTTTAAAAAATAAGTAGGTTAACATAGATATACAGGATGAGCTTTGGAACAAGAATTTTTATTGTTTGAAGTTTGGAAAAGTTCTAATTAAGAGATTGATTTAGCTGAACACCAGGAACCTTTCCTTTTTCCATCTTATCAATCCACTTAGGTCAACAAGCCTCTTATTACTGAAATCTATAGCAATTCTATTCTGTCTATAATCTTATGGAAATAATTAGAATTTTTCTACAAAATATAGTTCTAAACAAAATTAAAGAAATACCTCCTCTTGCATCTATTCAAGAACACTATCTTTCTATGACTGCTGGAATAAAAAAATTGCGGGAACTCAAGAAAAATGATGGCTATATAAATGAAAGGAAACAACACATATGGTCTTGAGGACAAACACATCATCTTTCCCTTTTACCTTTTTCTTCTTCAAGGAGTGACATTCTGTATCATTGAACTTAGTTCTTCTGAACGTTGAAATACATACTGACAATTATACATGGATCTGTCTTTCAAGAATTCTCAGAGCCAAGAGAATGCCTTTCTTTCCTGATCACGCAATATATTGTTTTTGAAGATACTTAGGAAATCTAGTCCTAAGTTAAAAAAAAATAAAAAATGACAAAATCTTAGAGTTTCCTCTTTGCCATGACCGTAGGAGTTTTGCTGGGTGGAAATATGATACATTACATTAAACTTACCCGAAAAAATTGGATGAAAACACTAAAAATTGCCAAAGGATCTGTAGTTACTATTCCTTGGGCAACACTGACCACCACGGATCAAATCTGTAATGATTTGGTTTTGAAGGTACCAGTTCATTCAGTCAGATGGATTTGTGCCAAAGATTGTCTTATGACATCTTCCCACAAGTAGACTGCTGGCTGTTATGCCCAGGGAACGAAAAGCAGCCTAACACAATGGTAAGCATCATCATTCTCTTTGTGCTGTAACCACACTAACTGGCTGGGCCGTTTGGGCTCAGGTAGGCCAACAGAAATTTCTGATAGGTACATCTGCTAAGCAATTTTATGCATTAATATCTATCTTAAAAATGCTAATTTGGCATAAGTACAAGTGGCCTGTGGGCTTATCATAGAAGAATCCTATCACAGAATCGTTGAGGTTTTGAATTGCTGAGTCCAAGGCCACCTTCAGGTGGAAGGGCTTTCTGGAGACTTGAGTACAGTGCCCCTGTACAGAGAAGAGTCAGCTAGAGAATTTTGTCCAGGGATGGAGACTCCCTAGCTCCTCTATTTCCAATGTCCAATTATGCTTACAGTGAGGAATATGTTTTTGCTCACATCTAAAGGTAATTTATTGTATTCACAGCCTCTTATCCCCTCACTGGCTGCCACTGAGAATTTAGTTCCATTTTCCCCTTGTCAGATTCTGCTAAGCTTTCTCTTCTCCATCTAAGTGGTCCCAGGTGTCTCAGCCTCTCCTCGTATGACAGATATTCAATCCTTTAATCATCTTTGGGGCCATTAACTGGGGGCCATATTCTATTAAGTCTTTGTCTCTCTCACATGGGGGAGACCAGAACTGGGCCCAGCACTCTAGATGAATTTCACCAGAACGGAAAAGATTCCACTTTCTCACCTCTTGGCAGTATTCTTCCTAATGCAATCAAGGCTAAGTTACTTTCCCTAGCTGAAAGGACACACTGCTGGCTCAAGTTCAGTTTGCTGTCCACCAGAATCCCCATGCCCTTCTCTGTAAAACTGCTTTCTACTTGGTTTATTTCCAGCCTAGGCTGCTGCATGGGCTTGCTCTTCCCCAGGTGCAGAGCTTGTCATTTCCCCTTGTTCAGCTTCATGTCCTTCCATTTGGCCCATCTCTCCAGCCTGCTGAAGTCCTTCTGAATGCCAGCACAAATTTCTACTTTATTGAACGCTCCTCCTTTATGCAATGTTCAGACTTGCACACTGTTATGGTACATATAATTAATCAAATTATTAATCAATATGAGACCCTTTGGATACATCTTAGTTACTGGTCTGTGGCTGGACTTACTAGCACTCATTAAAATGCTTTGAACTGATAGGCAAGCCAGCTTTCAATTTACCTTATTTTTCACAGGTCTAGTTTGTATATCATAAGTCTGTCTGTGAGGCTATTAAGGGACATAATGCTGAGAACCTTGCTAAAGTAATAATAAATAACAACCACTGTTCTTCCCTCTTCCACAAAGCTGGTCTTTATAGAAGACTATCATGTTGACCAAAGATGATTTCCACTTTGGAAATACATGCTGACTAATATCAGGAACTTTCTTGACCTCAGTACTTGGATATTCTTGGATCTTCAGAGATGGAGATGAGACTGACAAACTTGAAGTTTTCCATATCCTCCTTGTTGCCCTTCATGAAGGGAGTAGAGACATTTGCTTTCTTCCAAACCTCAGGCACCTCTGCCAGCCAACATAAGCTTTCAAATATTATCAAGAATGTCACAATGTCATCAGTCAGCTCCTCCATACTTTACATCTCATCAAGTCTCATCAACTTTTATACGTCCAGTTTGTTTCAATGTTCCCTAATATGACCCTTTTCCACCAAGGGAAAGACTTGTTTTCTCCAGATTTTCACACAGGTCTCAGAAACCTCACTTTTCTGAGGACTTACCCATAAAACCCCAAACTGTAGAAGATATTGAGTACTTGGCCTTGTCCATGTCCTTTGTCAGCAGTTCTCCATCCCCGTCTCCTACAACCATCTCATGATTTCCCTAGTCCTCTTTTTCCTGCTAATATATCTGTAGAAACCCTTCTTGTCTCCTTTTACAAGGAAGGATTGGATTGCTTGCTGGATTCAGTCCAGATGGGTTTCAGCATTTGTAAAACTGTGACCCTAATATGACACTTCATTCCATGACTTCATTCCAAGACTGCTTTTCTCGGGATTCCTACAAGCAGATCTTGGAATGCCAAAGACCAAATTCTGTTTTACTGAAATCCAGGATTATGATTCAACTTTTTGTCTTGATCCTCTTCCCTCAGAATCCTGATGTTGATCACCTGCAGCCAATACCCTCCCTCAACCTGATTCTTCCATATTTGTAAGCCTGAGATTGAGCAGACAAAGCCTCTCTTGGCTCCTCCAACATCTCTGTCAGGGATATAATCAAACTGCTCCAGAAATCTCCTGGGCTGATTGTGCCTTGATTTTTTGTCTCTTCAGCAGGTACCATGGTTTTTCAAGTCCCTATGAGGACTTGAAAACTTTGAGAACATGAAGCTTCTTCCAGTTTTCTGAAGACATAATCTACCCAGTATTTTCAACACACAAGACAAATTTTTACTGTACACCAGGCTATAAATATCCTTTTATCTTCATTTACAGTCTGATTTCACCTTCATTCTCTTGGAACTCTTATTCAATAATATTAGAAAATAACTCTGTTTAGAAAATAATTAAAAATAAGGATTTTTTACAGATTTATTGCTATTTTCTGAATTTTATTGTTTTTCTGACTATTTCTGAGCATTGCCAAGAGAACCATGACTATATATCTCTCCAATTTTGGACTTCAATTTTTAGTGAGCTGTTTGATTAGCTGTAAAAAGGTACATCTCTGCATATGTGATGGACAACATTCACTATCTTAGAGTGAGCAGAAAGGTGACTGAAAGCATCTTCTGTTGTTCTGTTTTGAAACATATCAGACAGTTCAGTTGTTTCAAAATGAAGAGATATTTTCAGCATACCTAATTAACTGACATGTTTTCATCTTTCTCTTTGAATATTTTGAAGTGAAGTTGCCTAATGAAGAAAAAAAAGGAAAAAAAACAAACAAGCATAAAGAAACAAAACCTATTTGTTTTCAAGGTTTATGAAAATCGGGAGTTATTTCTAGACCAGTATAGTATAATATGACTCAGTGAGTTTTCAGATAGCAGGATTATAAGTCACAGACTCATCTCAACTTGATAACTGAGGAAGCATGAGTATTGCTCGCAAATTTCCAGAAGATGAAATATCTATCACTGTCTGAATCAGTCCTTTAGATTCAGAAGAAAGTGTGCAAGCAATGTCTGCAATACAGCTAAATATTTACCTCTATTTGGGAAAGTTTTTCAGGCTATTTTCATTTTAACTTTTATCTTTAACTTACCACTAACTACTTCTCTCTCTGTATATTTTAAGGTCAGTGCAGAGTTCTACCAGAGAGAAGATCTTCAGCCAAAATCTATCCTGAGGGAGACAAAACGTGGCCCTTAAAATCAAAGGAACTCAATTATAACCAGGCTATTGATACTGTCAGTTGTCCACATTTTATCTCAAAATTTTCTTTTCTGGTGATAGGTGTTCCAATTTCTTAACTTATTTTCCCTTTTCTTTATTCCAGTTTTATATGGGTTCACATTGTAGTAATAACTAGTCTAACATCATATTCCAGAAATTTCCTATGAAGCTAGGGATCATTTGAGTTTCCACAAAACTGTGAATCAACTCAGATTCTACTAATGAATCTGTGAGAGGTTGTATTAGCTGACTGAGTTTTATGGCAAAATCTACATTTTTCTTGTAACTTCATTGAATTTTCTCTACCTTTGAGTTTTTGTCCTGGTAACTGGATTTGTTTGGTTGATTTGCTTTGGTTTTAATCTTTGTGTTTATGTAAAGTGATTGCAAAAAAAAAAAAAAAAAGAGAGAGAGAATGCTCTCAAAATACAGATATTACGTTACAGCAAGAGAACAAAAAAAAATTCAGTTATTTCTCAAATTGTTATCCATCTTGCCTCCAATATGTTCTGGTTTGAGATATTCATGTGTTGAAATCGCATTAACTTGAACTAAAGACCCACTTCCAGGAAAAAAGTTCTTCAATTCTTCTTGATGTGTGTGGATTACCTATAAAGTAAAAGAAATCTGTACTACTAGCATTTTGACAAGACCAAGTTCCACCATGTTGCACATCAACAATATGTCTCTTATGTCTTTTTCTAATTATGGAACAAAATTAGTGAGATAAGACTACAGAGATTGTAGGACTTCAGTTTGTCTACATACTTAGCCTATGGGCCTACCAGGATTTCTTTGGAAGTTGACAAAAACCAGTTTTATAAATCAAATATCTTTTCTTTAACTATGACTTTGACAAAAACACTGCAAAGAGCCTTTATATTTTAAACAGAAGATACAATGAAGTACGGCCTTTGTAACAAGCTATCTGTGGATTAATACATACTACATGAACTACAAGGAGTTTTGTTCTAGAGCAGAATTGAGTTACCCAATTTTTCATCTGTTTGTTAGGCTGTCAAGCTCTTAACTCATTGTAATTAATATCGACATCTTTGACACTAAAAAGTGAACAGTGTGAACAGTAGTGAATGTTCTAAATTCTGCAGAACTTTGAATTTTTCCAAGTTTATGTGTCCTACTTGTCAGTAAGAGGCTATGAAAACTAGATAATTAATCCTGAGTCTGGTGATTTATTTTTATTTTTATTTTAATCTGGTGGTTCAGATTAGTTTTTAATACGGATGCTGTCCATTGTCTGTCATTTTCATAGCAACTCATTATGAAAGTGAGTATGCAATAATCATACCACCTACCTAACAACTTGCCCAGCACAAATGGGAATTTTTGCAGAATATTTGGATTGGCAAAATATGGGAATTGATATGTATAAGTCCACATTTGCCAGTGTTCCTCAAGGCTTACCTATACCTGATATGGTGTTTTTTTCACATATTGATGCACTGGATGATACATGAAGCTTCACTTCTTGGCGTCTTAGTCACATCAATGGTACAATTTTGCTGCCTCTTTTTAAGGTCACAAATTATTTTATCAAGATAAATAAGAAATAAGAAATAAGAAAAGGAAGCCTATAAGGAATAAGAAAATGCAGCCTACGTAATTTATTTTGAAACACATTAGGCAATGGATCTCAAAATTTTAAGTATGGCATGAAAATGAAAACGTTAATTAATCCATTGAAGAGTTGGCATTAAGACATCCTTTAAAATTCTGTGTATAAAAAAGTAGATAAGATTGCCTGTCCTTGAGTGAAACTTTTTCTTTTTGCTTCTCATTAGTAACCTTGAATCCTATTTCTAGACTTGTATCAGGCTCTCTTTAAATCTGACATATAACCAGTAAATGACTGATAAGAGATTTCATCATTTAATGTTCTACATTTCTTTTCAGTAATCTAGATGATTCATAGTTACAATTGACTCAATTTTTGTCTGCTAGCTTAATTATGAAATCTTAGCAGTGTGTCAGATTCTGTAAAGATTTTCAGATAACTAAATTATAGATAATTTTTGTTATAATTCTGAAATAATTGCTTAAAATTAGGGGTATTTTAAAAATTTCTCAAAGATGTATCCAATGTCCTTTTCTTTTTTTTTTTTTTTTTTTCATCCTGGAGACTGTTAAAACAGCTTGTGGTTAAATTTACTCATATATTTATATCCCCATCTGTTGGAGATGCAGATATTTTCTTTGTGTTCCTCAATGACTGTAAACAAAATTTTCAGTTTAACTTCACTTGTAATTAATCTATTTAGTGTCTATTACTAGTAGGAATCTTTATTTACAATGTTTGATTTCTTAATAGGCATTAATATTTCCATCCTGGTAAGGAACTCAAAGAGTATTGCTTTCCAATTTACAGAATGACGTGAATGACAGAATGCAAAGAGAGTTGCCTAAAATTAGATGAAGGCCCATGTCTTCAGTCTCATGACCCTTTAAATGCAGCATAAATCCTGGGTGCTGCCAATCCTCTCCTGGGTTTTAGCTCTTTGAGAAGGGGGCTCTGCAGCAGGTGTGACCCCCAGCACCACTGCTAGCAAGGACCCAGAGTTGCCCTGCACACTTTGGGTATCCAGTGCACAAGCCAGTCAAGTTCTAGTTTCCAGCTCTGCTCAGAGTGAGGACTCTGCTCTCCCTCTGACTTATTTGCAGCTGGAGCACTGCAAGTGGACTGAGAAGACTGTAGCATAAAATAGAGAAAACCACCATACTTGACTTAGAGACAGAAAAACAACTTCTGAAAGCATCTCTGCTTTGGAATGCTTTGAATGAGAATTTTCCTTCTCTGAAACATCACAAACATAATGCTATTTTCCAAAGCAGTGTTTATTTCTCTGTAACTTAATTCACATTTTTCATAGTGAAGTATGGTTATCTACAGCTACAAACAATGAACAGTCATTGAGAGAAGAAATAAGAATGTCAGGTCCCAGAAAATATGTTGTTAAATTACTTAGAGGTGCATTTATTACAGATCTTGTTTTACTTTTTATTGTTATTATTTTATCTCTCTTTTACCCTGGTATTTATTTTTCTTTATCACTTTAGAAAAGAACTATGAGTTGTGGAAAGCTTGCTTTTATTCCATATCCTTTCTTTTTTGGTATCTTCAGATTCTGATAATCAGACACTCTCTGGGACAGAAATGTAGCATTATTTATTTTACCTCAGTATAGACCAGATGCCTCTCTTGGGTATAAATTGTTTTGCCTACTATTATTCTCCCAGCTTGAAGACCACTTTTGGATGCTAACATGGATAGCCATGGACAGCGTAGTTCAGAAGTTATATCTGAGCTAATGCATAACAATACTAAAATACATAACATTAATTCAGTTTCCAGACAGAAAGAAATAATTTGGTCGTATTTCTGTAAAAAAGGAGAAAAAATACTGACAACTTCTGCAACAGAAATTTAAAGCAAAAATCATTTTGCATCTGTCCTTATGAGAAAGTGGGAGTGTTACTCTGTTACTGTAGTTCAGTTTCTGTGTACAGAAATGGTGAAATCAATAATAAGAATAATAAATATTAAGAAAACACATAATTAGACAAACTAATTCTGCTTACATTACAGATATGTCAGATGTTGACCAAAATTACATTCACTCCACCCAAATCTGACTGATGGTATGACACTTTTCCACTTCAAAATTCCTGATGTTGATCCATCTTACACCAAATTTTCACCATAGAATGAAAACCAACCTTGATTCTTTCCCCATGAGTCTTCTTTTTCTTTTTTATTATGTTTTTAAAAATAGTTTCTTTCTTATTTTTCTTCTGTATCTTATTTGTTTCTTATTTTAATTTGATTTTGTTTGGGGTATTGTTTGGTTTTGGTTTCTTTTCTTTAATAAAGTTATTTATCACGGGAGAACTGTATAATTCTCTACAGAGTATCAGTCTGTCTGTATTGATGTCTATTTGAAAGCTGTATTTTGACATTTTTAGTTTTTGCTTTTTAGCCTGTGCTGCTTGTGCTTCCTCTACTGTGAAGAACATTACATTCATGGAACATTTATTTTGGACTGTGAAGAGAGATTTGTGTAGCTGCTGTGCAGAGACAGAGGCAGAAAACGAAAACTAGAATCAGTGTCTAATAATCTGTCTTTGTCTTCTGTTAGCTCAATTCTGTGTAAGTATTGTCTGGGGAAGGTAACAAGTGAGAAAACATGTCATCAAGGGATTTCCTGCAGGAGGGGTTATTACATGATCAGAGATCAAAGGCTCATTAGAGAATAAGGCTGGCTTCATTCTATGTGCATACCTATTCTCTAAAACTTTGCCCATTTTAGTCATGGGGCAATCAAAGCACTGAACTGCATCTGGTGTTTTTAGAGAAGTCTGACTTACACATTAGGTGTAAGTCACTTTTTAATTTTGCTTGGCAAGGTAGGAACAGATATAACAGATTCTCTTACAAAACCTTCAGATACTGAATATGTGGTCCTCTTAATCAGTGGTCCTGAAGAACATCTTAGATGTATACTGAAGTGATGATCTCAAACAGCAGAGGAAGCTGACGTTGGACACAGGACTGCAACTTGGGGAGTTCTGGTTTAGCCTGGATTGTAGTGGATAACACTGCTTTTTCTGAGAGGATTACCACAGGAAAACATGCTGAAAGCATTTAAGCTCTGACTTGAATGATATAAACAGCACTTAAAAATTTATTCTTAACCTTCATTCCCCAAATGCAAAACAGTAAAAACTAGGAAGGTTCTTTTCAATGTGTTATTTATTCAAATATTCTCAACCTCATTTTTGACCATCTGTTGTTTGAACTGCGGGCAATCCTAAGGACAGGCCTTAAGACCAAACACTTCTTTTGCTTTTGTTTTTAGTATTTAACAACATAATCAATAGTCTTATGAAGACAATATTTTGCATTATACTCTTGTCATTTTGTGAGTATAAATCATTCAAGGTTTACCTTGTCATTGACATTTTTAGATCTCTGAAATATTTCTAGCATATTTCTTTTAAAAAGAAGAGGTTTATAATTTTGTTTATAATGCTTGTTTTGAGAAGTCTTCTCTTGTGAAGATTCTGAGACAGGAGAAGGCTAATGAAATTGTGCCACTGAAGTTGCAGAGCAGATACCTTTTTTTGGGAATGATGCTGCACCATAATACAGTGAGATGATAACTGTGGCAAAATTTCAGTGAAGAATACTATTTTTTAACATTGAGAAACTTAACTTCTGAATCTATAAGAATAGAGAAAAACAAAAGAAAAAAAAGGATAGAGAAATTTGCCTTATTTTTTAACCTTACAGAATAAACACTGCATGGAGGTGGATGTATTCCATGAACACATGGATGGCTGACCATAATCTTCCCTTCCTTCCAGACCAGTGAGAATTATCTCACTCTTTATATAGAAAGGTTTTTTACTGTAACCAGGACACAGAAATCTTGTGTTCCTCCATTCACTTGTTCTGTTTGCTTTTTTGAAGAATGTAAGGGTAGCATCAGTTGTGTTCTTTCCAAAGAGATTTAGGCTCTTACTCATCCAAGATAGCAAAGTGACAGTATCACCATAATCACCTCCCTGACAAATGTATCTTAACAGAAGCTGAATAAATATGGATCAAATGAGTTGTGTTCAAATTTAAAGATGGAGCCTTTTTTTTTAGTCCTAAATATTCCTTTATGTACAAGCAAGGGAAAATATGACTCAACTTTATCAATCTTTTATTTTATTTGAAATTTGTTAGCTGAGGTTCATAGAAAGGCTGGGAAGTGCGTTGAGGGGTCCCTGAAAAAGGGACACCTCTTAGAATAGAAGAGCTTGAGAAGCTTGGTTTACAGAATCTGATATAAAAATCACAGTTACAGCAGTGAATCAACCTACAAGCAGTTTAACAGGGAGATAAGAGGGAATACAAGCTTTGTGGGTGTCTGAGATTATTAGAGCCCTAAAGATATCCTATAGACTGAAAACCCTGTCAACACTGCAGCAAACCTGAATAGAAAATATGCTAGTGAAGCTGTAAATTAAAAATGAAATTGGCAACAATTATATCAAGAGTCTTTTGATTAAATATTTATGTTGTTTTCAGAACCCACCCCTCTGCTAGGTATTTTAAAGACTATTTAGCAGACATGACATTCTCTCTTACTGCATCCTCCCCCTTCATTTTCCTTGCCTATCATTGTCACAAGAGCTTTAGACAAGGAAGATGTGTCAGAACTTGCCAAATTTTTTCTATCTCAGTATTCCAGTATATATTTCAGTGTATATAAAAGAATCATTGGAAGAATAATTAAACAGAGCAAGACACCTGTTTGCTGAAAAGTTTTATTTACCTTTGTGTGAGGCATATAAATGCACATGTTTAGACCACAGGTATTTGCAGGAGCCATTTTCTAATTATTCCATTTACATTCAATTATGCTTTTTGTGGACTTCAGCGAACCTATTACCATAAACCAGGGAACAGCCTTTTAGGTAGCTACACAAAAACATGTTATTATCTTTCACTGTTAACAGAGGCAAGCTGAGAAAACTACCACAAAAATAGCACAATCTGCTCTTGTGACTTTGTTTGTGGAAGTACTGTTTAAATGCTCCCTTCTGTGAAGGTTATTTGCTAATGAAGTTTCAGATCATCTGGAAAGAAAGAGAAGAAATTACCCAACTAATGGTTACTCTTGAATATTTTGAAGAAAACAGACAGACGTGCACACAAAATAAACTGGAGGGTGCCACAAGACAGTTGGAGGTTTGGAGGTTTTTCTGCTTGATATCATGAGCCAGTCAGTGACTTTACATGACATACACAGCCCACTGAACTCATGAAAATGTAAAACTTCAGCCTCATTAATTATGAGTTTAAAGCATCAATTTCTTAAACAAGAAACATAACACACAATGTTATATCCTCTTTGCTCCAACTTCTCATTTTGGAATAAAGAAAAGGTGAGAAAACAAACTCAGATTCTATGGCATTTAACACACGTGTGGTAATTTGGACTGTCCTAAGATGTATCCTCTGTAAGGATAAATGAGATGTTCTGATGTTTTCAGATTGTTGACAGCAGCTGAACCATGACATACACACACACACCCCTTTTGCTGACTGACAGCTGTAGCTTCACTGTATGGGTTAGCAGCACTGACCTGCTGACTGTTCTGACCTTCCGTGCAGTTGTTCATAGTATAAATGCATCCAGGTAACTAAAACCTGCTAATATTTGAGCATTTGATTTGTTGCAACAAACAGTGCAAACTGTTATCTGCAGCAAAGAGCATTTGGTTCTTTAGAGCTGCACATTTTCTCTCTGAGACTCAAGAATTGGGTCCAATTATCCAATTGGAACTGTTGTATTTTTACTTTTGTTCTCTCAGTGAGGCAGTAGAGGAAGATAAACATAAAGGATATATATTTTAACTCTTGCTTTAAGAGGAACAAGATGCAGAATAAATCTATTGGTTAGATAGCTGTAGAAACACTGTACATAGTTTCAGCTACGCAATGAAATATGACTGCTTACAGTAAGGGCACACTATACAACAGGAATATTTTCATGGATTGGTGTGGGGTTTTTTTATTTTGTTCTTTTGGTGTTTTTTTTTTTTTTTCTATGAAATACATAAAACAGAGGGAAAGGTGGTCTTTTAATGGCTTTCCTAGCCATTGCCTGTGTGGCTAACTATGCTGTCCTATACTAAAAATTACTGCCAAGTGCTGCACACTCTCTCCTACTTTATTTCAGTTGGTGGTCACACAACTTGCATCCCCATACGTGTGTCCCTCCCAAAGCCACTGTGTTCCTGAGCTATCACCTGGCCAGAGAAGGACTGTTTCTGCAATGATTCTAGCTCTGCCTTCTGGCACAAGAACAACTCAGGCAATCCTGTTATGCAGAAATATTTCCTAGGCATGTAGGAGCTCTGTGAGCCTTCTGGTGGTGCAGGTGGGAGGATCCTCATCTGTGGACAGTCTGTGACCTCACTTCTCATCACTGTCTGGTTAGAGAGGAAATAGAAATGAGATCTAGCAGGAGATATCAGGAAAGGGAATTCTATTTACATAGATATCCATTTACTTTTAAAGCTACATTATAGAAGTTTTACAGAACTCTTAAAAATAATGTAAATAAGCATCTTGCAGATAAAAATATTTTTTTTTTATTTCATCTATTTGCACCCATAATATGAGATATCCTGGAAGATCCCTTAAGGATAAATGAAGCAAAGTTGAAATTTTAATATTGTGATTTAGACTAGTAGAGAATTTTAGGAATGTCCACATTTTCACATTCAAGGCATTGTGAGGTGCTAATTTATGTTAATGTTGGAATAAAAAATTGGTAATTTATAAACCTAATATATAATTTTGACACAATTAAAATTATCTGTCACCTATGTGAGAGATTTCCTCTGCATGTGTAAAAAGGATTGAAGGTCTACAGACATCAGAAACACTGACTACCATCTTTCTAATTATCTATTAAATAAAATAAAAGTAATTTTCTATTATCCATGAGAAAAGAAAAATATTTTTTTTAAAAAAGCCTAATGATAAAGTGAGAGATGAAATATTGAAATGCTTCTCAATAGAAGCTGTGACATACTATGTGAAGAAATAAATATCAGAGGTTCTGTGAATATGAGTACACTACTGCTTTATAGTATAGGGAGAAAAGGTAACCATGAGGATTGTAATGCAATCTCTTTTAGTTTATATCTAGTACTGAAGTGAGACCTAAGGAGACAATTTCAGCAGAAAAATTTTGGAAGTATGCAGGAAATGATGGGTGAAATTGAATGATTTTGAGTAATGGAGAGAAAATTAAAGTGTTTAGAGATAAATTTCTTAGGCACAGAGATAATACATGCCACCCAGCAATAAATATAGTAAGAGGAGAGTATTATGCTGTTCCTTTTTTTATAACCAATATAGATGAACAGGGAAATGAAAAAAAAATGACCAGTGGTAAAAAAAATGCATACAATATGGTAAAGAAAATGTAGGAAATTGTTCAAACACTTCAATTGCTTTAGAATAGAACAGCAGTTAGGACAGAAATTGAACCCCAATTGAGAGTTTTATATATTTGAATTGTCTTAGAGATATAGAATTCATGTGGTTTTACTTGAATATGAACATACTAGTAAATAATTGCTACTATGTTGCAAAGCCTATTGCAATAGCCTGTGCTATCATTCTGAGTGTGTCTAGGCATTCAAAGCACGATTTCACCTACCTGGTAAAGAGTTGACTTCGGAGCTTTCAATACTATTGGTAAAACAGTACTATTTTATATTCTTAAAAGTCCTGAATTTCTAAGTGCACAGACACAAGACTACATAGTCATTCTTTCCCTCATTCTTCCTGTCTCATTTGAATGAATAATCTTGATTTTTTTAAACCTTTTTTTCTTCTTTAGAGCTTTAGCTGAGTGAAAAAGGGGTGGGGCTAAAGAGACTGAAGGGGGCTACCTTCGTGTTGCACTATTTTTTCATTTAGACTATTCTATATCAGGGATTAAGTGTGTCTTTGTCTTACATTTTTGAATCAGAAATTTAGAAACAGAATTCAATAAGTTAAAGAGTGTGCTAAATTCAGTTTTCCTGTAGGACATTAAGTGCCTATAATAATAACCTGGTTTATATTTACCCCTTAAGGTGTGATGAGCTCATCTCTTTGGTTCTTTCTCTGGGATCAAAGGATTTTCTTTTTGGAAAAAGGTCTTCTTTATAGCGCATTTAGATGACTTATATTTCCATGTTTTTCCCTATTAATTTTTATTCTGATATATGGATGTTTTTGGCTTGTTCATTGGAACATGATTTAATTTATTTGCAAAGGACTTTATCCTGATTCAACAATGTTACTTTGCTGATGAAGTATTATCTCACTAGTTCAGCAGTGCTACTGATGCAATATATTTCCTTAGGAAGGATTTATTTTTGACTAACACCACATGACAGTGCTATTGATAGCTATGCCTGAACTAGTCATCCAATCCTTTTCTGAAACCAATTTTTCCATAGAAGTAATAGGGTTTAAAAGGAGAGTAGGCTAACTAGTCCACACAAAGCTCTCTACACACTGGCAATAACAACAGCTCATCACCAGGTGCCTTTCACAGTGACCTCTCATGTTTCTTGATGATGCAAGATGAGAGAATATGATACCTCATAAGACCCATGTGCTATGCTGTGGAACAGAGAGCAAGAGATAAAAAGCAAAGGAAAAAAAAAATCTATTCCCAAGTTAATTCAGCAGATATGGTAAATGACAGAGAAAGGAAATGCAGAAACCAGAAGGACAAGATAATTCTTAACACTTGATCTTTTGGTGCAACCAGATGAAACTTAACTCTTAAAAAACTCCAAATACTAAATATAGTTCAATTAAAAAGTTACTTTCTCCAGCTTTGTGTGCAAAAGTTTAAAAAAAAAAAAAAAGTTCAGTATTGCTGAAGAAATGTACTGACAAGATGAGCTGGACTATTTTGGAGTTATTCTATGCCTCTTTCCTACAGACCCCTGAAACAGACAATTAAAATAAGTAAATAAACAAACCAACCTCTCACAAATTAAAGTTTATAGACACATTCATCAGACATGTATGGATATCTTGACTAATATGAATTTTCCTCCTGAAAAAGACCACTTCAAACTACTAAAAATGTTATATTCTGAGGTCAAACAACTCATCTAACATTAAAGCATTAAATATCAATTTACATGGAAGACACGTAAATCTGCCTTGAGTTGTCAAAATACATCTGGGTTAACAAACTAAATTCCATATCTAAATATCTTTCCTAGACTTTTTACAACATTGAGTTTGTTATATCTTTGTAATTCACCTAAATTTCTGAAACATATTGGACAGTTCTAGATTTTAAGGAGATTCACATTATTCACTATATTGTGAATAGGTATATCATCAGATACAGTAACTGTTCAAGAAAATTGGAAATTCTAATAGAGGATAAGAGTTGAGCACATTTCAAAACCTAATTTGAGGTGTTTTAATAGCTTTTATACCAAATAGGTGACTAATACTTTTGCAAGAATTCTGATAGTTGCTTGGGTCACTGGCATCTCAAGACCTAAGAGTTATTTAACTTCTCAAAATATATAAAAAAAAAAAAGTTAAAAAAAATATATTTTGCACATTTTAATTAATTTACTTATAGACATATTCATTTAAAAACCAACATTTATTATTCCTGAGGAATTTTATTGCTTTTTAATTTTATTAGAATGTATGATAGGCTTTATAGATAGAGATTTTGTTTCCAGATATTTCAAGGTAATTGTGTTAAAATTGAATCCTCTGGCTATATTCATACCAGTAAGTTTAACAGCTGGTTTGTGGACACAATAGAACAGAAAGTTCCCTGGCTCCTCATAGTGATTTGCATGGTCTTCTAGCCATTTCCACCAATCCTCTCTCCCTCAAAAAAGAAATCCTTGTCTTGGTTTAGGACTAAGGACATGTACTGGCTCAAGGAAATTTGGATAGGCTATCATTCTTTAATGGGAAAGAGCTCTCTGTAATGGATGGCCTTAGTGTCATAATCTGTCTCATTCCCTTTAATTAGTATACTCAGTATACTGAGACTTGGGGACTAATTGGATTAATTAAGGTGGTGTGCAGTTTTACATTATACAATATTATTCACAGTTATGTGGAATGCAAGTTAGAGTTGTATTACAGCCATCCAAAATTTGAAACACTTTAGAAAAATATCTCTAAAGCCATTAATAATTCTACCACATTCACTGCACCCTGTTCTTTCAGTCATGGATACTATCACATGGATATTATTACATGGATATTATTGCACAGAAAGAGTACAGACTGCATAGTGTGCTCCCTTCCATGCCTTTCCCTATCTTGGAAGCAATGCAGTACATGGAAGTGTTCAGATTCCCCTTCCCTCTAAAGGTTTGTTTTCCTAGATAAGTATAACCACAACGTTATAGGAACTCAGGGTTCTCTGAGACTGTTGTGTTGAAATTTTTTGGTTAAAGTTACCATAACAATAATAACTAGAACCACATTGAATGCCCTGCCTACTGACTCCCACTTCATAATATTAATTATCTGATGAGGCAGGATGAATGACAGAAGTAGGAGAGAGAAAGAGAAAATTTCAGCTTTAGTCCTGTGCAGCACTGCTTCAAAAAACAAGTCCTCCACATTCCATGTTAAGGCCCTACCAAAGGGATATTTTCACTGGATAAGGTGGTGCAGAAAAAGATGAGGTAGGTTTGTACAAATATTTTTTAAAATATTTGTCAAATATTTAGTCCTATAAACAAAAATAAAAATTAATAACTTCAAATTTCATAGTGCTGCTGTTCTGCAAGGTATGGGGTAGATGTAGTATGTACATATGTTGAGTTGTAAATTTATGAAAGGGTGAAGGTTGAACTGAACAATAGCTGCTGGATTGGTCTATCTAGCTGACTATGTACTGTTATTAATGTAACCCTTAGTAGCTAAATCTTCAATAAAAATCAGTGGAACATTGGATGCTAGGCAAATCTTTTTACTGGATTAGGGTTAACAAAATTATAACAACGAAATTTAGACATGAGAAGGAATGTAGACAGTCTTAAGTTGTTATTTGAAATGTTTGTGCTGATTTGTAGTTCTGTTAGAAATATATTTTATTATGGCATGTTTGAACAAGCAATGTTTTCAAAAGATGATGTGATATCCTTTTGCTATTCTTTTCTTCTAGTTAGATGCCATAATAATGTCCCAAAAGCTAAAGGTAAAGCTCTAATAATTCTTATTGTAAATAAACTCATCCCCAGTCTTTATTTTTCTAAAACAACTGTTTTAAAGATGTCACATAGAAACGACACCTTAACTGTTTAGCATTTACATTGTTACAAATGCAATTTGATTTTGTAATACAGACATTAAATTAGACAATTAAATTTCAAAGCAGTAGCATTAGCATTAGGATTATAGTGTTGTTATTAGCATTAGAGTTATTGATGCTGTATTGTAATTAATATCATTTAACTTTGAAAAGGTCATTTCTGAGAATCTTTACTGTGCTTTTCTTCCTATATAATTTCTCTAGATGTTAACACTCATATGGAGCTAAGCATCCTTAAAATGGATGTGTTTTAATAAAGTCACAATGATGTTTATTTGCAATCCTTGTAAAATTTGGCTTACTGGTGCATACTTTACTTTCTTGAAAAATTTTACAATTCCTGCATAAATAAGACTGCTGTGTATTTTTCATAGATGTAAATGTCTTCATAATCATGGAATAAATTTATGTACAAGATTTACTTGTGTTTTCTTATAGACTTTGATCATGAAAGAAAACAAATTATCTTAAATGTCTATGAATCTAGCAGGTTTTTGGCTACCTATGGCTACCTATAACAAACTCTTTTGAGAACAAATAATTAATACCACAAAAGTACTGCAATACCATGACATCCTAAGGTTATAAGAAAGTCAGGGAAGATAACTTTCATTAGATGTTGAAGAAATGTTCCTTTTTTTGAAAAGTGGTCGATTTTCTTCAGCTATATTCCAGCTTGGTATAGAAATAAAGATGCTCAAAGAGCTATATAGAATTTTCTAGGTAGCTGGCATGTAATATAATAATTAGCCTCTGATACTTCTAGGAAAAAAATGTTCCTGGTTTTGGTAACTGATGTTTATTGGTCATGAGAGTCCCATTTTCAAACAGTGCACCTTTTTGTCTTTACAATATAAAGTTACTGTCTTCACCCTCTGCTACCTTTAAGATATTTTTGAATGTCATTTTTGTTTGTTTTTAAATAAGCATAGCCTGGCAAAAAAACCCTCAAACAACCAAAACCAGAAAACAATCCTGTTTCTTGAGTCAGAAAAAAAGCCCTAAACAAAACCAAAAAAACAACAGAGGAAACATGAGAACTCTCCACTAAAAATACAAATTTAAAGGTTTTTTTTTTAAATAAATATTGAAGTGTTCTGAAATTCAATCACGAATGAAGGATTTTCATAAAATCTCTATGACTAAAAGATGTATGAGGACATCTTAGTTCACTTAGTTAACCTTCAAATCCAAACATGAATCAAGCAGACCCAGAGATTTTCATTCCAGAATTTATGTGACATGTTCGCATACACACACAAATGAGAGTTCATTTCACAGCTTTTATACACAACATTGTATTTCAGTGCAAAAAGTATTGAGATTGTTAATTTGCAAATGTTCTCTGTTCTGCATACCCAGAATGACTAAACCTAATCGAGGTCAAAGAAAAACCCCCTCCCTGGTTTAGATACACCATTTGTCTCAAAAACTCCCACCTAGTGTCAATCAATCCTGTTCACTTTTTTTTGTGACACTGATATTTATGACACTTAATGCTTTTTAGTTCTACCTAAAAAAAATTTAATTTCTGATTTTTAACATGGCAGCAGTAAAAAAAGTCTAAAAGAAAATTAAACATGAAAAAAATATTTAGCCAAAATTTCTATAAGGTTTATCTAAGTATAATTTAAACATGACAAATGTTGCAGACAATAAAAAGCCACTTTCTTCCTCTTTTAGGACAAATAATTTTTACTAGCCCTAAATATTATTTCAGGAGAAATAAATTGGATAAGACATTAGAGAAGATTCAACTTTACTCTTTAATCCCAAAGTTTTTTATTTTAATTGAAAGAAAAACTAAAAGAACCCCACCTATCTATGAAAAAATTCACCAAAATATCCCAAGCTACCAAGCAACCAGCCAACAAAAAACAAGCCAACAAAAAACCCAATAAACTCACCAGCCAAAAACTGTGTGCAAAGGGTGGAAATTCATAGTACAAATGTAGCAAATTCAAATAAATGATTTGTCAAACATATTAAAAATATTCTGGAACTACTGCGGATGAAAAATTTAGATTATGAGTTAGAAGACTGTGGATTGTGTAGAATGTTTTAGAACTCATAGGAAGGTTTCTCATCCAAATAACTTCAGAAACAGAAACCTACCCTTCCTCTAAATGCTATACCCACAAGAGCTCTCATATGATAAAGCACTTAAAAGTGTAGTCACATTCTTAGATACATTTGTGGAACTGATTGTCGCTGAAATGATAAGAGGATTTTGGATTTCATATCTAGAACATGTTACCTTTAGAGAGAAAGTTCCTCAGAAGTACATGGGTTTTTAGCTAACCTTTTGCCTCAGGCTTTTGTTGTATTTTTTTTATTTTATGTTTAACCACCCATATATATACCCATATACACACATCCCTATATGCATAATTAAACGATATGTTGCCCAAATAAGAAAAGCTCTGTCTCTTGTTGTTATTCTAGCCATATAAACTGGGAATATTGCACATTGAAAAAAGAGAAATAGCTCAGAACATGTGTACAGTTTAGGACTTCTCACACTTTATATATGGAACCCCATAAGTGATGGTTAAAGCATTCAGGTGGCAAAGTAGTGGTAGCTGACTTGCTCGTAATCACCTTAAAGAAGAATGTAGATACATAGACTTTATTCCAAACATATCTGTGTAAGAGACCATATTATTCAACAGAAGATACCAGCTTTCATCAGCAATAGATTTTCAGCAATATGCCATGTTAAAGTAATAATTTGAAGAGTATTGTTGTGGACAATTTTAATAGTGCAGGGAAGTGTTAATCATTTGAATTGAGATATGACAAAATCAAAGATATAAATTACTGACATTAAAAGAATGGGTCAGATTCTGCCAGACAGATTTGCTGCATACAACATGAAATTTAATGAGAGTAGCTATCAGTTTGAGAACTTGATGGAATTGTTGCATTAATTGGGCAAGTGTATCCAGTACAGTTATTCTGGAATTATTCCAGAATTACATGTACCCAGACAAAAATAAAATGAGAAATTTTCATCTTTTGGGAAGAAGCTAAGTAATAAAGCATTAGTGATCTTGCCATTTCATGTACTAAAAAGGCTCAAGAATTTAAATAAAAAAAGATTTATAAAACAAGTGACAAGCTGGCATTTTGGTTTTGAAGGCAATATGAAAATTTCATTTAATAGGTTTTTTTTCTCTATCAAATCACAGAATATATTGAGTTGGAAGGGATGCATGAGAATCATTAAGTCCAACTCCTGGAACTGCACAGAACCACCCCAAGATTCACACCAGGAGAGTGCCCAAGAGCATCGTCCAAACAGTTGTTGAACTCAGTCCAGCTTGGTGCTGTGATCACTTCCCCAGGGAGCCTGTTCCAGTGTCTCACCACTCTGAGAGAAGAACCTCTTTCTAATATCCAATCTAACACAGCTTCAGGCCATTCTGTGGGGTCCTGTCACTGGTCACCAGAAAGAGTTCAGTGTCTGCCTCTACTCTTCCCCTCAAGAGGAAGTTGTAGACCGCAATGAGGTTTCCACTCAGGCTCCTCTCCTCCAGGCTGTACAGACCAAGTGACTTCAGCTGCTCCCCACAGGGCTTACCCTCAAGGCCCTTCTTGTGGGCCCTCCTTTGGATGCTCTCTAATGGTTTAATGTTTTTTTTTTTACATTGTTGCACCCAAAACTGCCCCCAGCCCTTGATGTGAGGCCGCCCCAGAACAGAGCAGAGCAGGACAAACCCCTCCCTTGCCCAGCTGGCGATGCTGAGCCTGAAGCCCCCCAAGACACAGGGCCCCTCCTGGCTGCCGGGGCACTACTCAACTGACCAGGACCCTTAGGTCACTTTCCATGGGGCTGCTCTCCAGCCTCTCATTCCCCAGTCTGTCCATACATCCGGGGTTTCCTTGTCCCAGGTGTAGAATCCAGGACTTTCCCTTCATATGGATGGTGGTTGCCCAGTCCCCTACTGTCAAGGTCTCCCTGCAGGGCCTCCGTGTCTGTGAGAGAGTCACCAACTCCTCCTTGTTTTGTACTGTCTGCAAACTTGCGCAGTATCCCTTCCAGTAGTGGGTCCAAGTCGTTTAAATGTTCATACACTACCTGAAGTCACACTGAATCAAATGTTTTGAAAATAATAAATTATCAGGTATTAGATCACTGTGAAACTGCACTGTGGTACATAAACAGTGTACTTATAATGACAGATGAGTAATGGAAGAGCCCAGTGCAGTGACTTCAAAGGGAATATTTTGGTTTCAGTCCACTTATCTGTATAACTGAATGAAAAGAGAAAATTACTAAAATGATGCATATAATTCTGACTGATACTAATGAATCTGAAAAATATATCCTAGTTTTGTATCAGAAGCAAACAAAGTGAGAGTTTGAAATCAGAAATTTTGATTTCTGTACATGCCTTTGTAGGTGTCTTTGTAGACTCTTACAAATCAATTAATAATCCAATAGAAGATAAATCTCTAGCAACTGCAAACAAGAACAATATGCCAATTGGAAGAATACCACTCTATTAAAATATGATCCCAAACTCTGTTTCTCAATTGTTATGTATTCTCCTTTTTTGTTAAAGTATATTTTCCAAGCACTTTCTGCCTCACACCTGTCAAGGTTTTGATAGATATGACAGTTTTTTTGGATGAGTTTGAAATTTTTATGTCTGAAATATTTGTCTCCTTGCAATCTAACTGCTCATTTGAAAAGCTACATGATCACAGATTATTTCTTTAATTAAAATTTTTCTGTGATTTATTGAACCTAGACTGACTGATTGATTGATTTATTGATTGTTTGATTTCAAGAATTGATTAAATGACTTCTTTCAAAGGGAAAAAAAGGGTTTTAAACTAAAACAGCACTTTGAAGCGTTTCATTCAGTCTAGCACATGAAAAATTAGCCAACACATAAGAATATAATTTTCAATAACATTTAATAAAAGTGTCAATGATCTGAAGTGTCTGAAATGTTTATAGCTAGGCATTTTTTATGATGAATAAATTTTGACTATATGTTATTGGATTAAGCTTGTGTAGCCAAGTGGTCAAATGTGTCCTCTTTAATTTGATTTCCTAACTTGCTACATCTTAAAAAAGGAAACAAAATTTTGTTTTTGTTTTTGGTTTTTTTTGTTTTTTGTTTTTTTTTTTATGGTGCTAAAGGGTAAATTTGTGTCTTCCTTTTAAATCAATACAAAAAGAGAGCCTCTACATCTAAAGACCTATTTTGTGAAGATCCACATGATAATCCTTATTCAGCAACCTACTTAATTATTAATGTTTTCTGTTTTTTTTTTTTAATCTTGTGCAAGTACAAAATAAGTTGATTTGACTTCCTTATTAAGTATACAAATCTGTAGATGAATGGATTTAAATATGAGATCAAAACTGAAATGAAGTTTTTAACTGAAGACAAACCTCTCTTTTCCTCTTGGAAATGGAGAATATATTTGGAATTCATTGCATGTTCTAAAGCAGGAAGTTTTTGCAGGAACTGACAGCAAGAAAATAGAATTATTGAACATTTTCCGACATCAAATGATATAGTACATTTTTGTGGGTTTTTTTCTCCCTTTCCTTACTGTCTGTTACCATCTTTCCTATTAATAATAGTACTAGGCATATTAACATCTCCATTTTTATATATTCAGTTGAGATAATAACGTAATTTGTCCTTTAACATCCCTGTCTTGTTACAGAACAAAATAATTCTTTTTGAAGCTACAATAAAATAAGATCTGTCACTCCATGCTGGTTAAAACAAAGTAGACTTTGAAGCTAGAATAAATTCTAGTATCAAATACAAGATAGCTACTCAAATTGAAAAGATTAATTCACAGCTTTATGATACCAAAAATGTTTTAGGTGTGACTGTCTCATAGCTCTTCTTTGGACTGTAAAATGTACATAGAAGTATGTATTTTGGAAAATAATGGAAGTTTTGAAAATGAATACTTCAGATAAAGAGATGTGAACTTTGTAGACAACACGCTTTCAAGTTTGGCTGGAAATACTCCAGGGTCTGTGCTTTATGGACAGCTGTAGCAGCAAGAAATATAAAAAAATTCTGATCAATCCAGCCAACAGAAAAAACTCTGTGTCATTTTAGAGGTTTTTTAAAAGACTCATATTCTTACATTTTGGTGGAATATTACTGTCATTTTAATTAGTTTATTTAAGAATGTTTATACAATGTATGTGTGTGCTACACTATGCAGACTTCCTGCAAGATAATAATATGATTGATTAAAAATAGTTAGGCTGGTAAAAAATGCTTTATATTCATTAGGAAGTGGTCCTGAGATATTTCCTTTGGCTTTGATAGACCTTGACTTTTTCCTTGGAACTGCAAAGAAATATGGATCACACTGGGGTACTGTCTTCCTCAGTGCGCTGAAAAATCTATCCATTGTCATTGCTGCTGTTCGTGGCTTTCCTAATTTGCAGCTGGCTAAATGCTGGTCAGATTTATCCATAGTTTGTCACAGTGATTGGAAACAACAGATTGAAAAATGGCTCATTTCTTTTTACTGATGGTGCTCATAAACAAAACAATCAACACAAAATGTCAAAATTCTCACAGGATGTAGTACTTTAACCTTAACATGTTTGTTGTGACCAATCTTTTCCACATATGAAATAGAAGCAACGTTTGAAAATCTATTTATTTTTTGAAAAAAAACAAATTGTTTTAAGTCAGACTTGTGTCTTCCAGGGTTATGCTCATAATTTGGAATAAGATTTTCACAGTACTGAAAGAATTAGATTAACTGAGCTCTGATGCTAGAAAAAGCCATAGGCAACAGCAAGAGGAAACTGAAGAGCTTTTCATAAAGGGAGAAACTGAGCAACAAAATCTAATATTTATGATTTAATAGCCAGAAAGCACTGCATGGGAGCAGAGAGAATGCAAACTTTTTTCTTTCATTTGTAACTTGAATTTTAGGGGAAAGGAGCAGACAGGATACATTAAAGTTTTTTTTTTTGTACTTATATTATCACTGTCCTATTCACCTGGGCAATATATTTTGAAAAAAGTGGCTTTGAGTTAATTTTTTTGGTAGAAAGCTAGAGGTTTGAAGTACCTAAGCAGCATTACCTAGGATTTTATGTACTAGTCTTGCAAAAAAATTTTATCTTCTTACCTGCAAGCATGATCTATCTCAAAAGGAGTTTCAAATCCAGTAGACAACAGTAAGCTTCACAGTTACAAAACCTGTTTCTTTTTGAATGCCAGTATAGATTATAAATTTCTGGATATTTTCCTCTCTGTTCTTTTCTTTTTTTTTATCTTGATGCACTTAATTAACAACTCAATACCATGTGACATGTCCGCAGTGAGTTTTCAAATTTGTTTCAGTCAAAAATAAAAATTTAAAGTTCTCAGTAGGAAACAATGGTTTCATTCTTGTAATTAAGGCTTTGTTTGAAAACATAAAATTTCTGCAAATATTTTTTTTACAATAAACTATGGCTATTTTTCTATAAATTTATTTCTTTTCATCTCATCTAACCTTCTTGTCTAGTTCCAGTCAACAGTGACTTATGTTGCTTTCAGATCAAATTAAATTTCTAGCTTCTACCTGACATTCTCCAAAGGAGACTTTTGATTCCTTATGCAAATAATTACATATTGGGTTTAAAATTGATCTCTGGGTCATCTATATTATTTACTTGTATTTCAGAAGAAATTTGAGCAGCTACTGAACTGAAGCTTTTCTGTATAGGAAAGCTTCATCAATTTTCATCATAGTTTCCTTACTGCTGTTAAGACAGTATGCAAGAAATGCTTTTATAAATCCTTTTCCATGACTCATTACATTTTTAAGGGGTCTCACAGTGACAATTTCTTGTCTATGCATAGGCTGACATGAATAACTAACAGTGAAGATGGATTTGGGGAGCTGAATATGAAGAGGTTTTGTGATGGGTTTCAGTGGTTTTATCCCTGAATGAATTCTTACTCTCAGTTCACTTTGATGATAGCAGGTAGGAGTAGATATTTTAGCACGAATCATCTCTTTTGTTCACAGTTAATTTTATAGATATATTTTACACAGAAAAAGCCAAATATTCATAGGTAAGAGAGTTGTATGTGAAATACAACTTATCAACACCCACATGTGCGCCAATCAATTTTTTAACTATCAATTAACAAAATTAATTTTCAATTGTCCACTGTATATTTCATAATTTGATAGAGCTTCAGCAAACTTCTTGGTCTATTTTTATTACTTAGCCTTTCTGAAACTAATTAAACTATCTTTAAGAATATTTGTGAAGAGTCTGTGGTAAGGTAAAATAAAATCACTTTTTTTTTTTTGTAGACAGCTGCTATGAGTCCTTTGCAGTCTGTCAGCAAGGAAAGTGTAATTTAAGTGTGCTTAAAATAGCCAAAGATTTCTATTGGGTCTTAGTTACAGCTCATACTCTTGTTATTTTACATTGGAATGACTCAGACTGGAGTCAGGAATTAATTGTGTACACTGTAAATATACAAATACTACTTTTGAGGAATTTTAGAGCTACTTCTCTGAAGTAGATGAAAGAGATTTTATTGTTTCAAAACTGGAGTGAGTGGTACTGAAGATAGATTTATCCTTTTTCATTCTTTTTTGGTCTTTGACATTTTGCACTATTATGGGAAATGCTCTTCCTATTAGAAACCAAAGAACACCTTTGGAAGTAGTGAAACCCATCAAAGAGAGGAAAGGGAGTCTCTTAAGCCTGCGGAAAAAGGAATGCCTTGTCCTTGTTTTTTTCTTCCCGTTTTAATGAAAAATAGGTGAAAACTGTGAATAAATTTTGATTTCAATTCAGGTAAAACCAAGTAAAAGCTGCACTTTAAAAGCAGTTACTGTTGAGTTTGCACTTCCATTCTTGAGCCTCTTATAAGCACACTAATATTTTATCAGCGCACTTAATAGCAAGGCTTTTTTCCACTTGGGAAGGCAGGCAAACAGCTGCTTCTGCAACTGATGTTTTTGTTTCTTCTAGGCTGAAGAGGCTTTTATCCAACATGGCTGACTCAGTCACCTTTTCAATTGAGTGCCTCTTTTCCATAACCCTCAGACTTCCTGACAGCTCACATGCTTCACTTAAGTGTTCTCCAATGCACCTTTCTTACAAAAAATTACTTTTTTTTTTTTTTTTTTTTTTTGTGATGAATGGTATTTGAATTATGTCTGCACTAATTTTGTTTGAGTTCTCCTTTACATCTTTGTGATAAATCATGGAACATCACTTGAAAGAGATCTCCAAAGATCATCTGATCCAACTTTGAAAAAAAACCACATAAACCCCTCAGTTTAAGGTCTAACAGTTATTATCATATTACAATAAGTCATCCTTAATGGCTGGACAGTAACTATGCAGTAGGCAAATTTTTATGGATTAAGACCACAGATCTTAATATTTCTGGTCCCGCTGGGTAGTATCCGGTTTAGAGATCAGTGTAAATATCCTGTCTTTCAAAATAAATTGCAATCTTAAAATTACATAAATGTGTGAAATGAAATCAGTGAAAACAATAAGTGGAAATATATGAGAGATTCTGTTAATTTTTAATTGTTTTTAAGCATGCTTGAATATTTCATACAAAATAATTATACCTGTAGAGGTAATATTTTGCTTTTGATATCATTAAATTAAATATCTCTGAAGAATCCACTTTAAAGTCATTGATGTTTTTGCATGCACTATGAGAATTACTTTTTTCCTCCTGGGACAGGACTGGAAAATTGACAGACATTCTTATACAGTGAAAGAGTCTTCAAGGTTCAAGAATTTAGCAAATATTTTGGAATGACATTTTTTTTTAAGTCTAATTTGTAACTTTTTCTCCTTCTTAAAGTTATCTTTGTCACACAAATGGGAAATTAAAAGAACAAACAGGTCTAAATAAAATTAGTTTGACCAGAAAATTTTACACAGGGATGAATAGACATAAACACAGGTAGAGATTTTTCAATGCAAAATATATGTAAGGTAGGTTCTTCAGAATCCTCATAGATTAGACCTTTGAGTTACTGCACAGACACTCTACTGATTCTGTCTGTCTTAAATTATAATGCTGGAAAGCTAAAAATATAATGCAAGTCACAATTCCAGGAAATATACCTAATGTGTTCTAGTAAATTTAGTGCTGGAAACAAGATACTTTATTCTTTGCCTTAGGCTTAGTCTACATCATGAAGATAGTGCACCAAGAAAATTTTGGTTATTGCAAAATATAATTGTTTCAGTTTAATTTTTTCTCCCCTGATCCTTAAAGCAAACAGCTAGTAGGCACAATAAGCTGTTTTCACAGCTGAATGACTTTCAATTCTATCCACAGTAGTCTTTGAGAATTTTAGTAAAAAAGATTACTAACTCCTACAAATGACTGATCGACTAACTTTAATACCAAAGTTGTTATCCTAAGCTTACATTCAAGAGATAGAGCTCTAATTGTGAGAATCATGGCAGTTTCACTTTGCACTGTCAGTTAACACTTTCTCTCTATACCTTGAGAACAGCAAATTCTGGTTCTCCAGCTTTTATTAAAGACCTTTAAGGCAATTTTCTGCAACAAGCCGTCAATAATCTCATGACATGGCCCTTCAGCAACTAAGAGCAATGAAAATATTGTCAAGGTAGAAAACCTGCAGATTAACTAACAAAGCACCACCAGCAGTTGTACTGAGACCTCATATATTACAAATATATACTAAGAAAAAAACTAAGATCAAACTTGCAGAGTTCATATTTAGAAACTTTCTTGAGCCAATACATTGTTAAGGTTCATACAGAGATATAATATAGAAATACTCTGGGCTCAGGGATTGTACAGGTATAGCAATGAAAGAGTAATTTAGCCAAAGTCTCGTATTTTCTCAATGTTTCGAAAGCTTAGAATGGAAAGTAATTCTAATAGCTGAGCAACCATATTTAGTAAATGTTGAAAATTGTGGAAAATATTGGAAAAACCTACTCTGAAGAAAAATGAAGCTTGTGTTTTAGGTTTTGATTTTTTTTTTAAATTACTTTTTATAATAAAGGGAATAATTACTTTCCTTTGCTGGTGAACTCTTTTTTATAGCAGCAGGTAGTCCAAACCTCTGGACTTCATTAATAAGAAGAGCTCTTGGCTCTGCTGACTTTATTAAAAAGAGGAGTAGGAATAGAGCAATATCTGTATTAAGAATTTCCCTTTTCACTTGTTTGCTTTTGAAAAGCAGATTTAATTCATTATTTCAAATCTTCAAAGGAATTTGGATTAAAGCATACTCGAAAATTAGGACCTTGTCTCCTGGAGCTTTTTCCAAAAGTCACTTTTAGTATTGGCAGAATTCATATTAACTTTGCAGATGGGAAATTCATAAAAAGAGATGTGAAATGACTTACCATGAGCTGCCAGGGCATGCATCAACTTGTCCAGAAACAAAGCTAGACAGATGTAGAAACACAATGGTGTGGGGAGAGATTTGTATTCTTTCCCACTCAGTGTTGCCAGTGCACTATTCTGTATTCTCTCATTTATGCTATTATTCCTAAACTCTTTAATCATAGTGAGACTATCTATTTATCTAGGCAAACCTTCATTTGTTAGATTTCAAAGTTATTTTTTTTTCTTACTCCTTGGAGCAACATTGTGATATCTTTGTCACAATGAGATTGAAAATTCTTCCTTACATTTTATTTGGGTTTACTAAATATACTATCCTTATACTACAGTAAAATTTTACAGTGAACACCAGCTATTCCATTTTCAAATGATATATCCCTCTATAATGACTTAAACCTCAACAAACTGTCTTCATTACTTCTGCTGCATTCATTACTTTGACTCCCCATCTAGATCACTTTTTTATGCAATAAGATGATATCTGGAATAATTTGTTTCCTACCTATTATTTAACAGATGAGATACTTCAAAAATAAAATAACAATGAACTAGTATTTATTGTTCCTTTGTCAGTGTGTTAACTTTTATCAGTGAGGGACATTATTCTTTTCTACTAGAACAGGTCTGAAAAGGCAAGTAGGAAAATATTACACTATGAAAGAACTTGCGCTGTAAATTAAAGTCAGTAAAGTTTTACCAAGATTTTTGTTCAGTGGTCTTGACAAATAGGAAGAGTCCGTGTTCTAGTGTCTCTCCCAAGTGTAGACTTCTTTGTTCACAATACAAATCACAACTGTAGCTTGCTTTTTGTATGGAGTAGAGTGCAGCTCAGGGCAGGGATGAAGCTCCTCTGTATTTCCCTATTCCAGGAAGCAGGAAAATGCAGAGGACCAGAGGTATTACACTTGTGAAGATTCACAGGAGGCAGCACATAGGGAGAAGGCAGTTTTGTCTCCTCTCTACAATATGTCAGTTACTTCAAGTGTGTATGAGAATCTTTTCCACAGAAGGTGGTGAGAGCTTGTAACCGCCCTGAAGCAAATTGTGATCAGAGAGAAAACTAAAAGAATGTCAGATTTCGATATTTGGTATTTTCATGGAGGAGTAGAATGGTTTCATGTTTTTAAAGACAGAGGTTAATCCAGTTTTCCTATTATTAGTTATCTGATTTCACCATACATACACACACACACACACTTATATGTATATATGAAAGGTTTACTCCTTGATGTTTTCTTGTCCAGGAGAACTGATCTATACAAAAGTAAACAGACCAATATACTTTATACAATATATAATATTGTATACTTTATACAATATACTGAAACTATAAGCCAGGGAGAGAGCTGAAAGAAAAGCACTTATCAAGTCTGTAACTCCCCTACTTTCAGTAGTATTAACACCCTAAGTAGCATAGCAAAGATAAATAGAACTGTGTAAAAAATTAAAAGAAAATCAATTTTCTTAAAGCAGAATAAAACCTCTTAAAATATTCTGTTCAAGCAAACTATTATAGATAAGATATGAACAGCCTTATCAATTCACTGAGTTGAAACATATTAATAAATGATATATAAACTTCTAAAGCCAAAGTTGATTAAGGCCATTTCATCCATTAAATATTTTTTCCTATTAATAGGATTCTTTTTTTTTATGAGCAGTTAAATTATGCACTTTTGTCATTATTGCTAATTATACTACTGAGAAGTTATTAATATAATAATATTGAGATAAAACAGTTCATTAGTTCACATAAAGTTAGCATCCAATAATATGTCCCATTGAGCAATTCACAGCAATTTTCACCCTTATAAATTCTCTTTCTAGGGAAAACTGTTGGAGAGATTTATTCTTTTAAATATTTCAGGAGAATTCATCTTTTGTGTTTTAAGCTCAGTATTTAGCATAAAAAGTAAACTAAAAGAAGTCACAGAATCAGTTTTACATTTAATTACTTTGGGTTTTTGCTTAATTTCTTTATAAATATATTTAAAAGCTGTTTGCCTCACTGTCTTTTCTTAGTTCTCTGAGACGCCATGAAATTTATAATGGGAAAATGATAAAACGTTGCATTTTTTTCCTATTAAACAGACTTCTCAAATTCACAACAATGATAATTTTACTACGTTCTGCTTCTCTTTTTCAATTGTCTTGTTCCACCATCATTTTATTCAGCCTCTAGAGAAAGAGTACTTGTGAGCCTTGCTTTTCAATGCAATGTGGTAGCAGACTTTGTCTACTGTCTAGAGACTAAACTAATTCATAAGTTTGCCCCATCTGCTCACCCAGGCAATAAGTAAGTAGCATATATGAATTAAAATACTGGGCACTTCTGAGTGAAAACCCAGAGCAATAACTATTTTTCAGATTTAGTTCTTACTTTTTCAGATTTAAATCTTACAAAATTTGTAAAGAAAACTACACATAATATTTCAATCTTTGTACAATTCAAACAGCTTAAATTTTGAGAGCATAATGTTTCAACCTTTCTAAATAAAGTTTATCAAGGGCTCTTTTTCTCCCTGTTCTTAATATTTTCATTCCTGAATATTCTGATTGAAATTTTGCTTTCTTCTACTGTTGTTAGTGATGAAAACAAATGATTCTATAAAAATGTGGAAAAGGAAAATATTTTTCCTAAGAATTTCTGTTTTATACTTCTTCAAAGCCTAAAGTCATTGCTATTCAGTACTTTGTTTTCCTTGGTGCCCTTGTGAAAACAAGAGAACTATTAGCCAATCATTAATTATATTTTAAAAGAGAACTGTGAAGGAATAAATGTTTCCCTTGTTGCTGACAAATAACATCTGACATGAAGAGGCCTTGTGGGGTGATTTATTTCTCTGAAGAGTCTTTCATAACACAGTTGTTAATATATTTTTTGTTTTACCTCGCTTCCGTGATGTCTCATTTCCTCTTTATATTTTTAGATAAAGAGGCTTTTTTAAAGTGTCATCCAATCAAAATGTACTAATGGACAGTATAAATCACAGAGGAGATATAATAGTTTTATAGGCTATCAAACTGACTGGTCAAAGATTTGCTTTATTTACTGCTACTCATGGATAACACAGGTAGAAAAGAATTTATGTTTCATATCTAAAAAAAAAACTATGTTATTTTTCAGGGGCACAGAGGTAAATTTTTTAGTTTTCATAGCTACAAGTTTTGTGAGAACAACTTTATCCACTCTTTTTTCCATAAAAATTATCAAAAGCTGACAGTATCCATTCTGAAGAGTACGCTCATTTTATTACTGCATTTTCAAGGCAGGAAACTCTGAGTGGTTTCTGAGACAACTGTCAATATTCCATCAGGAAAGATCTTTTCAGAAAGTTTAGTAGCTATTAAATCACTAAGACAGTATATGATGTATGATGAATAAATGTACTGTGCACTTAAAATAATTTGGGTCTAAAACTGCTTTGGTAATTGTGTGGGACATTTTTCTGTTTGTTTTTTGTTTGTTGTTCCTGATATATAGGAGTGGAATAAATGGTCCATCAATGCATGACTTACACATGGTTTGGAGACTCATTAACAGCAAAAAAAGAGTATAACATTTCAGTATGATGAAGCTATTATTTCTATAAATGCTAATAATAATAATTTTTTTGCTTTCAAAAATGATCAACTCTAGCTCCTGTATTAAGCGTCCTGGACTGTAGTCATGCTCATGCCTAAATCTCCATTTTATATAATTTTAATTCTTTTCCCCTAGAGGTTAGATGCTTGGAAAACAGTGTTTAAAGAAGTTCAAGGTATTACTTAAAGAAATGTGAAGAGGGCATACAGGATTAATAAGGTCCATTGTAATTGTCCACGGTACAAAAAAAAGGAAACATACATCAAAATAGAATGTTTGCTGATAGGCCAACTTCCTATCATTTTAAGCCTGACCAGGCTTTTTAAAATAATTTGTCTTGGGTAAGAATTTCTCTAAGACATCACATTTTTTGCATGGTCTTGCACTGAGAATGGGCTGTAAAACACAGCCTACGGTTTGATGTCTCTGGTATCTTACTAACTTCATCATCTATTAGCCGGAGAAGTCAAGCCCTGTTTGGCTCCCAAGTTTGTTTATTGTTTCATGTTTCTTCAGTATATACCTTGGTATATACTCTGCTCCATGACATCTCATGCCAAAGAGGACAAGTAGCCCTAGCATGTTGGCAAAGGTTGGAGGTGTCATAGCAATGCCTCCTCCAGTGACAAGATGTGAATTTAAGCGATTTTCATAAACCCTGCCACATCACCAGAAGTGTGTGAGAGAGTTTAGAAGTCTGGAAGGCAATGTGTAGAACAACAGCTCTATGTGTTTTATGACTGGCATGTTTATTTAAGTAGAAAATCCTTGTGAAAACTTCTGTTGTATTTTTCACTTGTTTTTTTTTGAATGCTTTTCCATAACTGTGAAAGATAAACCTCTTTCCTTGTCCTGGAAACTTTCACAGTGAAGAGATGAGACCTATTCACAGTTCTGATATGCTGTAAGTAATTCTCATGTCATTACACTGTGTGCCACATAACAGACATTGTGCAACACAGAGTGAAGTTTTTTTGTCTGCCCTGTGACATTTCCATCCCATGCAATTTGTTTTGAGGTCTCTTTATAGTGGAGGCATATAGCTTTGGCTGCTATGAATCATGATTGCCTACACACAAAGAAAAGAAAACAGGAACTGACAAAACCATGTTATTGTGACTAATATAATTGTCATTAATAATACTAGATAATTCTGAAATATACTCTAAGACTTCTAGAAGAAATACAAATGATGTATAAATTATTAGAAATTAAAAAAAAAAAAAAAAGAAAAAATAAAACAAAGACCTTTTTATCTATTTATTATTCTGCAACTGACCCAGAAGATTTTGGGAAAATCTTTGTAAAATTGGCTATGGTCTGAAAAAGAGACTAAGAAAAAGAAAAAAACTCAATTGTGATATTGAACTCTGTCATCTCTAAAACACCTGATAAAACTAAAACATCTATCTAAAACATCTGATAAAAACACAGGCTTGTAGGATTAGGAGAGGAAATGAAAATTCATCTTGTCACTCTTTAATGGACCTCTGTTCCCGTGCATGTGGGTCTGGATAAAATAGATTTGAATATAATAGTCTTTATGCATCATTATTGACATCTGGCTTTGTTTTTTGAGATAAAATGTGTTTAACAGACTTTTGTATTAAAAATCAGTAATTTCAGCCATGACATATATAAGGAAGTTACAAATTTATTAATGTAAGTATCCTATAGCTTCACCAGCTTCTTGGAATTTGCTATATATAACATGAAACATTAGGAATTGTATTTGTTTTAAATAATCCAGAATGTGAACTTGAACATACACCATACAATATTTTCCTGGATGTTAAAGGCAGACAGGATCATTGTGACCACTTTTCTGATCTGTGTAATGTAACCATCAATTCTTGCACCATAACTAGTTCATAAATAAAAGTATAACTGTGAAAAAAAAGACATTTGTCTTCACTCAAGCTTGCTGGTTCCACCCCATGTAGAGATTACTTTGAGAATTAGGGAAAATGGTATCATCGTGACCACAGCTAGCTCAAACATATGTTGTGACTGAGTAGAGATAGACAAGATATATGTCAAATACAAGCAAGAAGACATTATGTACAGTGAAACTCTCTATATTCTTCAATCTGTTATTCTTGGTTCATCTTCAATCCATCCCTGCAACTGACTCCACCACCTCTCAGCAAGAGGGAAGGATGGTGGCTGTCATTAGATTTATGATTTTAGATAATTTTTCCAGATGGTGCACAGTAAGCTGAACAAAAATTCTTGCAGTACAGCTGAATAGCTGAACGGGAGAACCACATAGACATGCTGAGATCACTCCAAAGGAGCAAGTTTCAAAACTAGTACAGCCATAGTGATAATCATGATAAATTAGCTGCATGTGAGTCTGGCTATGCCTTCAAGGACCGATTATGTCATGGTATAACAGTTCAGGACAAAGAACAATCCACAGAAATGAGAAAAATTACAGGACATCTGAAGATACAAGAGAGAGTCAAAGTTTTATTTGAAACTTTTGAATTTTAGACCATGACTATTAAATTTCCATGACTCTTTAGTTCTGTGTTTTTAAGGTATGCTCTCGGGCTTTTGTTTGCTTATTTGTTTTCTTCTTTAGCATGAAAAATATTAATTTAGTACTATAGATGTTCCCCAGTGCCAAAATTAACTCTGATATTTGCTATGCTTCTCTCATGGACAACCAATATTTTCAATTTCTTTGTTTTCTGGTGTAAAACAGGGAGATTTACATAAATATAATGCTATTTCTGTTTGGAAAACATAACATTTTATTTTGTTTGTTCATATAAAGCCTGAGAAAAATCAGTAGTTTCAGTTTGAGTTATACAGATGTGTCTTTTAGATTAGCATGAGGGAAAAAAATCCTTTCAAGTAAGATTTCCTGCATTCTTTACCTCTTTCATTTTAAAGACAATGTGCTGCATTGCTCAACAGCACCATTGCACACAGAAATAGCTAGCAGTACAAAAATAATATATAAGGTAAAAATGAGACAAAACAGATCTACATCCCTGAGCAGATTGAAGAAGGTGGTAATAGGCAGATGGACTATTTCAGAGAGATTATAATCCAGAAAGCATGAAATGGCTTTAGTGTGATAGACTGTCAAAATTCTGTAAAGAAATATTTTTCCAAGTAAATACAGATTCTAAATATTCTTAGTGGTCTGAGCAGTCTGGTTGCTCACTAACTGTATTAACAGTGTTTCAGGAAGCTATTCAAGTTTATTTGTATTTTGAAAATTATTTAAATTTTGGAGAGTAAATAAATTGTGGTGAGGTCTTCACTGAGGAAAACACTCTGACTAATGCTACTCACAGGTATTTCCCCAGCTTTTATTTTAAGAAAGCACTGACTAATGCTTAATTTTGTGTGGCCCAGTTCACCTGAAAAGAAGATTAGTTTTCTTCCCCATCTTATTTCTTTAGGTTTTTAAAGCTTTGTTTTTTCAGGTCCAAAACAAATAAAAATAAAACAATTAAAGGAGAGATCATTCATACGTGAAGTCAATGGACAAGCTGAAATGTTATTTAGCTGTTCCACTTTGAAAAAAGAAAAGAAAGAAGTACTTTCTTTTTTGCTCAGCTTTTGAGTGCCTCTATTGTTCAAATGTTACTGCAGTTATCACCAAATGCTAAAAAGTGAGAGTTAAACAGTAAAAAAGCCAGTCACAATACTCAAAAAAACCCATAAACAAACAAAACAAAAGAAGGCAAACCAAACCAACATAGTGATAATTCTGAAATCAAAATCACATACTAGCAAATGATAATTTGATCTTAGAAAATCTATAAGAATGTCATTTAGGCATATTTTCTGCTGGAATGAACCTGATCCCATCTTCTTTGCACCATTCCTTCAGGTATTGATATATATTGATGAGATCCCCCTGAGGCTTCCTTTCTCCAGGCTGAGCAGTCCCAACTCTCTCAGTCTTTCCTGATAGAAGAGAATTTACCATCCCTTGATCATCCTCATGACTGTTTGCTGGAGTCTCTGTACAATGCCCATATGTGTCTTGCACTTGAGAACACTCAATGTGGCCTCACCACTGCTGAGTAGAAGGAAAGGTTAATCTCCTTCAACCTGCAGCCAACTCTCCCAAATTATGCAGCCTAGGATACCATCCTTCTTTTCCGTGAAGGTAAATTGCTGATTGATTGAGTGCCCACCGGGGCACTGTATACTGGGGCATTGGGTGCATTGGGTGGCTCCTATCAAGGTGCAAGAGTTTGCACTTCCCTTTGTTCAATTACAGGATTTTTCTGCCATCCAAATTTAAATATTTAAGTATTAAATCAAGTACAAACATCAAGACAAGCTATGAAATCAAAAGAGGGATTTGCATGCTCAGAAGCTCGTTATTTGTTTCCAACTATTCTACAAATAGAGCAACAATATCTGAACTCATGTGTTTTCACAAACGTTTTGGAAATTAGTTCCATGCTAAATCCACTCTGAGGTCTCCCTGTTAAATCTTTTTTATGACCTTTTAAAATTTCACTTATTTTTGTACCCTGAACCAAGGTTACATGCAGTAACCTTGTTCATGTAGTCCCAGCTACTTTTTCCTTGCAATCTTCTTCTCCATGTGACTCTTTAAAGAACAGCTTTTGACTCAGACAAGCTGTGTTTGAATGTATGGCTGTTTAAATAATACATATCTCCCAGTTTAGTTCAAAGGTACAAGCCTTATCTCACTTAGAATTTTCTGCTGAATTTTACTCTTAAACTTAAATGTGTAATTCCAGCACTTTATTGCTAGCATTTCAGCACTTCCTGTCAGAATAAATGTATCTAATGGAGCAAACCATGTAGAAAATAACTTCTAGCATTTTTTTCATTATTGAAACAAATATAAATCATTCCAGTGCTCAGCCCCAAGCAGAGATGATATCTGCCTTTAAAAATAGCTACTTCAAAGAAGTTCAGAACAAATTTGCATAAGCCAGTTGTCAGATTGTTTATGTTTCGTTCAAGGAAAAGAAAATTAGTTGTAAGATGTCATGTAGGGAATTTGTTCATATGATGTCCACGGGGATGAACAACTTCCTAACTTGGATTTTACAGCAAGTGGTTCAAAGGACAAATTTCAAAATAATGTTTGCACTCCCACTAGGGTTAAATACATAGGCACATCTCAAAGGAGTACAAATGTCTTTTGTTTGTTTAAATTTTGCTAATAAGACTTCTCCAGAAGGGATGCACATAATTAGACAGTGGGCTTCTGTGGTGGTGAATGGAGCACACAGCAGTGGAAAAGTCTGTGTTTCAAGGTGTTGAATTAGAAGCACATATCAGTCAGGTACCAAGTGAGATTAATTGAGGATAACAATAAATCTTTCCTCACCTATTTTTTAAGCATCAGACTCTAGTTTTCTATATTGTCAAATTGTCTTTTTTTGATTGAAACTGTTTATTGTCCCATAACAATGAAGACATCCTGTCTAAGAGGTTAGAGAGCTTAATATATTGGTAAATCCATGGTATTCCATTCCAGTTGCCCTTTGCATTAAAAAGCAGACCTCGTTATATTGAATTTATTAGTATAACTATAAGGACAAAGGGTCAGAAACATGTATCAGTCCTATGTACTGCAGGTTTGCCTTGACCTTTTAATCTCATCTACTGTCAAGGCATAAGTCACCTAATGGATTATAGTCTAAATCTATTCCTCAGATAATTCAAAATTAAGCTGCAATGATAAATCAGCTGAAAATCAGTGCAGCATGACATGCAGATGGATGAATTAGAAAGTAATTTATACTTTTGAACAGGCAGTTGCTCCACACAGATTTCAAAACTATTTTTATGAACAAATTAAACTCATTGGCTTAGACAATTTTGAATACTTTAAAATTTGTTTTAGTTTTTTCTATGGTTTCCCCAAACCTATCCTTCTTCCTTTCCTGTAACTTCTTTCAGATTTCACTTGTTCTTCAATCTGGCAGGTTACATTTGAACAGGATAAAATTGTATATATTTTAAAAGTTAAATTCTTGACAAACCATTGTAGTTGAATAGTTTCTGTTCTGTATGAGGGAAGGGAAGGGAAGGGAAGGG
>VYXF01010820.1:273826-469132 GCA_013397295.1 Polioptila caerulea | reverse complement strand
AAGGGAAGGGAAGGGAAGGGAAGGGACAAAGTGAGGTAGAAATTTATTTTAGATTGCAAACCTAAAAGACCAGACACTTCTCTGTTAATGCTTATGAAAATCAGAGATGTCTAGGACAGGCATTTGCCTAAAATATTATATTAGGTAGGATGGACCATATGTTGTCACTGTTTTGGTGTCTCAGGCTATAATTTGCTCTAAGACATCAAACAAATGTCATATGCTTTCATGAATAAATTGAAATTTCCCTGGAAAGCATTTATACAACAGAGACTGACATCCATTTCATTGCTGAACAGACCATTGCTGCAAAAACTCAGGGAAAAATGTATGTGAATATGTATACATTCTAGGTTTTCATCAAACTCTCCAGTACTCAGGAAATGAGGTGTATATTTTCTGTCCTTTGCAAAATGGCTCACCACTTTCTTCATAACATTCTTTTTATCTGGAATGGGCAAAAAGGTGAAAGAAAATATTTTTTTTTTCCAAGGACTAAATTATTGTTTTAACATCAGCAATAAGATGACGTGTTTCTACTAAATTTTGATCAATAGTGAGGAAAAGGAAAACTGCCAATGAAATAACTTTAAAATTCATCAGATGATCTCCAGACAAAAGGTGTATGAAGATGCATAGGGAAACTGGGATCTTTTTGTTTACCTAAAAAAACTGGTGGTTTTTTGGTTTTGCTTTTTTTTTTTTTTATCTCTTATGATGGTAAGTATCCTTTTCATAAACTTTTTTCCCCAAAAAAAGTAGAACTATTTTGATTTCCTTAATAAAGGCAGTAAGTTCAAATTAGAAATTTGGTCTCTTAAGAGCTACAGAATTAGTGTCTTACCTGTTGACCTGCTTTAGAGGAAGTTTTGAATAATTTTTGTACATTGTGCAGTACATGACTTGTATCATAATGCCTCCTCATGTAATGAAGCTCTTATTATGAACAAGAGGACAAAATTCAACTGTATTAAACAGAATCAGCATATTATTTATCTTTTGTAGGCACATACAATCACTGAGTATCATCTATGTTATAAAAATAATTTTTCTTTTAGGTCAATAAGAGATAAAACTTGAAGTTGCAAAATCATTAATATTTTTAGGATTTTTGTTGCTGTGCAAAGAGATTCTCCACTGAATCTCTTTTTCTAGTCCTTCTGCTTCTCATGATGTGTAGATCTCATACACAAGTAAAATATTAGAGACACAGTTCATAAACTACTAGTGTAGCAAAGCAAAAAAAGGAGGACTTTTGAATGTCTCTGGCTTGTGCTTGCAGAAAAGATCAGGCAATGTGATAGACAAAGTGAGACATAGCAACTCTCTTTCTGGGAAAAAGATTGGAAGTGGCCCTCAATAAATTCAAAAGGCAAGGTATACATGATGGTTCCATAGCGAGACAAAAATAATTACTGTAGGATGAAAAATAAACCACAAGTGTAGAAGGTAAATGGTAATGAAAGGATTCATATCAATATTATTTTAAATAAGATCAACTAATAATGAAAAACAAACAAAGAACAAACAACCAAACTCACATGTGTTTACTCATCAGTCAAAATTAGACTGTAGCTGTAACCCAGGGCAACATTACATTTCTGTGCATGTCTGCCAACATCTAGACGGATCCTCACTTTGCAGCTGTCAGTTCTGCCCTACAGTGGTAAATGAATACTGCTGTGTTAAACTGGTAGTGCAGAAAACTACAGCATTTAAGAAAAAATTATTAAATAATGATAACCTTAAAAATTTTCCTATGTATAAAATCTGTACCTTAGGTTGCAATGACAAGCTTATTTTTTTCCCCAATAATTGTAGATTGAAAGCATATCAACTAAACATTAGCACAGTTATTTTTGTAAATGAAACATTTTCCTTTCTTAATTTGGATCAAACGCTAACTCCCTGATAAATCTTCAAATTTGACAGTTTTTTAGATATCTAAAGGTTGTCACTGGTCTTCTTGAAACAAAGAGCATCTTTACACCTATAAGTGTGTGTTACCCAAGACCATGAAAGTCTGCCATGTGAGGTGCTAATGGCTGTTCTTAAAGGCAGAACCATTTATGCAAACATGGTAAAGAGAGTCCTTAGCATCGAATATATTTTGGTAGCTGTCAAACTCAAAATCATAGGGTTGATTGCATATTGATATAAAAGGCCAAAGGTGAATCTTGAGTGTTGGTTTTATTGGCTTTTATAAGACTTTACATGGTAGGACTGCTGGGGTATGACTGATCACTGCTTTTGAGTCTCAGTTATTCATCACAGGATATTAACTTCTCCTAATTACTCAGTGGTTACAGTGCTTCCTTTAAGGCATGATGTCAGTTATCGCTTCTTGGCTCCGTGACAGTATTGAAAACATATATGAATTTAACTAAGCATTTCATTTAGTATGAAATGTTTTATCCAAGACCATATCTGGATAACTATGGTGGCTCTGGGCTCCTGAGTATAAGTGAGATGAGGACATAGTGCCCATCAAAAGACCAGGTAAATGCTTTGAGTATCTGTCACACAGCAAAAGGTTGAGAGAGCGGGGGTTGTTCAGCCTGGAGAAGGCTGAGGCACAAATGTGCAATTTCTATAAGTACCTCATGATGGAACAAAAAGAAGATGGAGCCAGGATTTTTTAAGTGATATTCATCACATGAACAAGAGTCATTGGACACAAGCTAAAATAGAAGAAATTCTGCTTAAATGTAAGAGAATCATTTTCCACTGTTAGAATGGCCAAACACTGAAATTGTTCATCCAAAGAGGTTGCAAAGTCTCCATCCTTAAACACATTCAGAACTGGACAATGTCCTAAGTAAACTTTGTACTTGGCTTTTCTTGAGCAGGCCATTGGACTTAGGGGATTTCCAGCAGTCTTATACAATTCCAGTGATACTGTGATTCTGCGAATGTGTGGAGCATTTTGTGAGTTTTTTCTCTTGTGAAACCGAATAAGAAATATCAAACTAAGCGGTAGCTTTCTGTAGACTTTGGTGTCCATTGTGAAAAGCAAAGGATACATTATTTATGTTCATTTGATTTCCATATCTTAACCCCAAATGTACACGGTCATTTAAAATATGAGTACAGTTGAAATCAGAAGGCTGGTATGGAGAAAAGACTTTTATATTTGTCTTCCCAAGATTTCATGTGGTACTTCTAAAACTTCTGCAAGAGCAAGCAGCTATTTTTTAGCAAGTTTTTCTTAGCCCTTCCTTCTGAAGTTTTTTTCTTTTTGTAAAATAGTTTCACGATTGCTTGCCTTATGAAAAGCTAAGAATTATTGTAATAAAAACATCATCTACAGAATATTTTCGATTCAGAGTCCTAGGAGCAGAAGGAACTGGATTCGATCCCTTGTCCAGGAAAAAAAAAGATCTAAAAGTGTTCTGATCATTACATTAATGTTGCTGAGTTATGCACAAATAATTTAATTTCTAGAAATTCATACAAGGTGAAGCTTAGCTTTGCTTTTGCAGCACAACATTTTTAGCCTGGTACATTGTTATTTTGAACAGAAGGCGTGAAAGAAGTGACCTCGATGCAACTAGGGAGTTCAGCAATGATTCCCTGGTCACAGAGATAATTCACCAGGAATGTTCCTGGTGAGATGCTGTGCCAGTGGAGATAGAGAAGACTGTCGGATACAAATCTGACACCACAATAGCTTAGTAAGCAAGTGTGAAAATTCAATCACAATACCTTGTGCTTGAAAACTAATTCTCAAGTAAGCAGGTAGTACAAAGATTAGGGAATGATTTTGTTCCTGTCTGGAAGAAAAAGAAGTCTTGTTTGTGCATAAAATAAAGAAATATAACTATTTCAAAGGCTGGAAATTAAACTTAACCATATAGGGCTACTGATAATATGTGCTAGCAGGGGTGATAAATAATCTTTGAAACAATTCCCAGTTGCTACAGGATATTCTTGATGACTAAATTTTAATCAGGGAGTTGTGTATATCTAGAAGTTAAGTTTTTTAAAACCCTGGCCAGTGGAGTGAAGTAAATTGCAAGAAAAATTATGGCCATGAACACTATGCTACTCTTCTGCTTCGTCTGTGCTGATACTGCAGTCCATTAGGAGCCAAATCACTCAAGCTGCCTAGTTCAATTTGTGAAAATGCTGATAAAAAGATTAGATAATTGACATTTGAACTTTTAAGTGAAAATGTGGCTCACCTATCTTGTCAAGTAAAAGTATTCTCAGAAAAATATTGGGACGACAATTTTGAACATTTGAGCTAGTTATTGAAAAGTAATGATCTGCGTTCCTCATTATTATTTCCTGTAATAAACAATCAAATAACCCATATATTATCCTCCTGTACAAAATTTCATTAGGGAAAAGAGTTATTAGATATACTGCTTGCATAAAGAACAAAGTTCTGTTGCATTTGGAGTCCATTATAATATGATTTGATAGAGACCTCTGGCACTGGTGAAATAATCTCTGGGTATTGCTTGCCTCTCCTCTTTTTTTTGGCAATGTTTTAAAACCTAAATTTTTTGCCTTTCCAGTAACATTAGCAATAGAGTTAGATGTATGTTTTAATGCTCATGTTCATCAAATATAAGTTATTTTTATAATATGTAACTGATTGTAAGAGTACAACAGTGTAAACACAAACTTCTCATGAGCTTTTGACCCCAAAAAGTTAAATAGATTTCTCAGCATGATCCCACAGTAATTCTGAACACCCTCTCTTTCTCCATTTTCTGTGCAGTTTTATTGCTGAGTATGATATATGTTGTGGAGTATCCCTTAGGTCAGTTTAGGTCAGCTGTCCCAGTTGTGTACTCCTCAAATTCTTGTGCATCTTCAGCCAACTCACTGTCAGGGCAGTGAGAGAAGCAGAAAAGACTTTGATGCTGTGCTAGCACTGTTCAGCAGTAGCTAAAAGATTAATGTGTTATCAACACTGTTTTGATCACAAAGCTACCACATAACACCATACAAGCTGCTGAAAAGAAAATAACAAAAAACCCCCAACAAAACTCTATCCATGCCGAAATAATTATATTTAGTGAGTCAGAATCATCAGAACATGATTTTCCTGAGCACTGTCAATATAATGCAAGATTTTTATTTCTTTATGCTGATTTTCACAGACTTATATCTCTAGTAGAAATTAAATGAATGACAAAACAGGTGTTGCAAGAACACTTGGTTCTGCAACATGGATGTATAAGTTCCTCTGGTGTACTGGCTTGGCTGCTGTTCTGGCTACCAGATGGTTTCCTCCTGCTCTGCAGTGGAACTATACTTTGATGCTCCTGCAATTTGGGATAGAAGACTAGTCCTCCCTCAATTGAATTTGCAGTTGACAAATGTGATGAAGGCAAAGGCCCTGAGACTGTAATAGACCACTGCTACCAGCTCTGTTCTTTTCTGTTTCCTTATGCTTACAACTTTTGGTCTTAATACCATTCATTTTTGCTAGTGTTGGTTTAATTTATTTGCATTAACTAAAGATTCCCCTTTAAGAATCCTCTTTGAAATTAACAGGATTTGATTGCTCACACTTCTGCACACAAGTTAATACGATCCAACAAGCATTGCTTCTGCACACAAACAAACAACATGAAATCATAATTCTAAGTAGTAAGAAGAGCAAGAGAAGCAAATTCATCTAATTTTATGCAAGCTTTATGTCTATCTTCTTTTAAATTCTTATTTTAATTTAATTTTTAACATTAATTTCTTTCTACTCTGGTAGTACTAACAAGCATCAGGGAGCAGTTAATAATACCAAATATGATTTGGAATACATCAATGTATTTGTGTGCTGTAAAGAAAATTCTGAGCAAGTTTTAATAAAACTGGATGTTAATTAACCTAGCCTGGTTCTTGTATCTAAGCTGATTTATCGATACATAGCAGCGAAATGTAGTAGTAAGGAAAAGCTTTGCAGTTTTAAACCATTGATTATAAACTTTTTTCAGCCAATTACGTACAGATAAAAAAATTTTGGTTTTGGAGCTTAAAATAGATCTTTTCCATGCATTATTCATTTATGTTGCTCCTAGAGTGAAGTTAAATAGCAGCAATGAGGAATCTCTGTTTACTTTCCTGTTGTTGCATAACAGGTTAGGCAGAGCTATGTAGGATGCAAGAGACTGCATTTGAGGAATGAACACCAATAGCTGGGGAATTTTTGAGGAGTCCAGTGGGACAGGCTCTTCAGTCTAAAAAAAAGGGTTGTTAGAATAGTGAAGACTTGGAATGGAGTTGGAGGGCCTTTGCTGAAATGGACTTCTAGAAGACACAACAGGCCTTGGAATTTATAGAAAGAAACTTTTTCCAAGGCTCAATAAAGAGTTTATAGAATTTTATGCAAATCAGACAATCTCATAAGTGGTTGATGGGAGGAAGCTTGGAAAAGAGAACATTACACAGCAATGACACCACAAGGGAGGTGATATTCTTCTACTATAGTGCTAGGTATTGGTTTTGTTTTCCAAGCCTACTCTATCTCTTTTAGAGCCTGGGGTTTTTGGTTTGTTTTTTTGTTTGTTTGATTGATTGATTGATTGATTGATTGATTGATTGATTGTGGGCTTTTTTTGTTGGTTTGTTTTTTGTTTTTTTTGTTTGTTTTGTTGTTTTTTCTATCTAAAAAGCTCATATTTGATTGTGTTTTAATAATACCTGATTTTTGAGATTTAAAATATTTGAGATTTCAGGGTGAATAATTAATGAAAGGTGCTGGCAGATCCCCTTCAAAGATTTGTTACTCAGGGTCTCAGTAAAAAATCTGGTGTCAATACTCAACACTTAGAGTGTGCATAGTTTATTGATGCACATCTCCTCCACAAATTAAATATTTTTTTTTTTTTATTTCCTGAGCTTGGTCCTATCTATCCATCAAATATCTATGAAAATATTATAAAAAATACCAGTCACTTCATTATTCCTTACGGTGAGAAAAGCTGTGATAGATTGATTTTACACTGACTAATTCAGTTTTTGAAAGTGAAGCTTTGTATTAGTCCATAGACTATTTAAGTCACAGGAAACAAAAAGATGTATGAGAATAAATGGATCTCTAGTTTCAGCCTGTTACTAAGTATTGCCCAAAGAACCATTGTGAAAAAACTTCTGCAATGTTTTTTGCAGACAATTTTTCTCAATAATGGCAATATAATAAGGTGATTTGTTCAGTGGTGATGTTTCATTCATTTACAAAAGAAACAATTTGCAGATAATCAGTGATGAACTAAACAGACTTTGATATACTGTGACTCCTTGTGATCATTTCCTGGAAAAAAACCCATAGCTTTTAGAAATGACCTCTTTGAACTGCACAAACACATTCTTTGGGTCCTGGTTCCTCGAGCTTTTCCTTACCTCTTAAAGGGGCTATAGAAAGGAGCAACTGTTGAGATGGTTGTCATCCTCAATGGGCTTGAATTTAGAGAGCACTGGTTGATTATGTGGATTTACATTGTGTCTCCTGATCTGAGTGAACAAAAACAGATGTGCACAGGATTTTGCAAGTTCAGAGCAAAGAACAGTCTCAGCTATGGAAAAAAAAAGAATAAGAAACAAAAAGAAAAAGAGGTTGTTCAGAACTAGAATACAGGGGGGACTGATAAAGTCTCTGCTCCTGAAGGGAGGTTTTTCTCCTGTGATGATACGAGTTTGGAGAGAGAAAGGGAGCTCTGCTTCAGAAAGAGCAGACTGGCTGTGATTCCAGGTAGAGTACAGAGTGGTGATAAAACACTGGAGCAAACTCCTGCAAAGTAAAAAGAAAGAAAAGCAAACAAACAAACAAACAAACAAGGAAAACTGTCAGCATTTCATAATTTCATCTCTAATCCTTGGTCTTGTTTATCATTCTTTTTACAAGAAAAAAAGTGGAGGAAAGTGGGATTTGTAGGAGATGGTAAAAGGTAAATGGTGATGGTAGTTAATTAATTGCCCTAACTTTTAATTGGCAATCTGTACCCCCCAAGTATATTGAACACTATGAGTCAATGGAAAAAAGCAACACAAATGCCTACTCAGGATCCAATTTACACAAGGAAAATGGAAAAAAAAATTACATGAATATTTTATTCTGCCACATTCCTGGAAAAATATATTAGTAGCTTTCAGTCATATCTGAAAAGAAAGCCTGAAGAAGTAAACTAATTAAAAATATCACAGTTTCAATGAACTTTCAGGATGAAAATATTTTTGAAGCTTTTTTTTTTAAGATATATTTGTTCTTCTGAGCAAATCTGTTGTGAAGTATGGAGATTATAACTGCCCAAATACTGTGATTTGATTATTTCAAAGATTTGCAAGAGATTTTTTAATCTGAAACAGATCCAAATTTTCATTAAAATGTTTGATACACTTTTTAAAAGACATTTTTGCAGTCATAGGAGATGGGGTAAAGGTTTTGAGCTAAAACAAAGTACAATCCGGCTCGAAACAAAGAAGAAATATTTAATGAGGGTGCTATGATCAGATTCTTAAAAATATTAAAAATGTCTCTGCCCAAATTAAGGTGCAAACAGGATCATATGCCAAAGTCAATGGTATGGATTTAATTTAATAGTAAATATGGCAGAGAGTTTAAAAAAAGGAAAGAAAAAGAAGTAGAAAAGAGAAAAGGACAAAAAGCTAGTGACAGAGACAGACTGAAGAAAACATCACAATTCTGCGTATCCCACTGTCATCCTGATCATCCTCTCCAACTGTTTTTTGTGGTGGTGAGGGTCCCCTGAAAATCACAGGATCTGATGGGTTAATAGATGTTTTGGCCAGGAGAGAATGTCCAGGTACCTCCCTCTGGGGAGGGTCACTTTGACACTGCCTCTTGCAGCAAACTCTGGGTCTGTCGCATCACTTTGTGCCACGTGCAGTCATGTGGTACAAGGCTTCAGGAATGAGTCTGGGAAGCACTTCTGTTTATGCACAAAATCTATTCTATGTGTGCTTGAAATTGGAAACAACCAATAATAAGTACTTTGTTAATATTATCTATTTGATAAGTAATTTCCAAAATAGTACTTTGTCATCCAACTACACATGTTGATCAGTATATATTTTATTATACTGAAACAAAAGCCTTATATGCACCACATTGTGATTTCTTAAAGAGGGGCTGGATAGGGTAAAAGAAGGGAAAACAGATTTCTCGTTCACAAAAATTGCTGAGGTTTAAATTGTTGACAGTATTTTTAAAGAGAAAAAAGAAAGTTATGTCTGATAAAATATGCATCTTAGGAATCAGAACTACAATAAATGGAAGAATACACACTATATTTTGAATAGTGTTACTTAATTTTGACTTCACTGAAACTGTGAAAAGGAATTAATTTTAAAGTCAGTTGCATCCAATGTTAGTCATATGATTTGTGGTAAGTATTTTCATTGATTGTGTAAGGAGAAACTGAATTAATGTGTAATTTAGTGTCATTGCCTCCTGGGAAAAACCAAAGAAGATCATTTTGTTCTCAAGTGTCTTTTTCTGTTTACAGCAAAGGCCAGTGTGACTGCACTAAACATCCACTGACAGGATAGAGGGGAAGCAAAGGACACAGAATCATCTTAAGAGAATGTGACTGTCCATGGTTGCAGATGTTTACCTTGATACTGTGAAGATTTGTGCCAGACCTTAACTTCATGCTTTGTGAGCAGTCCTGGTAAATTAAGATGAACTATCAGAGAGCATGAAGTGAAGTGAATACAGAGTTTATTTGCAGAATAATGAGTTTGGTTGAATTTCTTTTTTTTTTAATTTTTATTTTTTCCACTAGGAAACTGTACAGCACACTAGAGTGTATATCTGACTGAAAAGAAAATTAACCTGATTAAAAGCTATCTTTGTGCAGTTTTAGTGTTTGCACTTTTCATTGTATATGTTCCAGAGTGTATTTTTGTGGGTTTCAAACTAGATATTTTTCTTGGTTAAGTTCTATAAGTATTTGCAAATACCCCATGTTGTTTTGGGGTATTTCAAATAGGATTGAACTTTTATAATTTTTGAGTATTTCAAACTATTTCAATATTAAACAGAAATAATATTTTTATTTTTATTTAAAAAATGCTTCCTTCAATCATCATGCCAGTGATAAAAAGAATAAAGATATATCTCTTTCTAAACTAGAAAGCTAAAACTTCATCTATGCTTCCTTAATTTCTTCTTATATCTATATATAAATGATAAATAGCTGAGATATAAATGCCTACAAGATACTACAGGTTACTGAAATGCTTATATTCAATGCTTTTTAAAAAGAGATTCAGTTGCATTGTTTAGTAGGCAACACCCATAACTCGGGATCATGGTTTTAGTTTATCAATTGTTCCTGTTTTAATTTCCTTTGGAATCTTATCAGAAAAGAGTGGAGTGTAACAAGCAAAGAAAATGTCCTGATCAGATTGAATAAAGGAAAAAAGTTGCAATATGGCAGATTCTGATGTGAGAATTTCTTGATAGAAATCTCTACTCTGAAGCCTTTTTGGGATCAGTCTGCCTGGAAAGATGCTTGCAAGGACAGCAAATTTGTCTTCTTCTGAGCAGTCAGAACATTTAAAAGTAAAAAAACAATATTCAAGTTAAAAAAAGTGTATTTTAATTTAAAAAAAAATCACTACAACTGTGTGTCATAAATATTACAAAAGGATATAATGTCTTATATTTCATTTGATGGAATGCGAACCAAGAAATTATGATAAAATAAAGGAGAGACATCAATACCTGCAGAGGTTAAGAATGAGAATATTTCTCTTGATTGAGGTAGGGAGATTTGAGATAAAAAATGTTTCTTGATAAAGAAGATGAAAAAAAAGTATTAGGAAAGAGAATCAAATCTTGAACAGAACAGGGAGAAGACTTCCTGTACAAATGGACTGAGAAGAACTTTGGAGTAATGAGTATTTTTAGGGTGAGAATGTTGATTTCATAAATAAGACAAGAGAAAGAAACTCCCTGGTGTGTTGAATAAGATCAAAAAGAACCAATGGCAAATATGGGGGGAAAGATGAATTGGATGAGGAAAAATGTTCAGGCAACTAAACTTATGTTCTAAAGGGGGAAACACAGAAAAAAATTGAGTATAAATTTTAGAGTCATAGAATCCTTTAGATTGGAGAAGATCTTTAAGATCATTAAGTCTAACTGTTAACCCAACACTTCTAAGTCCACCAGTAAATGATATTCCACCCTGTCCCATCCCTCTAACTCATGTTCTGGGGGAGGGAGGGCTCATTCTGAAAACCTGGCTGTGCATGTGTGAATGAAATGGTGCAAAAAGTCTAGTTTGCATAAGAGGCACTCACCAGGCTAACTCTAAAATGAAGTTGTTTGCCCACTCCCCCCGCCTTTCTTCTTCTCTTTCTTCTCCTTCTCTTTTTTCTGTTTTCTTTCATTCTCACTGTTCATCCTGGGCCCTGACCATATCTACATGGCAGGATCAACATGGGATCTCTGGACAGGGGATTTTTTTTTTTCTGTTTCTCTTTATTCTGTCTTCATTTGTCTCCTCCCTCACTTTGCCAGGGGAAAGCACTGCTATCATATTTAACCCAGTAAAATTTCAGGCTTGCTAGCCAACCCCTTTTGAGTCTAAATATTGGGCTTGTTGCTTGAGTTAAGGTGCCTGTACAGTAAAAGCAGAGGAGTTCCCTGACACGTTGTCTGGTATCTTTGTTCAGCCTGAGAACTTATAATTAACAGCTCCCCCTCCTCAGTGGGTCATGACAAGTGCTTTCCACTTCTGTCCATTTTGCTGCCTCTCTGTGAGTGGAAAAGGCTCCTTGGTCAACCTGTGGATTAGGGTGTTTTCCCAGAGAAGAATGTAGTGATATTGCTGAAGGCAAACACTTTCTCTTGTTGCCAAGCCTTTCAGCATAATGTGTTCACCATGTCATTTTCTAAATTGTTCTATGATACTTTTTCCTCTCTAAAGCATTTTAGAATATTTATGTTAAACCATGAGGCCAAGATAGATGGCCCTAGAATTTTTTTGGAACAAGTTAGTTTTTTCTGTCAGCCTCAGTTTTGATATAATGATTGATGAATTGTACTCAGAAGAATGCAAGTCATAGCGTTGTTTCAATATGATAGTAGTTTATTGCATTTGAGTAAATCTGAATAAAACAAACAGTGAGAGAATAATATCTGAAAAGCTCTAGGTTAATAATATTTCATGTCCTTTTTTATGTTTTTATCAAGCAAATAATATCTCTGTTCTTTAATTTTTGATTTTTTTTTTTTTTTTTTTTGGCACATAGTTGAAAAACGCTTCATATGGTACAGCATTCAGGGAGAACAGGTTTCCAATAGTATGGCAAGCATAATGGTGCCAGTTAGCATTTCAGAACTTAGAGATGACTGGCCATCTGGGAAAGGGGGTAATTTAAGGTCAACACATGAATAAGAATAAAAGCTGATAAGCACTTTTTTCATCTGCAGCAGCTATCCTGCCAAAAGATTGATATTAAAGTAAAAAAGTCAAGTATTGTATGTTCCAGCAATTATACATCCATAAGTTTCAGTAGATCTGTCACGTTACTTTTGTTCCAAGCACATGGCTCTAGCGGACATGAAAGCTCCTCTCAAGCCAATGCCACCTAGTTCACAAGTAAAACTGGTGTGGCATTATTTAAAACATAATTTAGTGTAAATTGCAGTTCCCTGTGAACAACAGAAAATGAAACTGATAATGTGATAGAAAATGAATCTTATTAGTTACAGCTTAAAATTGTGCAAATTGTTGGCTGCCCAGAGGAAAGAAAAAATCTTATCCATATAAATTTTGCTAAGCCTGACTAACTTCACCAGTTTAGTGTGTATTTCACACTGGGGATTGTTATATTTACTTGTTTGTGACAGCCAAATACTGGAAACTAAGCTACTCTCCTTATGAAGGTACCGTACTTACTTCACATGCAGTGACTATGTTCAAAGGCTTGCATGTGTGCAAAAATAAAGCCTATGTAAAACTGCACTTTGCTATAATTGATAAAGATATGTCATAAACTTTGTCTTGATTTGGTTCTTCTATTCCTCTGAAGGTGATAGTTTTTATTGCATTTGTTTTAATGAAATCTGTCAAAAAATGTATTTGAAAATATGTTTTTGCTTCATATGTAATTGAAAATTAAGTTAGACCTTCTTTAATCAAAATCAAATATATCAGTCTGGAGAAACTACTGAATTTTTTTTTTAATCTGAAAATTACTTATCAGTTCAAATTAAGAGAGAAGGACACTTCGGTTTTGCTCCTACAGATTAATGTCCATGCTTCCTAAAGAGGTAAAATCTTGTCTAATAAGTCTTTTTCTAACTTTTGGAAATAATTTCCCAGTTTTATAGACTTATACACAGATACACCGCCGTCTTTGTATAAGGAGGTTATACTCCTTATGTTGTGAAATGTTAAGTTAATGCTTTAAAGAGATCCCAAGGAATGAGTAAAGCTGAAGTTTCTCCATAGATCTTCCCAGTCTAGTGCAAACAGCATAGTCTATTCAGGAGAGAGACAAGACACCACCTTCACATATCCTTCACAGACTTCTTGCCTCTGACATCTAAAGAGAAAAATCAGTGTAAATATAGATTCCATTTTTAGCAACAGAGTAAACGAGGTAACTGTCATCTCAGTGCAGCTACTGCTAGGTTGCTAACAGCACCTGAACTAGCTATTGCAAAGTTAACTTCAAACTCTTATACTATAGAAAAGTTTATGCAGTATAGCTAGTAACAGTAAAAACCAAAAGAGATTTTTTTTTTTTTAATCCATCTAGGTTTTTAGACATGGGGGGAAAACACACATTAAATTTTTAAAGTAAATTTGTCATAAGAAATATGTAAACATGTTTATCAACTTGCCAAGAATTTAGTCTGGAAATTTGAAAAATCTGTTTCCAGAACATGAAAAATTTAAAACATTGTTTTTCAATAATAGCAGCAAAGATATTAAAGTTGCACATGGGTCTGGAAGACAGAATTAAAATTATCAATGAGCAGACTACAGGTCACTCAGGGTAAGGAGACTCTTTTAAATTGCATAAATTTTTATGACTGAATAATAATAATAGGTCAACCATAGGATTTTACTACTTCATTGCATATTAATTCTGTAGTATTCATTATATCAGTTTGATTTATTCTTGTGCATCTATATTTTAAAGACAATAATTATGCATTGTGCAATATATAATGTATATTGTATATAATTATATATAGTAATGCTTCTGACAACAATGACAGGGAACATATACTGCATAAGACATTTCAGAATGTGTGTGCATTTCCTTTAAAATCTTTCTATAAAATTCCAGCAAAATTTAACAGATTTGCAGTGCTCATCATTCTGTCACAGAAGCAACATACATGTATGAAACTACACACAGAGTGCTATTTTTGTGAGATTTTTTGGAGCCCATTTTTACCTGCTTGATTAATTATTTCATTCATCTTTTGTATATTGCCTTTTATATAGCAAATATCCCTTCTCACACAAATAGAATGAAAATAATGCGTTCTTCTTCAAACTTGTGGATGACTGTCATATATTCAAATGTCACAGCACAATTCTGTAGCCAATAAGGAATTTGCTACAGCTGTTTCTAAATCCTTCTTTCCTGTGTAACAAGTTCCTCTTTAAAAAAAGATGCCAGGAAGGAAAACCAAGTAAATTAGTCTCCCCCTCAAAAAACTGTACAAAAAATTATTTTTTAGATTTACTATAAGATATTTTGTTAAGCTCAGATCAGCCAAAAAATGTTGAAGAGACATTTTACCACCTCAGAACCGTGATATCTACAGAGTATCACACAAAGTGCACAGAAATGGTTTACTGGGACCCAAGTTCTGCAAGGACTTCCAGATTTGTTCATAATGAGACTTTTCAATACACAGCTAATTTAGCTCTTATTCATGTGCAATGAATCCTTTCCTAGTTGGGCACTTTATGAGCTTAGCAAAAAGTCTACTGTGTATTTTCAGTCCACGGTTTTCAAAGGCTTATCATTCTGTCAAATCAAAACAGATTTCCTATAGGACAGTGAAAGACACAGCTCCTCAGTGAAGGTTACTTTGTAAAGCTTTATCTTTCAAATGAACTTCAATTCTTTTGACTACAAAACCCATGGAAAATAAATGGCTATGAGACTGGTTTGTTTTTAATGCAACAATGATAAAAAATGTTTATTGTCCTACGCATTTCATGTTTAAATGGCTAACTAATTAATGCAGAAAAAAAGAAAAAAGTTAAAATACACAAAATCATTCTACAGATGTTATGATGCTTTTTACGGAGAGTGTTTCTGATAGTTGGGCAGGAGCAAATACAGGATTAGTAGAGAACTTGTATCAGTAGGTGCAACATCTAAGAAATCACAAAAATCTATTGATTTCCATATTTTAAAAAATCACTGAAGTTTCCTAGAGTATGATCTTATACTGTATATTATGTTTGCTCGTGCATATGTGAGGAAAGTTGATTTCCTTGCAGGATGTTTTCAGGCATCTATGACACCAAGATTTATCTTGTGAGTTTTGAAGTGTGTTTTTTTCCTCTAATGCTGGATAATATCGCTTTCCTCCAGCTTAGAAGCCCTCTCTATACAGAAGGTAACTAGAATGTAATGAAATCATAATTCTAGAAAAAATGGTCATATGGCAGTGAGGGAGATTTGGCTTTAAAATTGTCTGCCCACAAGGACAAAAAATAAATTCAAATAAACCAAACATTTACAGGTACAATATTATGGAAAATCAGAAACAAAGCACTAAAAAATCAGAAGGAAACCATAAGCAAATACTTATAATTTAGGCAATATCAGTTTTCTGAACAAAATGAGACAGAAACCCCGCAAAAATATCTTATATTCATGTAATTCATAAAATCATATGGTCACATTTAGTTATTCAAATTCCATATATAACTATGTAGAAAATAAGCATTACATATGCAAGTCTAATCTTGCAATTTCTCCACAGAACTTGACTTTTTATCTTCAATAATGATGATATGCTAAAACTGTGATTTCCTAGGAGTTTGACAAAGTAAAAAGAAAATGTTAATACCATAGAAGTCAGTAGAAAATGCAGATACATGATGCTGACATTTAGAGACAGTAGACACCTTCACCCCTTGAGCTTGAGTGAGCAAATGATGATATTAATAGATTATTAAACTCTGTGGAACAAGATTAAGTAGAAAATGGCACAGGAAGATGATTTCTTTTGTAGAGGCTTGCAAAGAGCCACATCATTGATTTCACAATTTCTAAGATGATATTGAGAACTCAAGCATTTACTTTTGTCCTATGAGCAAGATGTGCTTAAACACTCACATTGTCATATGCTTTCTCTGTCCCTTGACACATTATATGCACAGCATAAATATATATGGAGGTACAGGTGGATCACATTTCTATCCTTGTTTATTGGTCTGTCTCTTTTACCTTATGTCTCTCCTTATCATCAGTTGTTGATTCCCACACTCTTTACTTTGCTATGTCCTATTTCTAGTTTTTGAGAGATTTGCAAAAGATTTTCTGATGACACTGCACTGATACCCTGTGTGTTCCTGTGCACTTTGAGAACTTGTCTGCAGAGTGATGATGGTATCAGATCTTATTTACAGTGTTTGGCACTACTCACTAACCGTTTCACCTCTAAATAAATACATGCTTAGTAAAGACTCAGAAAATAAACATTGAAAAATACCTTTGGGAATATAACCCTCGTTTTTCACGTCCTTCATATTTTGCTTTCCAAAAGCTTCTATATTAAACAGCCAATCAGCTCGTAATGTTTCATACTGACCTGTTAAATTCATACAGTTATATTAGTTAGGGAAATAATAATTTAAAAAAAAATAATAAACAAGTAAAAAATATTTGCGTAATGTTAAGCATTGATAGTCCTGAAATAAATTCTTTCTCTTCTAAAGCATTTTTAGCTGATCGGTTTTCGGTCTTGTTCTTTTTCATATTTCTCTCCACCCACTGTGCCTTACACAGGAAATGTGATCTCAGCATTTAATTGTGAGTTAAACTTTTGCACTTGGGCTGTTCAAAGGAATTTCAATTAGTCAAATGAGACAAAATATCTTCATTGACCTTCAAGCCATACTGCAAATAAAGCAAGATCAGTTTTTCAGTGTCTCCCTCTGCTGAAAAGTCTTAGACAGTGGTGATGGAGGTGAACAGAGATGCCTTTAAAGATGATGCTTTGTTCAAATTTAAGGTAAATCAAAAAGTTACATACAAGCAAGCAGAAAGGGAAATTATTTTCCTACTGCCAGTCTGCCATACCACTTTACATGCACTCAAAGAGGAAAACAGAAGACTAAAAAAGCATTTTCTCTGCATGACTCAACCACAAAATGGCACAATCAGGGTTTCTAGCCTTTTCTGAGCTAACACTTTCTCACAGACAAGCTGCAGCAGTCCAGTTTAGATGCTGGATAGAGGATCAAAATTTGTCTATTTAATTAAGTCATATGATTTGAATTTTAGTTCATGAATATGAACTATTTCAAAAGAAAATGCTCAGAAAATATTCAAGGAAATATTAGATATTTATTTCCAGGTTTTCAGAGATAAGTAGTCATTCTGGATGTCTATCTTTTTCGGTACTTAAAATGGAGTAGCACTGAGTGGGAAGTTCTCAGTATGTTCTGAAAATCATAGGTTTTAAACCAGCCCAAAATAGAGAAAATTAGTAATTTCAGTTATAAGAAAACTGAGATATGAATATACGGGGAAAAAAGGAATTTGTAATGAAAAAATAATGATCTCAAGTGATTAATAAATGGATAAAGGTTTTACTTCTATTTCTAATGTATCCCACACTGGTAAGTGTGGGACTTCCTAGACATGAAGAGTTGTTAACTTATCCTGAAAATGCAGTTCTTTTTGCTGTTAATACATACATGTTTCCAGCTGGTAAGTTCTTTCTTAAAGTAAAACTATCAAGCTCAAAAACTCTGAGTCAAAAACAACCTCTAAAATTATCCTAGTTATTCTTTTCCTTACGTCAAGCTGGGCACAGCAGCCAGAGTAACATAGTTTGGTCTATTCAAGCTATGAAAGGATGGTCCCAGCATACACACAGAATGAGGAAGTATTTAATTTGAATTTAGAAACACTTGAGGCACATTAGCAACATTCTTTACTGCTAAGTAGAGCCTTTCATGCCAACTGGCATAACAGAAGTAATATTCCAACTTACTCCCTAGTGCTAACCATTATAATTTTAGACTGGGCCTTTTTGAAGGCTTTAAATTGTGTTCACCTTTCCATTTCCAAAAAAAGATTATTGAATTCCCTCTTCTCAAAACAAGATGTTTTGCAAATGACAGCTCTTTTTATGTCCTCCTTATTGTGTGCACTACACAAATTGCCTCTATCCCATAGAATAAAAATAGAGAAAGAAAAGACACCCAGGCCAAGAACTAGAATTCAGCTGACTCTAAACTTTTCAAACTAATGACTTGACATTTATCACCTTATGCTTGGCATAAAAATAGTAACTACATGATTTATATGTAATGGTACTCTTCCATATATTTCCCAATAATATAATAATTAAAAAATCCTTTTTCCTGATTTTGACTTTCTTTTTTACACATGCATATAGACATGGAAAAATGTGGATGTTAAAGATATCCTTCTAAAATACAGAATTTATAAATATTCTCTAACTCACCATTGATAATGAATACAAATTTCATATAAAACAAGAAATCCATGAAAGACAGATTTTTTTTTCCATTGGATCCTAGTCCATTCACCCAGGGAAAGAACTAGAAAAGGATCAATGAATGATCTTTAAATGAAGAGTAGATTTCAACCTCATTGAAGTAGAAAGAGGACAGGCAGGAACCTAAGGCCATGCACTTTCTCGGGAGCAGGTTGCTTGCAGAATATTTTTTTCGCATGTTCTATATGAATGTGCACACTGAAGTAGCTATTGATGGGTACAAATAAATTATTTAATGAATTACCCATCCTGGATTCAGACACCCTCCACAATTCTTACAGAACTCTGAGGAAGACCATACTTAAGTATTGGGTTCTCACATGCCCTTTCTTTGCACTTAGCCTGCCTTCTGTGCAGTGTGATTGCAATTCAAAGAGTGTAGAAGCATGAGAGAAAACTAAAGGCTACCCATGTGCAGTGTGCTGGTAACCATGCAGGTTTGGCATCACATAGCTTCTCACATCAAAAAGCAAGCGTAAAACTATGCTAATCTGCAGCTGGTAGCCAAATTAGATCATATCAAGCCAGTTATTTCTAGACTTCACTACTGTCGTTGCTATTTTACACACAGTCAATTGCATTATTCCTGTGGACAGCATTAGTGGCTTCTTTAGTCACATTAGGGAAAAAAATTATTTGCCTATCCTGAGATATTTTGTTGATTCGTGCTGATATCAAAATGATTGCTAAATCAAAGTGACTGAACAAACACATATTTCCCATTTACAAAACTTGATTTGGAGTGTGATTTAATTTTGCTTTAGTCTAACTGGTTCTGCTTTTAACCAAGGAGATAGAATGACAAATCCTATTCCAGCAGCATCCGGCACTAATCTATGTTTTACAACACTTAGTCTTTAAATGATAATTCTTTAAGGTACCAAAGGGTTCCACAATCAAATTACATGATTTTTACTTGTTTGAAGAATGAGGTTAATGTGGAATTGCAAACTGTGGGAGCAATTTTGTAGCTGAGGCTATGGAGACGGTGCCTGAGATGGCAACATGGTTTTTCAACAGTGATGGCTTGCTGACTTAGAGTTTGACCTACACATTTACCATGTGTTTCCAGTGGCTTATTTCTATTCTTATTGCTCACTTTGCACTGTTTTTATTTGAATTGTCTAAAAACATAGAACATAGAAGTTATAAAATATGATACTTTATGTTGGTGATTACCTTTGGCTTTTGTATTTTTCTCAGTTCACCATTATTGGCACAGTTATTGTAGGAACTTTTGTATAATTAAAATTTAATTAATAAAAAATTTACTTTAGTTTTGTCATCATGTTCCTGCACTTTGATTTTTAAATTTTCCTAGATCTCTCGGTGGAAGGATAGCTGCACTAACTGCTCAACTTTGGCAAAAGTAACTTCCAAATATGTGACTAAGAATCAAATTGTTACTTTTTCAAATGCAGCTAAAGATTCTCCTCTTTTTTGATTACAGAGGGAATCTAGTGCTGTCAGCTTGTTACTTTTAATACCCCAAAACTTTTCTCTGCAGCCTTTGCTTTTGATGGCATTACACGCTTCTGTATGATGACCACCAACATTTTCACATGAGGAATAGAACATAATTTGGTCTCCCAAACACACACTGCTGCAACTAAGGAGCTCTTCCAGTTGCAGTCTAGGAGATTTAAGTCTTCAAGTTGAATTTGATGAAAAAGACAGCATTCGCTACAAATGCATAGTAGCCATGATGTAGCGGCAAAACAAACAGAAGAAAATTTCTAAATGGACTGTAGGGCAATCCTGTGTCTGGCCAATAAATGTGTAGTTCAGAAAAGAAACAGATGTATCTTAGGAAGACATTGTAGAAATATGGTGTACCTGGTGGTAATCGACCCATAAGTACTGGTTTTTTTCAAGAACGTTTCCTGAAAGGTCAGAATGGGTTATGCTACTTTCTCTATGAGTGCTGAAAGTTCTTGCACTGGTAAACTGGAGCTAAGAAAACCTTTGTACAAATAGTTCCAATTTCAAAAGTATGTGAGAATAAAAATACAGTTCACCAGAGTCTTGATGTATGTTTCTGAAGGTTATTTGGAAGTCACCTCTTTCATGAATTTAAGCTGATGAGGGTGATTTTAGCTCCTCTACAAGGGTAGGCTGGAGATAGTAAGTGGGGAAAAAAAAAGTTTCTTTGCATTTTGGTAAATAAGCCATTTTGCTGACAGTGCTTTTCTGGTCTTGATGATATTTTTAGTGTTTGAGTCAGTGTGTCACTGGCAAAATAGAAGCAACTTCATAATCCAAAACTAAGTCAATGAAACACCAATGTAGAGGAAATAGCTTTTCTACATATGTGTGTGTATGCGTGGTGGGAGTTGGGGCTGATCCTGCATACACTGCACATTCTATCTCTTCCAGAAGAGCACTGAGGCACACACATGGCTAAAGGGGCTGTGCCTTTCCTTATTGAAATCCTAATGCATTACTGTTTCGTTTCCCCAGGGTTCAGTTTGTACCTGGTCAGATCACATACGCATTTTGTTTGGTTCAGTCAGCTCTCAGCTATTTGCCTCAAAACCCATGTCCTCCTTCCTCTCCAAAAAGGAATATAAAACAATATTCAGAAGTCCCTACATAGCAGGGAAGAAACTGTTAATAATTTATGCATGTATTGAACAATTTTAGCTTTTAAATTACACTGTTATTTTATCCCTACAATTCCTTTCTCTCTCCATAATTAAAAAAAAAGAAATTCCTTAACTGCATAATTATATTTCTCTTATCTGTATAAATTTTGCCTTGCATATATTCTTATTTGTTATTGACAACTCTCTTTTTTATATAAAAATTCAATATTTTTGCTTTAACATTTTATTAATTACAAAATACCTTGAGGCCATAATTCCCCTGAAGCATGTGCATGACTTTCAGTAACCCCTAATGAGTTTCACTTGCTCATCAAGGTGAAAATATGCCCTATAATGTTGCATCTAATTTTCCTTCTTTGTCCTTTTCCTTAGCTAACTGCTTAGTAATGAGATGCTAATAAGGCTGTGACAGAATATTTAAAATAATTAAAAAAAAAAATCAGAAATGGAGTTAGCTTAACACAGATCAGTCTTTGAATATCATCATACAGCAAGGCAGGATACAGCACACTTGCAGCAATACTTCTTACAATATTTAGTGTAATTTTAGAACTCTTCATCTGTCATGTTCACTATAGGAAGAAAATTATTTCTTCGGTCCAGAACAAGCTAGAGTGATCCCAGTATTGTCTGTAATGCCTTTAAAAAGGAACATTTGACTTTCATTTTGATAATGTAAAATGTCAAAGTGATTGTTTCTTTCTCAGATATCAGTCAGGTGAGGTTTTCCCAGTCCACTTTAACCTTGCCGTCAGCTCACTTTAATGGAATTTTATCAAACAATCTTCATGCTCTCCTGCACAGCATGTGATCTTCCTTCAGTTTTCCTAAATGAAACTTGGGAAATACTCTATCATTTGGCTGACACCTGTCTCCTGAACTAACATGAGAGCCAAATCAACTATTATTATATTCGCCACTGAGGCAAGAAGTAGTGAAAAAAAAAACTTTAGTGTACCCGCTATTCACATTCTGATACTTTTTTACATTTAGATATATTGGCTCCAACTTCAGATGTGAAGCTAAAGCATAACTGTTGATATGTAGGCTCAGTCTCTTTTAAATTTTACAGTCTGTTACCACAGGTCAGTTTTGTATGAACTTTTCTATCACAAGTCCAGATGAGATCAGCTAAGCCATTTGTGTATTTTAATGATCCCATCTTGGTACACATGACACTGTGACATACAGATAAGACAGTAATAGAATATATGAACACACGTATTACTCTACAGATTATTTTCACCCTTTAGTCTGAAGCACTTTCAGTAATGTGAACACACACTATGTGCCACATAGTTAGGGCCAGTTTAGGGTCATTAAGTAACTTTTCACATTTTTTAAATGTTCATTTATCAAACTCGTTTTAGAGAAGGAAAATATTACAATGAAAGACTAAATTATCCTTGCCAAACTTTTCAGAGGATTCCCTATTTCTCTCAACTCATTCTTCTACTATTGTTTTACATGGGAAATACATCTTTTTTATGTCCTCTCTATCTAAAGCAAGAAATTCCACAACAGTTAAGATTTGTTTTTTATCCCTAGCTTTTTTATTTCTAAATTATCCCATCATCTCACATATATTCCACCAACGAATTTTTTTTTTTTTAATAAACTTTGATATTCTTTCTTTCCTATCCCACAAGCCCAGAAGGATATAATCTCTGCTTTATTTTTCAGTGTTGTTTTCCTTGCAGTACTTTGCTTTTTTGTATTAACGTTACACATTTTCTTGAGGCCAAACCTTGAGATACAAAAGATGTACCTTTGGCATTTCCCAAAGAATGATCTCATACTTAGATCAAAGAAAGGGTTTTCAGTTTCTCTGGCTTTTCACTAGCCTGCTGAGTCATCTGATATTCACTAATTTATTAATCTTGTTTGCTCTTCTATTATCCATCAGCACAATTGTGTTAATAACTAGATTAGTATTTTTCCATAAAAGAAACAGAAAGCTTGATGTAAAAAGTCTGAAAGTATTTCAGAAATGCAGATTTAAACAAGTGATGGAAAGACATGGATAGTTTTCCTTAATTGTTTAACACTTCACAGCTGGATTCATGCGGATTGAGTTAAATTAGGAAATGGCTAAAGCTAATTACTAAAGTTAAACTACCCTGGCAAGACAGTGAACAGAGATAAGTGACCAAAAAGCCAGATAATTATTCCTTTCAAATTTGATTTGAAATCTGACTGCAAGAATAAAATAATCTAAGGGGAAAATAAAAAAACAATTAAAAATATTTAAAAAGAGAGAGTGGACCTTTCAAACTTATGTAGCTGAGGAAAAAAGGAAAACATGGTTCTTATTCTGGATTGCTTTTTGCATATTTACTTTTCTTACAAATAAAAAAATCCTTTTTGTCACAGTGTCCCTATTGCTATATAGAGCAGATTATTTTGTGTGTTTTACTGCGTTCATTACGTGCTCCCACAAGTGTAACATTTGTGGAGATTACCTTTTTTAATGGTTTCTTGGCCACTGGATCCCGCAGACCAACATGATTCCCGGAATTAAATTCAAACACACACACATGCACTCTAACACATATCTTTTTTTATATGTAGGTATTTGCATGCACATATATACACATGTGTATCTGTATATATTTCTCTGTGTGTCTATATGTAGTCACATCTACATATGTATATGTAAATCTATATATGTAAATATATATATATATGTATGTATATATAGCTATCTATAAAAGAAGCATTTCCACAAGTGCCGCACTTGAGCCTAAGACACTGGATAATATTGACTAGAGGAATTGACAAGTAACATTGTTAAGCAGCTCTGGAAGTCTTCAGGATGCTTCACCGTGCAGATAAGCTGGAAATGCAGAAAGGAGTAGCCCATAAGGGCTTTTAGGTTCTGGCTTTTTTACATAGAGCTTGCAATGTCTAAAAGGTCAACTGAGCCCTTCAGAGCTTTTTGGCACTGTGCCTCTCAGACTGCCAAACTGGAGGTTTTAGTAAGACCATCAGCCCCACCGTGTGTGTACACTATCAAGCAAGCTACAGGATCTTGGTAATTGTTCAGTTACAAGGCAATTCATGTCAAAACTGGGAACACCAGCCAACTTCTTCCAGGGCAGATTCATCATTTTGATTGACCCAAAACAAATAAGCTACATGAACCTGTCCCAGCTTTTGACAATCAAAACTTTCAGATTCCCTGCTCTGGAAGTATTCTCGTTGATCGGTCCCAGACCTGCCAAAATTGGCAGCAGTAAATTGATTGCTCTAAAGCAGCCTGGCAGGACTAGAGAATTTGCCTTTGATTTGGCAAAATGTAGTCAAACCTGAGATGATTCAATCAAAGCAATCAGACTCAGTGAAATGTTTTTCAATGAAAATATTTCCCTCAGAAATGTCGGGCCATCTGTACTCAAGTTAATAGAGCCGGTTCTCACTAAGGTCATAAATATGTATTACATGCATATTTCCCCTTAGCATTATCCTCTGATCACAGTAAGCTTTTTGGTAAATGGTCAGAGGTTTTGGAATGCACATAGTATTTCACATTTTGACCAGCAATCTGTGTTATGTTTCCTACTATTTTTTTTTCCCCCGTATAGATTCTGTGTGTATCTTCCTGGAATGGAGCATGCACTGTGCAGCTGTTTAGAGCACTCTCTATATAACTTTTTCCACAGTATCAAAAGTTTTCTTTACACTGTCTGCACCTGAAAAGAGTAGCTGCCTTACAGACCAGGTTATATATTCAGGTTATAAGACAACCAGAGACAGTCCAATTTGTGACGCATTATTTATATATGTACTGTTTACATGTGACTCACTCTTCCTGGACACCAAAACTTCTTCCTGAACTGTCATGGCATTACGGCACAAGTAGTATGCACATTTATCCTTCTCCTTCTTGGATGTGTTCATATGTCAGAAGGGTTCAGCAGATCTGTTTAAAGTGCAGATTAGTCTGAAGTAAGGAAGGTGGACCTTGCTTACAACAACCTGTTAAGGATAAAATTACTGGAAAAGAGGTATTCGCAGAGAGCTATGATGCTGAAAGCCTCATCTGCTGCACTGACCTTCCTCCTTTGCATATGGCCAAAAATTCATCATTTGTAACCAGATAACTTGATTTAATTCTCTTGCCCATACCTCATTAAGATTCATACAGTCAGTGTTTCTCAGACTATTTCTCATCAAGGCTTTAACTCAAACCTGCTTTGAAATTTCTCTTTTGCATTCCATCATTCATCTAAAATGTGAGAATGCTAGGTTGTTTTGCCTGCATGGTTGACTGGGGCTTTTTTTTGGGCTAATCTCTTCCTAGGTGAAAGTGAGTGGTGTGACCCTTTGCCACCATCTGCCTCTGATTCTAGGGGAGTAAACTTGGCAGGCTGGGGTGAAAAGAAGAGGCAGTTCTACTTCCTAGGTGGGTAATGCCTTCCCCTGAGAATCAGGAGGTCTTGCATTTTCATCCTGGGTCCTAAAGGTCACACTAGTAAACTTAGTGTCCGGGGCATGTAGTTGGGTACATGGTGACCCTTTAACTATTAAAATAATCCCTGATAGATTAGGTTCATGACAGATAATGCCTTCCCAGGATGCACCAAGTAGTCTGGAGAAAAGCAAAGCTTTTGAAGAGAGCTAAGAGTTTTCCTGGTATTCCTGCTAAAAGTGTGGATAAGGTGTGTATGAGAGAAGAATGACAATTTAGTCTTGACCATGTTTGTCCTATTCTGTTCTGTTCATCATCATAAACATAAACAATGCATCTGTGAGCCAAATGGAAGTCAGTGAATGAAATGCTGAGGTAAACCTTTGAAAATACAGCTTTTAGACTTTCTCACACCTTTCTTGAAGACACATCACAAGATTAAAATCTAGCAGCCTGCTATTTCTGAGTGACTGATATCTGTTGCTGTATGTAAACTAAAAACATTTTCAATACATATCTAGTATGTTCATCTTGGCATCCAGAACAAGATAGAACAGTTTGATGGGGCAGGACAAATGAGCATCATAGACTGTATATTCTCAAAATTGAGAAGAAGGAACAAAATGTGGGTATAGATCCCTATTTACCATGCACATTTTTATGGAGAACATTTTAAGATGTTTAACTTCTTTAATGAATCATATAGGGATCTTCATGATTACATCCTTGGGGCCAGTGCTTAAAAATTGGATATTTAGATGTGTTAGCTCCTAAATACTCTTTGAATCTTTGAGCTTAGCATTTTGAAATCCCTATTGTATAATAGTGAGATAAGAAAAGAAGAAAACTAAGTTTTAGTCAATCTGCCTAGGAATAAATCATAACCCTGAGGATATATTTTTATAATGCCTCTAATAGGAATTCATTGGGACTTTGAAGGAAGAGACAGAGAAGTACAATGCATCAAAGTATTTTAGAAACCTCGAGGGAAACAAATAGAATTGGAATTATTCAGTTTGATTGCATATATCCTAAAACCGTCTGAACAGACTGGTCTTAAAGCATACATTATGGCCCAGTGGAATAACTTGGAAGAAAACCAAGCTTCAATAATTTTCTTGCACATATAAAATTTGCATTTAAATAGCATTAATGAATTAAGTGTCAAAGTCATAAAAATAATTTTTAAAGTCCTTTCTGGTCAAAAAAGTTAGTTATGTTTTTAGAAGTATGTATATAAATGTCTGATGAGTAAAAAGAGTTGAACTTGCAAATTTTCTCCAAGAAAAATATTGAATTCCTCTCTTCACTAGACCTTCCAATGCATTAAAAAATTCCAGTTCTGGTGTGAGTCAAATGTTTCAGTTGCAGAAAGTTCTTGTTTTGAAGGAAGAGGATTTCACAATTGACGATTTAATCAATGGGCCAGCGTCAGTTGTGGGAGGCTCGGGTGTCAGGTCCTGTACTTGGGTCACAAGAACCCCATGCAACACTGCAGGCTTTAAGAACAGAGGCTGGAAAGCTGCCTGGTGGAAAAGGACTTGCAAGTGTTGGCTGGCAGTCAGATGAACCTGAATCAGAATGTGACCAGGTGGCCAAGAAGGCCAATGGCTTCCTGGCTTGTGTCTGAAATAGTTTGGCCAGAAGGATCAGGACAGTGATCGTTCCCAGAATTGTGAGACTGCACCTCAAATCTTGTGTTCAGTTTTGTGCCCTGTATTGCTAGAAAGACACTGAGATTCCAGAGAGTGCACAGAAAATGGCAAAAAAGCTGGTAAAGGGTCTGGAGTACAAGCATTATGAGGAGCAGCTGAGGGAGCTGGAGCTGTTTAGCCTGGGGAAAAAAAAAAAGTTCAGGGGAGACCTTATTACTCTCTACAACTGCCTGAAAGGAGATTGTAGTGAGGAGGGGGTTGCTCTCTTCGGCCAAGTAAAAGTGATGAGTGAAAAAGGTCTGAAGTTCTCCAGAGTAGGTTTAGATTGGAAATTAAGATAAAAATGTCTTTCACTGAAAGAGTTATCAAGCTAACTGGAATGGGCTACTTGGGGAAGTGGTGAAATCATCATCTCTGTAGGATTTTAAAAATTATGTAGATATGTCACTTAAAAAAAAAATAGTTTAGTGGTGGGCTTGACAGTGTTGGTTTAATGGTTGGACTTGAGGACCATAAACTTTCTTTCCAAATTAAATGATTCTATGGTTCTGCTTTTTGACACTGTCAAGAGAAGTCCTCTGGTTCATGCTGTTGCTTAACTGGAAAATTTCAGTTCTGAATACCAGCTATGTGGAGACTTTCTTGTTGAGTTATCTGTGTGAAGGTTAAATGATGACACCTCTGAACTGTGTTTTTAAGGTGATAGTAAAATCAAGATGTACTAAAGTTAGTGCTATATTTTAGTAGCATTTTTCTTTTGAGGTACTAGTGATTCTTTCAAAACATGTTATAACTTCCTTTGTGTACAGCCCTTGTTGTATTGGATGGATGATATTAGAGATAGGTGCAAAGAAAAATGTGCCTTTAACACCATGGGGATTTTATACAAAATTTGTTTCAGATGACAAATGGAAGTGGTACTGTACTATTCTGTTTCAATGTTTTCTGAATGAAATATGTCTTATTTCCCTTCAAAACCACTTATACAATATGAAAAGCTAAGTAAGGAATATTTAAATTGAGGTAATATTAAAAATACTGAAGTGGTGTTTTTGAGACATTTTATGCCCCATGAAGTACTCAATTCAAAATTTACAAGAAACGTCTACCTACTTCATTAAAGAAAACCATACCCCAAAATCCAGTGCTGGATTTGTGCCACCATGTACAGTATAGCCTCTACGATGTTATTTTTTTCTTTTCTTAAAAGCCATAATTTTGAGAGTTCACAGCAATAAGCTGTTATCTTTTTATTCCCGTTCCATTTGTTTCCTTCCATGTGACAAGGAACATATGGCTGGCTACATATTCTCAAAAAAGAATATACATTTAATGTTTTCATATGCTACTTCTACGGAAAATAAGCCCAGTAATATTATTGTAGTGTATTTTGCTATATTTTGTTTCATTCTCAATCAGAGAAGAAAAGCAATTGGTAAAAGTCTGCATGAAATCCACTTCACCTCTTGAGTCCGTCTGTAAGTGATTTTGAAATAAGAGGAATCTGTCTGAAAAGATAATCATTACATACCAATTATGTCAGTTGTCTGAAAAGTGCCTTGTGTATTAGATCAATATTACTAGCTATACATGTCCATGGGCCCACAGTGATGTAACTTACGTTTATTTCTACAAATTGTACCCAGAAAACAGCTATTTCATTAATTGTAGCGAGTTGAATTTATCTCTGCAAGGCCTAGTAAATGAACAGCACAAATGTCCTTTGGCAAAAAGAATCTCAAGTGGCTTCTTTGGCCTCTCCAGTACAGATCAAACTGACAACAAGTAAAAGGTGGAAAATGTAATGAATCTAGCCCATGTACGTGCTAGGTTTTGACATGCTTGTACATCAATCAGTATGAAAGAATGCACTGCAGAGGAAGAGAAAGCTAAGGAGGCTGTGGTCATCATGTTTCATTTTTTCCCTTATATCTGTATGGTCAGTTGCAATATAAATATGGGAAAGATAAGAGCTAGCAAGGAGAGAATTTTCAGTTCTATTGAAATTCTTATATTGTATCTGGTATAAGAAAAATATTTATTACAGTTTTTCTATCCATTACTAAGATGTGGGATTGGGAAAAGAAATTAGTACTCTAATGAGTAGAGGTACTTAAGTTGTGAAATACTTTCTTGAACGTATCTATTAGCCTAGATTTGTTTCTGTAAATATAGGTCTTCACTTGTTGAGGCAAGGCAGCTTACAGCTGGTCTGTGAAGGCAGGGAATTCATATAAAAGAGTAATGTTTGGAGCTGGATATTCATAATCAGAATCATGCCACTGATTGTTTTCTGTGACCAGACTAAGCTTTTACAGAAAATCAATATCGTAATCAGAGGTTATCACGCTGAATGCTAAAATTCACACCTAAAAACTGGTTATTCTAAAAAGCAAAGAAAAGAGAAAAACATACCTCAAAACCTTCTCTTTTACCATTTATATTGTTTGGGTAATTATACATCTTCCTTATCCAAGATGAGTGTTGTTGAATTAGATCACCTTGCTTAATTACAAAAAAAAAAAAAGAAAAAAGAAAAAGAAAAAAACAAAACAAACCCAAACATCTAAAACAAAAACCAAAACACAAATTTAAGAGTTTTCACTTAAATTGTTAAATAATTGCAGAGAGCCTAGTCAGTCTAGATGGCTTGTTAAACAAGCTACACATTTCTGTCTCAGTGCACATATCACAATGTTTGAAATATTAGCTGTTCTGTGCATTAGATTAAAATTATATTATAATGCTTGAATTTGAAGCATTAAACTTTGACAGAACTATGCTATGACAGGAAAGCACTCTGCAGAGAAGATACTAAAATATCTTCTAATAGCTGTGCAAGTAATTATCTTCATATACATTTGTGATGTTTTAAAACAGCAGAAAATTTTATTTTACTTGTATAGTTTTGAAATACAGCTGATGAAAAGACTGAGCTGAGTATGAAATTGTATGCTGTCATTCCAACCCTTTGTACCAAGGCTCTGAAAGAACAAATAACATGCTGTTGAAGGCATTAGTAAAGCCTAGATAAGTTTTGGCATAAAATTGATTAAGCTACTCTAACAATATTTATGCCATATAAAAAGGAACACAGACAAGTTTTGCATTAGGGGAGGTTTGAAAAAAAAAAATGTAAGAAAAAAGACAAAATATGATGTTTTGAGTTGGTTCATTGATAGTTCAAAAAAAAAAAAATCTGTAAAACCTGAATCTATTTGAAGCTTCAAAATGCTAAACAATTTCACCCTTTCTGAAATAGAATAGCTCTTATTAATTTAGAATCTCATCCTTCTAATGTAATCTTTCTGTGAATGTTAGGAGTACTTACCTGTGTTTTATCACAATTATTTTCCCAGACACATGCTATGGTGACATTTACAGCAGACATTCACTGTAGGTTCTGTTTAAAATTTTTTGAAAGAATCTTGAATTATTATTAGGAATATCTCAGTATAGAATCATCCATTCCATGCTCACACCCATGCAAAATAAACCACACTGGTATTCTACTAGGATAGCTGCTACTTATAATACGTTGATTCATTCATTTGTCTTTATGTTCACCCACTTAGAACCAAAGTGAAATGCTGCATTAATAAATGACCCTTCTCTCCAGGAAGATTCAACTCTTGAAGGGCACTATAGTAGTGACCATGACTTGCTCTCTTCCCTTTGGCTTTGATTCTATTTTTCCAAAAGTAAAATGTCTATTTTAAAAAGTGCTGATGGTTAGTAATCATATTCTGTGTGCTTGAAGATTCATACATATTATTATATTTTCCTTTGTGCAAGATCCAAAATTTGATACTAAATAGGAAAACAGACACCAGCATTCAGCAAAAACTGCTAATCTCATATTCGTTTGTTAGTAGCAAATAGTTCTTTAGGGAAAAAGAAATATGTGCAAAGGATTGTGGTAACATAGAATTACCTTCATTAATCATTTAAAAAAATTAGTTGCAACGGTTATTTCTTGGTCATTCATCCATTCATAGTTGATCAGATAAGGAAAAAAGTAAAAGAACTAAAAATACACTTTTATCACTGTCTTAAAGGAAATATCTCCTGAAGGACTTAAAAAAAAAAAGATTTTCGTTATATATGCACATCTTGTTTACTATGTCTGCAGAGACCCTCTACCATATCTTGCAATAAAATTTGTGTTTAGAGCTCATAAACAAAAATCCTTGATGTTTAGGTAAGGTCCTCTTATGGTTTCTATTTCTTTGTGGTAACTATTTCTTTGTTTTGAGCACGAAAATCTGAACATATAAACCATAAAGGCCCACATGACATTGTTCATATGGTACTGCTGTTAAATATTTAAGATCACCCCACCCTTGAAAAAAAAAAAAAAATCAATAATGCTTTCCTACCCAAGCATTTAGCAACTAAGTATGACATTAAAAAGAGTCCTAGGATTTCTGGTTCCAGAAATTGTAATTTGACCTACATGGAAGAAATTAATTTTGGATGGGAGATAAATAGTTCATAATTTTTAATGATATGTAACCAAAATAAACAAGAAATGTTGGGTTTTTGTGCTTCCTAAGTACTACCCCCTCTGCAATTGGAAAGTCAGAATTTGCCAGTGGTCATGAACTGTTAGCAAAAGTTAGAGTAGTTGAAATTATGGAATATTCTTTGCTAATTATAAAGTGCCATCATCTGGTTTGTTAGGTTTTTTTTTTTTTTAATTTCATACCAATTACAAGAAATACTAAATTGATAGTAAGATGAGACATTACAAATAACAAAATAAGGTTAAGGTTATTCTTAGATATACTATAGGATATAGAGGATTAAACACTGAAAAATAGCAGAGCAATATAATGTTTTGGAAGTAAATGAAGGGCTATTCTGAATCTAGATATACTGAAGTGATGAGTAAAATGCCAGCCAACTTTTTGGGTACTGAAGGAAGCACACTTCAATATAATTTCCATATCATATATTATTTTCTATAATTTTGAAATTTTACCACATAAATTAAAGTATCTGGTAAATAATGTACCTTTCTTTCTTTCTACATCTTCCTTTTTTTACTTCTTTACAAATGAAACTTCAATAAAAAGAAAAATTCTAGCTCAGGGTGTGCTGCATTGTGCATTCTAAAATGTTTAAAAGCTCTGATAGCCAGTACAAGCATAAACAATATTATGGAGAACAAAAGAAGCAATAAAACTATTCATACATTTTGGTTAAAAAAGTTCTATTTTCTAAAGTTAATAAACTGCATCAACTTTTCTACTTTCTTCACTTCTTTCGGTCATATTCTACTTCTTGCCTGTCTTTTCTGAAGTAGTGAATAAGTCAAATTTTTAATTGTCACAAAATTTCCTCCTACAAATGAATTTCAAAAATATTTTTTATATTTCTTCTAGGGTTTCTTTGGTTTTGGTTTTTTTTTTAGTTTTATTGTAACAAAATTTTTGTTTTCATTATCTGCTTCTGCCAAACACTGAGCAGCTGGACCTTCATTTCACTTTGCTGATGTGATTTATACATAATCTCTTTTGAACAAACAAAACTGTCTCATCCTTCTTGGCTCCTATTCCGAGGAGATAGGAAATCAAGCTTTTACTGGTTTTCTCTATTAATAAATGGTGAATAATCTATTTTTAATATTACATTATATTTCTGTTGCATACAATGCAGACTGAGTGAAAAAAATAATTTTTGTTCAGTGAGTAACACAAATATTCGACTTAATGAATATGCACAAAATTTAGAATGTGTGTTTTATTGGAGTGGATAGAAGTGTTTTGGTGGGTATTTGACTGCCTTAAAGAGTATCAGTTTGGAAATTAAGCACTTTATGTTACTGACACTACACGCAGCTCAATTCTTGAAGATGGCTTTCTATAGAAGTTTGATTATTCAAGTTCCCTACATGAAGTCACTCTTTAAAAAAATATTTATGTAAGATAATCTAGATATATCTAAGTTTCTGTAACTTATATTTGTGTGTTACTTCTTTTTTTTTTTTGATACTGAAATTGCTAGTTTTACAAATGGACACAGCTCACAACAAATTTCTAAAGTTATAGACTAAAATGAGAATTTTTGACAGATTTATTTTCTTAAAATGACTATGTCATTCAGCTTGGGGATTTTTTTTTTTAATGAGCTTTTCTGCAATCACCTTTTTCTGTTTCAAGGCTGTACTTTCTCCTGAGTGAGATGCATATTGATACAAGAAATGAGCAATGTTAGCTTAGCCTGTGCTAATCACCCAAATCTTTCAGTTGAGTCATTAAACATACGATTACAGTATTTTTCCTCTCTTTTTGAACTTCTAAGTTTTGTTCCACACATTCCAAAAACCCTAAGAAGGGAAAAGAAAGAAAAATTATGTTTTTATCTTTCTGCTTACCAGTGAAATAACAATATGGAATTTGATTTCAATTGAACATTTAAAATTTTTCATAAACGTAAATGCAAAAAGTTTTTGGGATGGAACAAAGCACCTTGAAATACATCATTTGTTTTATGAGATGTAGGTGAGAAACAGAAAGGCAAAATGCTCCAATAATATTCACGTGGTAGATAACATATTACTATTATTAACCTGTTCAGTTGACAACATTCATGGTCACAGGCAAGTATCTTTATGAAATAAAAAGATCTGAAGTTGGAAACCACATAAGAACATACTGCAAAAATCAAAGTTTGAGAAATGTGAGGTTATAAGATACTTTGGATATTAATAAAATGATGAAAAGTTTTCTATAAGTGGAATAATATTTTTGCATTTATTTCATTGCATAGGACAGATGCAGATAAAGCAGGAAAGTAGAGTTGAAGGTTGCAATTGCTACAGTCCCTAAGAAACTGGGAAGTATGCAATGACTAAAATCAAGTCCTCTTCTGATAGAAGGATACTTTACTTATAGTGTTTTAAATGTAAATTGGGACAAATAGGAAGTGAGTTACTTAAAAAAAAATATTTTAAAATGATCACCCATTTTTAACAATTGTCACATGTGAGATCTTTCCCAATAAATTGCTGAAGATGCTGTATATTCACAGTAGCAATTAAAAACAAAGGGACATGTGCCTTGAACATATCAAATGCTACATAATGGAAATTGCTTAGTCATAAGAGGTTCCAGCTGCCTCCTGCACAAAATGTAGCAATCTTCCTCTATTTTGGATCTCCAGCTATGAAATGAAATGATGCTGCTCCTTCATCTACCAAAGATATTTTGAAAAGTTGTGATAATACAGTGCTTAGACAAGTCCAGAACACCCTGGGAAATAACTGATAATCTGTAATAAGAACAGCATTGGGATATTGTCCAGTAAATAAATCTTAAAGTTATATTTTGAGCAAAAATGTTTTAAAAGAAAATAAAAAATATCATTGCAATATCTGGTGCATGTCAACAATGTTTATTTTCTACCAAATGAAACAGAGGGTAGAGAAAAATATGACAGTATCATAAAAAATATATAAATGTTTGAAATTTTGAAATAAGTCTACAAAATCAAATTTAATTTTCAGATTAGGTTGCTTTGCCTGATTTTTCAACTTCCAGAATGTTCTTTTATATAGGCATTACAATTGTGAATAGTTGAATGGAAGATACAAACCATTTATAGTGGTTACTTCACCAAATTAAATCTGTGATTGTGATTACTTGTAACTGTGAAAAATCTAATGATACTACATAAGGAAGATAATGTTTCAGGAGAATATATATATTATTTTAAAATGCTTACTACATTTCAGCTTATTTGACCTAACCATCTCATTGCACCTCAGACTGGGTTTTTTTGTCTTAATAAAATATTGTGTTATGATTCCTAACATTTCAACTCCCAGATTGACTGTTTGTGAGAACACAGAGACAGAACAGCTCACTCTAGCAATTTCATATGATATTTTCCTTTTCCCAGGGGAATGGTAACTTCAAACAGGGGCAGAGTGATGAGCATGTCAGGATCTGGAGTGCAGTGGAATCACACATTGAAGAAAGCATTCAGCTGGAAAACGTTCAGACTATGTTTCAACTATATATTTGATTTTGTCTGCAGCCTTATTACATCTTTGTCATTACTAAAGAATAAACAGACACCATAAATAAATTTGATGAAAACACAATCAAAAAGAAAGTGAACTCAAAGGCTTGTGATTTGTATGGAAAAAAATTAAAAATCAGATTTACGACTTATCTGAAACACTGGACTAAAGAAAGTAGTTACACAGAAGAAGGGGAAATATCTTTGTCTTTAAATGAAACAAAGTCTTTAGGACAAAAACTACATCTTAATTTTTGAATACTTTTATTTGATGTAGTTACATAATATCCTCTTTATAACTGTATTATTTTGAAGATAGATTTTTCATTTACTTACCTGAGACTGAACCCAGAGATTTATGTTGCTAACTTTCTTGACTGAGGTAAGTGCTAAGCTGGTCATCAATCACAATTAGATTGTGTCTTGGGACTGTCTTTACTTGATCATTCAGATAAATACTGTCATTCTATTTAAACAGGATCTTCTCTGCTACTGTGCTAGAGAAGCCATGGTATAGAATAGAATTATAGAACAATTTATGTTGGAAAGGACCTGTAAAATAATCAAGTCTAACCATTAAAATAACACTGTCAAGAGCACCATTAAACCATATCTGTATGTGACACACCAACACATTTTTTAAATACCTACAGGGATGGTGATTCTACCTCTCTCTGGGTAGTCTATTCCAAAGTTTAACAATCCTTTCCAGGAAGAAACTCTCCTAATATCTAATCTGAACCTACTCTGGTGCAACTTCAGGCATTTTCTTTCCATCCTACTAAAAGTGTTTTGCACTGACTTTCTAGCCTATATACTTTTATCTGAAACAGATCCCATTCTACTTACATGCTGTAATGGCCCTTTGTCAGTATCCCTAGATTTTTACAGAGATGACTACTACCTTGTCAGGAAGGTAGTAGTACTTCTCAGTTTTGAGGGTTGTTGCTCAGGCTTATGGTTATACTTCTCAACCTATACTTGTTTACAAACTACACACTATATGCACCTTTGGCTTATTTACATTAAGGTACTAAGATTATATAAACTTGTAAGATCATTTTTATTTTTTCTTGATATAGTGTGCTTTATTTTAGCGTACAATGGCAAAAGAAATAAACCAAACTTAAGGTAGGAATTCAGATAATAATATGCCTTTAAAATTTCATAATCACAGCACAAGCAATAGATGATCAATAGATCATTTTACCACAGCAAGTAGAACAACTTAGGCAATTGCAAACCCATAATAGAGGAAATTGGCACCACAGCACAGTTTTCTTAAATTATTTAGAAATATGCATAAAATCAAGCTAAAATATATTCAAGATCAAACAAATCCAGAAAAACTTGGTCACTTCAGCAGTATGGTATGGTTAATCATTTTTTAATTATTATTATTCTTTAAAGCCTGAGGCTTGTTGCTTACACTTGGAAGCATGAACTTGCCTTGCCCGCAATTTACTAATTTGAAATTTAAATTGAAGAGCTATTCAGCTCTTTCCTGTTTGGGACGTCTCTAATATTTTGTCATACTCTTTTTCTAACCATTAGATTTCTGAATAGAGAGAATTCCTATACTTACCATTGCCTTTCACTGTGGTTGATTGCTGACCATTCCTTCAATATTTTTACTGGTATTATAACCATAGAGGTCCATTCTCACTAATTGAATCAAAACATTTTTTAACACTTCTCAGCAAATCTTATCTAAGGTAATAGACAAAAAATCTATTATTTCACAGAAATAAATTATGCCAGTGAAGTAAAAAAAGAAAAAAAAAGGTGCTGCTTGCATCAGGTTAGTGTTTTTTTTAATAAGTCTCTTGGTTATAAATTATAATGTTGTACTGATTCCATCTTGTTTAAATAGAATTTGCCTACTCAGTTGGTATTTGTAACAATCTTTTTCTTTAGATCCCTTCCTGAAATGGCTAAAACAGAAGTGTGTTCATATGAACTAATTACAAATGACTTGTAAACCATAATGCTTACTTATTTTACATAATTTATCTCATCAATTAATCATACATGCAGATGAATAATTCCCTAGGAGACCCCTTAGTTTCTTAATGAGTGTGGAAAAACCACTAGGGGTTGCTTACTTTTTTCCCTTCTCTTTCCCCTCTCCCCTAATAATTCTCTGTAGATGTGGAGTACAAGTCTCTGCAAAATTCCTCATTTTTCTGCTTCTAACTGTTAATATATTACAACATATAATTCCTTGTGAATTCCTCTAATTTAAATCATATGTACAATAATACTGATAAAAACATCTGGCTTTCTTATGGTATTTTTCATCAAGATTTCAAAGAGGTTTGCAAAGAAGGTAAAAAATTATTACTGTTAGAATAAACTACATGCAACTGGTGTTTTAAACAGAAAATACAATAATCTGTTAAAAAAATAACCCTACTCCAAGACACGTCCAATTTAGAACAATATTCAATGTGGAGAGAACAGCTTTCCCCAAAGTATTTACCTGTGTGCTCAACAATTTATGCTTTCATTACTTACTGAAGAGAGAGACACATTCTATAGTTTCTCTGTGGGGTTTCAGATTATTTGATTCCCCTGGAAATATTCAGCATAAATATCAGGTCTGTCTTTGCTACACAAAGCTACATAAAATTCTGTAGTTTACTTCTTGTACTTCTAAGGTTTTTATGCTTTTTCTGTTTATAAATATTTCTGTCAGCCTTTTTTCCTTCATAAAGTAATTCGATAAGTGGAAAACTGAATTTTATTTTTAAGTATAGCAAATATCAGACACATGTTCTATTCAGGGATTTTTTTGTATCATGAGTGTGTGCTACTGTAAGGTTCATACCAGGAGATTTGCCAGTCTCAAGGTCAAGATAACAGGGAAGAGTAACCTAAGGAATGTTGGGTAGGGGTCTGCTTCAGCCTGCTCCCATGACTGAGAGGGGTAAATAAGACATTTCACCAACAGTCGCCAGAGCCTCCCATCTGCAGTCACTTTTCCTCATAGGAGTCTTTGTTTACTCAGAGAACTGCTGGAAGGGAAAAGATACCTTCATAAAGATAATCCAAGAAATTTCTCTACCAACATCATGGTTGAACACTCACTTTGCCCTGCAGCAGGATGGGGGAGAGAATTACAGGAGTAAAAGTGACAGAACTTGGGAGTTGGAACTAAGATGGTATAACAGGTAAAGCAAAAGCCACTCATGCAACAAAGCAAAACAAGGAATTTATTTATCAGTTCCAATGGGCAGGCAGGTATTCAGCCATTACCAGGAAAGTAGGGCTCCATCAGGTGTAATGGTGACTTGGGAAGACAAATGTCACCTTTTGGAATGTCCCTTCCTTCCTCCTTCTTCTCCCACCTTTATGCTAAACACCATGGCACTTGGTAAGGATTATCCCTCGGGTCAGGCTGGGTCAGCTATCTCAGCTGTGTGCACTCCCAACTCGTTGTGGACTCCCAATCAACTCACTAGTGGGGTGACATGAGAACCAGAAAAGACCTTGACTCGGGGCAAGCACTGCTCAACAGTAAAGAAAACATCCCTGGGTTATCAACACTCTGCAGCACAAATCTGAATGAGCCCTGTAAGGGTTACTATGAAGAAAATCAATCTCAGCCAAAACCAGCATATGTAAGGCTCTAAGAACACAAGTGTTAACATTTGTTATAATATCTATGTGCCTTCCAGAAAATGTCTTTATAATGAACTTTTTCTTTAGTACTTTGGCTATTTCACAGAATTAGGAGACAAAACTGGCCTCAACTTACATAGTTCTGAAAAGGTTCTGTACACAATATCTTGATTCTATAGCTTGAACTGTGTTAGTAGATATAAAGTAGTTAAATTATTTGAAATTTGGCTTGCTATAAGATTTATAGAAAAATAATATAGCAAGGGGAATTTTCTTACTTCTGGTTGTTGTTTTGGATTTTTTTTAATCTTAAGCTATTTGGACCTCTACTATATCCGAACAACTGCTGCCTAGTTTAAAGCAGTACTTGATTTTTAGAAGTCTTTTTGTTATTTCATGTAGTCTGGAATATCTAGAGAGAAATCATAAAATCTTAAATTACATAAATCTTAAATTGCATAAAATTTACACTTGGGAGTGTAAATTCCCAAGATTCATCTCTTATGTATTCGTAATTCAATTTTTTTTTTTCAGCTCATTGGTTACTTTATCCTACCACGAACAAATTTAACAGCTTTGTAGTTGGTGTCTCTGTCTTGGTCATCTGTGTAACTCAGCTGTAGCCTGATTCAACTACTTATGTTCCTAGAGCCATGGAACATTTCCTTTGACTGGGAGTTTTAAATCCTGCAGGTATTTGTCTGCATGTTGGTTAGCCCTGAATTACAGGTGTCAAAATCCATATAATGCTTTTTTAATCTTTATCTTTTTTCTACATTTTGTCTTATGCTAATCTCTTGTTCATATTCGTGCATTCAAGTTTTGGTCTTGTTTTTATTTATCTAGCTATTTGTGATTATTTTTATGTGTCTCTCTTTGTCTTTTAGAATACGCATGATTGTCCTGATGCAAATAATTTTGACATTGTTCAGCTCTGAATTTATGAATAGATAATCAGACAATATTAATATAATTTTAAGTAACCAATAATGACTTTTTATTTTTTAAGTTAAGACAAAAATAGTGGAAAAAGCTTGTTCTTTTAGAAACCATTTTCAACATTTAATTTAATATTAGTTTTCTAAATGTTGTTTGTGCTGCTTACTAAGACTATAAAATGGGTTCAGCTACCTTCACTTTTGCTATTGATTGCTCACAAGAGGTCCTTGTATTAATGAAGGACTGCAGTCTGTGGTGCTAGTACTTCCTTTGACAAATTAAGCAGGCTAGGATAAGACTCATGGCTTTCAAATGTGAAGATTTTGTTTTGTTGTATGTCACGTTTGTACAATATTACATAAATGTTAGTACATAAAAATGTTAGTGTGCATGCTTAAAATGCAAGTGAAAAAAAATCCCAGCTCATCCAATGGGGAGATCTCTTATGACAGCCACACTTTTCTATGGAGATGGAAAAAGAAAGAGAAGTATTAATGATCCACGTTAGTCATGTCACCCAGCTCTTCTGGAGAAGTGTTCAGATTTCTTTAAAAGTATACACAGAGGTGGCATAGAGGAGGATGACACAGGTGACATCAATCTGAAGAATGACACATTTAGCTATGTGGGATGTACAAAAGTGAAGAACAGTTGTTTGTTGGTACAGTTCATTCAATTGTAATACCTTCTGTGAAAACTCACTGTTAAGACTGCATTTTCTTTCACCCCCTGTCTTAACATCTTATGGTATAATATTTTATGAACAGGTCAAACCATCATATCTATTAACATCTGAAGGATTTATAAATCTAATAAAATTGATACTCTCACATCACACTTTCAGAAATAATTGCTTTAAGCTTAATCCAGATCAAAATATATTGTTATAATTTGCTGCATGATAGTATGCTCTTTTATTTTTCAACAGTGCATAACCTTAAAGGTAATTACTTTACTGCTAAAATTGATTATGTAAATGAAAATTACATCAAAATCTCCATAAAGTGGTACCTCTTCATACCTCTGAAGTCTTGATGGATCTTGGTAAGAGGTCCAGGATGAGATATCTTATTATGAAATTATATTCCACAGATAACTAATTAGTTTGTCTAATTTGTGTTTGCTTTTGTTTCTGAATTTTTGTACAGTAAAGGTTAAAAGATAAATTTTATTTTGCTAATTTGCATTGCAATAAATACATAAAAACCCCAGAGCCAGAAAAAATCCATGTGTAAGAAATCTGTTAAGTGAAAGAATACTCTCAATATTTGCAAAAAATAACTTGACAATGCAGTGCACTGCCCTGTACTTTATTGGTAGTAAAGCATGAAAAAGTATTCTGTATTTGTCAATGTTCAAATCTGCAGAATTGTAGTATTTTCCAGTATTATGTTGTCAATATCACTCCTTCAAAGAAAAAGTAAACCTCACTATCATTTAATCTATGCTATGAGTTCATGCCACCCAACAGGCTGGTGAGCTAAACCTTTAGTCATTGAATGGTAGAAAAAACATATAAACTCTGGCATTTATCAGATTTTCAAATTTATGTACTAAAATGATTGTCACATGCTTGTAAAATCCTTTCTTATTTTTAGTTTATAAATTAATCTTTCTTGTTATAGTTCTTCATCTTCTAGCATTCGTGCCTTATTGATTTAGAAATGATTATAATTTTTTTTAATATCAATAGCTGTGAGACAGTTTGATACAGATTTTCAGCCAATAAAAAATATTTTTTTTATTTTCTGACCAGATTTCATCTGCTTTATATTTATATAGTTTGGGTTTCAGAATATAACCTTGCTTCTTATCCTTTACTTATTTTTATGGCATGTTATTGTCTTTTTGGAATTATTTCAGATAGAAATCTCTTCTACTTTGACTATTTGACTATCAGTAATAGCTGTTCTCTTATTCACATTCCCATTTTGCAAGAATTATTTTCTTGACTTAAATGGTAAGAGCATATCCTAGCATTCTTTTAATTTCCTGGAACTCTTGGATGACTGGTTTTCTAGCAAATATCTTTCTCAAAAGCTGGGATGTAACTACACTGGTATTAAGCCAACTTAGCTAAATGACTATGCCTACAGGCCCTTACTTTTAGGCAGCTTTTCTAGGTTAGGTTTTAAAAGCATTTGTAAAATGAAACATGCTCCCTCTTCCCAGCAAAACACACCTTTTTTCCAGAGGTGTTCCTACCAAAATATTCTCAAACAGCTTTAGTTAAAAACTGAATGACCATATAATACTGTTTCTTAGTAATTCTCAGAAGTGAAAATATCTATATTTTAGTCCATTGGTAATTGAATCCACATATGTAATCTTATTAAATTATTAAATGTTCCCTACCTTGTCTCACTATCAGTTTAACTATAGATTGCAAGGACTTCTGAATCTGTCAAATAGGTCAGTTTGCACTTAGATTTTAAGTAATTCCCCTTACTCATGCTGCTAAAAGTGGCAAGTGTCATGATCTTCAAAATTCTAGGGAATAATTCCGATTAAAGGATAGTGTGAAGGGAATAGGCCTCTCATTTCTATTAGATAATTCCATTTTGAAATGCTGATTAGTTTTTAATATCAAGTTAATCTGAACTTTCCCAAGCTTCAGAACAAAATGTTGTTCTTAAAATGTCATGTCCTTGACATAAAGACTTTGCTAAGAATTCCAGTGGGATGCTTTTTATAGACAAATTTTAGCACTCATTACATGAATTCTTCCTTTCAAAATCAAGTAAACTCATATAAATGCAAAAATACAGAAAATTATAAAAGGTTTGTTTTGTTGTTTGTTTCTTTTTTTTTTCTGGTGGCCCCTGGAAGGCCTAATCATCTGGAAATGAAAGACATCTTATACATCTTCAGCACTATGGTTTCTTACAGGCATAATAGGACAAAACAAAATGAGCATAGCATCTGTTCCTGTGTGCTTGGGATAAAACTTCTAAAATGCTTAGTAATTAGCTTAAGTTTCTGGGTTCTCTGGAAGGAGCAGCACTTAGAATTATGACCATGGTTACAGAAAATGTTGGAACTCATTTGGAAATTGAGGTTTGAAGTTTCAAAAAGAATAAGTAATTATTTGGAATATTACAGTGATCTCTTGAATTCAACCATTGTGCCAGTTCAAACTCATCTTTCATTACTCATGTCTATTTCTATGCATAGCCATGCTTTTGGAATCATTACAGAAAATTTGAAGTTTGATATAATTTAAGTAAAACCTATCAGCAAGTTTTTAATGGAGAAATTGGCAGACATATTTTGTTTTATTGGCTAAGCTGGGTAAAATTCTTTAATTTGAAGAAATACATTGCATCATTCACAGATTTTATAATATATAATGAACTAAGGGGCAAGTTCAAGATAGCAGAATAAAGTATCCAGAAGTTCTGTTCTTCACAGTTAAGAACAGAGTGTTAGTGGAAAAATGCATTTCATTTAAGTATGTAAGTATCCATCCATCCATCCATCCATCCATCCATCCATCCATCCATCCATCCATCCATCCATCTCTATCTATTTAATATGACAAAAGAGCTCTTCCATGTCGTTAACACAGACATTCTACAATAATATGAGAAATTGAGTTCATATACTGAAGTGATTTTATGTATTATCTGATGCACGTGTTCTGAATCTGGCAAAGGAAAGTAACTTTAAAAGCCTTTCTATTTAAATGTTTTTAGTGTGCAAGTTGGTAAAATTTATCAAAAATGAATGGGGAGGGAATATATAACTCCCAGTGTGCATCTTTTTTAAAAAACAGGTTTAACCTATGCTTTTTCTCTCATAATTAGCTCCATTACATTTAATTTTAAAAGCTCTTTAAATGTTAATGTCACAACGAAAAGACTATTGAAAAACTTATTATTAACATCAAGTAAAAGCTGTAAGACAACCATACCAACACATTAATATTTACAATCACCTTGAACTCTCAGAGCAAAGTAAAGGTTTTAACAGACTAGTTCAAACCAATATGCAGTTCATATAAATTACAACATTATTGTCTTTCAAATGTCTTTCTTGGTTTGTTTTTGTTTGTTTGTTTGTTTGTTTTTTGTTTTTTTTTTTTTTTTCCTTAATTTTTAGGGGGAAGAAGGGGTTCTTTGTAAGTTCCTTGATTTTGTCAGGCTGTTCTTTTATTTCCCATTTTCTTAAATGTTTTTAAAAATGTTGCCAGTAACCATAGGAGTCTCTGAATTGAATTGCTGATGTTGAATTACTCTGTGTTGAATTGCTGATGGTAAAAGAGGTATTAGTTAAGAGGTAAACAAAATGATAGAGATACAAGTGCAAAAAGAGCATGAATATGAAAATTCAAAATGTATTTGAATTCTAGAAAACAAACTGCCTCAGACGATCATTGGGAGGACATCCTAAGGAAAAAATTAATTTATTGCCTGTGGATTCACAAAATTAGAATAATGTAGCAGTGAAATATTCTCATGGGTTTTTACTGTAGTTTTTATTTCCATAGCTTTTAAAGAATAGGTTAGTTAAAAGAAGCATTTGTTTCCACACAACCCTTTCTTAAATTCAGTGTGAACAGAAATCTATCATTCCTTCTTCACTGCTGATGTAAAATCTTTCACACTTTATGAAAGTATATACAAGAAGGTTTCTGCCTCTGCTAGAGATAAATAAACTTCATGACTGAAAATATTCAGAAGTTTAAACACAAATATAAATAACCTAAAAGCCTTTGAACCTATAATAGTAGTTTTGGAGTTTGTGAGAACAGTTTCCTCAAATTTTTTTAAGCGTTTATATTTTCTTTTCTTTTAAAGGAGATTATTACTTATTTACAGCAAATACTGTAAATTAATCAACTTAATACAATGTTTCTGTCTTTGTTGACAGAGGATCATATAGTTTTGTCCTCTCACATAGAGGTATTGTCAGGCATAATATATTATTGTTTCATAGACTCATAGAATTGTTTAGGTTGGAAAAAAACTTCTAATATCATACCCATTTTTAGTTCTTTGAGAATTTCATAAAAAGAATTTACAGAATGAAAATTTTAATTGTACACTTTTCATTGTTCATTATTATTTATCTTGCACTCCTCTTCTTTAGAGAGTTCACATTCTTATTAACAATTTCTCCAGTACAGAACTCTGCAATGGAAAAATCCTTAGCAGTTGTATATTGAAAGGATGAGACAAATAAAATGTTCTCAGTTCTTCTTGTGTTTGTGTGAATAATGTGTGGGTGCCACTGGCATAGACAAAAGATATAATACTGGGAATAAAAATTACTAGAAAATTTTTGGTGACATGGATCCATTTCTTTGTTTTTTGGTGGTTTGTTTTTTTTTTTTTCCTGTTAATCATTTTATTTATTAACAGCCATTTGTCATCTCTGTGTATAAAACAAGACTTTAGGCATGAACAATGGCCATTAGTTTTGATGGTGTAAATTATGTCTGCATAATTTATTGGATAACCTAGAGTTTTTTAAATGTACAGATCCTTCTTATGAGATACATTCCTAAGAAAAATGAAGGTACTTTGCTATTTTTCTGTATGTTTCAGTTGAAGCACTCAAATCACTATTATTCATGTGTACTTTTGATTATACAAGTGATGGTCAGTCAGTCAAAAGATGAGTTGCCATGCATCACTTTAGACTGGAGCAAAAATAACGCAATTTATCTTTTGCAGATCAGAGGTTCTAAATCCATGATGTTATTTGAATGAGTTTTTTGGGTTTTTTGTTATATTTTCAGAAATAACCAAAAGTAATGCTTGATTTTTTTCTAATGAGTACCTAAAACCGCCTCATATTTAAATTTTGTACCCATATATTGGCTCCCAAGTTGCAGCAAAAATGAGAAAGAGAAGGTAAACCACAAGCAGAGCAGACGGCAAAACACACAGTTTCCTTTCTACAGCACACAAAGAGAGGAAAAAGAGCAGGTCCAGTGGTGGTAACCAGGGTCAGCCACAGTCCAGAGTGACCAGAAATGTTTTCAGTGGTGTGGCAGATCCAAGGTCAAACCAGGCAACACAGCCAGAAAGTAAGAAACAAGAAGGTACCTGGCTAGGCACAAAGATGTGTGTTGGACTGACTTTTATGGATCAGGCAAAGATCAAGGGCAAGGACTGGAGCTTCAACATAGTAAAGCTCACATCAGTCTGATCAAACATGACGTAAAACCTGAACTTCAACACGTCTGAGAGCTAGTTAAACACCTAGAGTGCAGAGCTGGGTGGGATGGGTTGCAAAGCCTTTTGATGCACTCAGATTCTTGACAGCAGCTTCAAAAGAACAGGGTAGTTTGATTCTAAACTGTTGACATAGTGGCCTAAAAAATGAAATAGGATTTTTTTTAAAAGATGCAGGTCCACTCACACAATCTGTGGAAACAGAAAAGTTGGAGCTTAAGAATTGGTAAGGGAACAAAAATAAAAGTCTTCAACAATTAATTTAAAAATTTAGTTGCAGAGTTTTTATTTAGTTCTCTTTATGATTTTGACTTTAATAATGTCTCTCTCCATCAGGTGTGAATGCATGAGGCTGCTAGGGAAAGAACTACAGGGAGGTAATTTGAAATAAGATGTAGTACTGCTGAAGGTTCTTTATTATATCAGTGAAAGGCTGAGAAGAAGACAATAAACACAAATATACCCTGGATTTTTAGGAGTGTTACAGTCTCTGATCTTGACCCAAAGGTTTCTATGGCACTCTTAATTTTACACCTGTGAGTGAATAGTTTCCATGACGGGAACAGCTATAATCATAGATTCTTACGAAGTATAGCTGCAGGCTGATTCTGTGTCAACCTACTTCTCCTCCAAGAGAAGAACCATCAGTAGGATTTTGTCAGCCAAACCAGTTCTTTTGTTTCATTTACTCTCCAAAGAAACTATGGAGAGTAAATGGCTTTGCTCAGCTGCACAATGTTTAGGCAGTTTATGTGTTCCTTAGAACACAGGGACAAGTATAAGCCTGATTTATCTTAGATAAAGCCTAGTGGTTCTGAAATAGTGATCATTATACAAATTAATGGGAAGTTCTTGGCTGTATTGAACTCACAGGAGAAAGATTTGCTTCTCATCAATATGTAATACCAGGTATGACATCTCCACATAGTTACTAACTTGACTACAAAAAGCTTTAATTTTTTAAATAGGACTTAATAATATATTTTAGTTTTTTATAACATATGAACTTATAAATCTTCAAGAAAAATATTTGAAGAATTAAGCATATTCATCCATGGAAATAACAGCTGGGTGACAATCAACAACTGTGGATTCCCAATCTAAACCAAGTAATTGATACTAAAGGTGTTACTTGGAGTGTTAAATTAAGGTAAGAGCATGCTGACTGAGTTATGTGGGACACAAAGGCACATGGAATGATCACTGGAAAACATGATATGTTCAGGCACAGAGAGTAGCATACCTGCTTTATATCAATAGTCATAAAATGGATTCCATTCTGCGCCACATTTAGGAACATTAACATACATTGGGAGGTAATAATAAGCCTCATCAACTGGCTCCAGCTGTGAGCAGAGCTGACATGATTTCTTGCCCTTGACATCAGTAGGCGTGTCCAAATTTCCCTTAGTGTGTTAAGTCCTACCCTAGCATCTCACTGCAGTAAACGGAAAGAAATACACATTTATTAAAAGCATATTAATGACTTTTGAACAGGGTCCTTTCACATCAGTATTTGAAACATTTTAAGTACTCTCTTACAGGCATGGGGATGTAATTTTTTTTTTTTTCAACAGGAAGAATGTTCCATGCATTTTTCTCTGGATTAGCAGATATTGCTTTTTCAGAAGACTAATTTGCATAAAAATTCCAGGCATGATAAAGCAGAAAGTCAGAGAGTTAAATCTTACCACCAACCCAATTTTTAATTCGCGATTACTTTAATTACTGTGGTCTGAACCATATCAGTTGACAGGGCCCAAAGCGAGACTGAGATCCTGCACCGTTATGTGCTTAGATAATTATTTCACTATCTGACTTGGAAAGAAAGAGGCAGACAAGCCTCAGGAAGGACTATAAAGAGATTGAGTGGGTTCTCAGTAGGTATGTTAGGTGTTTCCAATGGACATGTGGTCTCTCTGTGCTTACTGGGATTTCTGGAGGGACAGATGATCTGACTTACCAGCATGAGTATGTATTTTGCATGACTTTTCATTCCTTATTTCTCCCTTTCTCTCATCTGTTTCGTTTGCCTTACAGCTCTGTCATCACTGAGCTTCCTGAATATCAAATAATAATGAAATCTGCAGCTAGTATAAATAACTTCCTTTGTCTCCAGTGGAAATATATTAATTTCCAACAGCCAAAAATCTCATTTTTATTACCTGATTTGTTTTCTAACTCTATTTCATATTTTTAAAATAATTCCTCAACTAATATTTATTATTATGGAGAAATGCACATCTAAACTGGGAGTATCATTTCGTTCATGGTGATTACAAAGCAAAAGTGAGAACCATGGTTATGTCATGCTGGAACTCACATTTCACACATGTCATAGATCCGCTGGTACATTTTGAAGGAGGTGAGGAAGTGTTTGTTTGTTTGTTTGGTTTTTTTTAGTTCTCATTCCATTTTGGTTACAGAAAATGAGAACATTTTGAACATTCACTTATATTTAATAAAAATTTGGCAAATAGAATCTTACAAAATTCTTTTTTATCATGACACACAGTGTCGAGTTCTGAAAGGAAGATAGTTAACTTTTTGTCATTAAAATGTTGATGAGTTAGGGGTAGTTATAGGGTATCACCATCTTTGTCAGAATATTAGCTAATAGGTCAATTTTTTAATGAGATTAATGGTGAAAAAAAAAATAAGAAAAAGAATATAATATTTTAAAGATTTTATCTTTTGCTTTTATATATATATATAAATATGCACGTAAATCATAGTATTTAGGGAGTTCAGACTGATTTTTTTTTCCCTTAACTTGTCCCAAGCTCTCATTCTCTGACAGTTTTTTATTAAAAATCAGATTCCAGTTTTTATACAACAGCATAATGTCTGCAGAATACTTGAAAGATCCAAGACCCATTCAGTCTTCTGCAAAAGTGATCAAAAGCATATCTTCCATATTCCAAAACACTTGGACAAAGAGAAGAAAGATCTCTATCATCTCCTTGAATCCATTCTATAGTTAAGTAGGACAGAAAAATAATGCTACCCTTTCTGATGGAGTCCTGACTGTCAAACATTATCATGCACACAGCTGACATTTTATCTGTTATAAGACTATGGCTTTCATTAGAAAAGAGTGATCGAAAAGAATTATTACTAGCAAGGGTTAAGTGTTATCTTTGAAAAAGATTACAGGTGCATTTAACTTTATTATAAAAAAAACACAGCACAAAACATAAGCACATTCAGGCACCATTCTACACTCTGGATGCCACTGTGACTAATATGTTGGGGTCTATGCTCATTTTGCATATCGAACCATGAACCAAGAGACTGAATTTGCTATTGGTGCTGAGAGAGTGTAAGATAATGGTTTATTTTCTCCTCCAAAGCAAGACTAGTTTTCTACCTTGTCTGAGCTGCTAATTAAGATATGAGGCCATTTGTAGAGGTCAGTGTAATGAAAAGAAATTGCTTGTTTTAAACACCTTGTTCCACTTCATGGCAGATTTCCAGTGCGATCAGTGATCCCTGGTAGGGATTTGGCAGGTTAGGAAACGCTAAGGACACACAGGAGTTATTTATGTATTACTTCATGCATCTAAGGTAGAGGTGTCATGCTTTGTGGCTAAAGAAATTGAGAAAATCACTAACAAACCTTCCTGAAGGTGGTAAGTAAAGGGAAAGCATGTCATGTCTGTCCCCAAGTCCATATAGTCTCACTGACTGCCTCCGAATTATAAAGACAGTTTCCTTCATATTATGATCACTCTTCTTCATTGCAAGCAGACCGATCTTGTCGCAAACCTAATTCACTCTGAACTAAGGAAAAATAACCTCTTCCTCTAATCCTGAGCAATAGTTCCCCTATAAACTGAAGGCTTTAGAAAGTTCTTTTTTGGTTGATTACAAAGCTCAGACACAAAGTTTAGCAGTTGCCTGTGGTTTTTTTCTAAAGGTCTTTGTAGAGACAAGATATTTTTCCCTCTATTTATCCAGTAAATAATATAACGAAATAGCAACCAGAATGTCTTCTTTTTTTTTAATTTTTTTTTTCCATCAACTAGTAAGGTTTTCAGGGTAAGATTGAATTTCTATGCTGTTCTGTTCTGTGAAAACTTAAGTTTTAGATAAGACTTTTAAAAAAATTTATTTTCACTCCTATCTCTAAATGACATAACATCCAGGTATTATNAACTTAAGTTTTAGATAAGACTTTAAAAAAATTTTATTTTCACTCCTATCTTTAATAGGATACCTTTGATCCAGGTATCATCTGATGACNTTTCAGGGTAAGATTGAATTTCTATGCTGTTCTGTTCTGTGAAAACTTAAGTTTTAGATAAGACTTTTAAAAAAATTTATTTTCACTCCTATCTCTAAATGACATAACATCCAGGTATTATCTGATGAGTCTCTTTTTAACCTGTCAAACTTACTGTATGGTCTACTGTTACTAATTTATTTTGTGAAATGTGAGACAGTGATAAATTAAGTGATTTTATGAAGTGTATCAGTCTGCTTCTAGTCATAGATGCAACCACTAAAATCTAATACTACTGTCTTGAAAAATACTAATTTCAAGGATATTTTTTTTTTAAATAAAGGTTTTTTTTAATAGAATGAGAGAATACAATGTACAAAAATATTTGTACAGTGGGGAACATTTTAAAGCCTTTAACAAAAACCCTACATTTTTTGTCTTCCTTCTATGTCCAATTTTCTTGTGCCTACTGTCTTTAATGAAAGGAATTTTTTTTTTCCTTGAAAATTACTGAAGAAGTTACATCTTAAGAAAATGTGTAGCTTTTTTTTTTTTTTAATGTTATCACTGAAATTGCTTGGCATAAGAGCTAGGTCTAGTTCTGTGGGTTCAGTCTTCCACTGTGCAAAGCAGCCACTGGGAAGCAGGTATTTTCTTCAATGGTAATCAACCTCAAGAAGCTGACTATGACTCCAAATGCCCAGTGTGATGGCTAGATCACAGTGTTTTACAGGAAACTCACCAGAAGGACATTAATTTTTCAAAAAGGAAACAACCAGGTTTTATTCTCATTACTTGAGGGACTTTTTTCTAATTTGCAATGGACCAGATAATTTTCAGAAACAGTAACAAACCAATATTTTGCATCTTAACATCTACTGCCTATACCCTTTAGTGTTCTGGCCAGGATGACTCAAGCAATAATTATTTTTGTTTATTCTGTCAAGGTCGAAAAATTCATTGTTCTCATAAACAGAATGCAGAGCTTTTGATGGGGAAAACTGACACTGAGGAAAATATTCTGGGCGTGTGAAAATCTTATAGAGTTCAGAAAGCTTAGAGCTTCCTAAAGAAATGTTTGGGGAACAATTAATTGCATGTAACCATTCACTACTCTTTGAAAAAGTTAAGAGGTGTATGCAAAATGTTTATTTAAGCTGGAGATAGGCCAGAAGATTTGAATCAAGGAAAGGAGACCATTGAGTCCCAGCATTACTTACTGATCCCTTCTAAAGTCACTTGTCAAAGTGACAAAAAGCGTTGGAAAAAAAGTAGAAAAAAAAAATCACCTCCCCTGCCAAAAAACGAAAACAAAATAAAAAATACCAAGTGCTGACTCTTATTCTTTGTATAAAAAACATGCCTTTACATACATCAGGTTGCTTTGGGCTTCTCCTGGATGATTGTCAGAGGCAAATGGGAGGAAATCTGAAGGTCCCTGACTGGCACTGTCCTGTTGGGGTTATGGGCCATGTTTCTACTCACGATGCATTGAATGCAGCAATTTTTACTGCCTAACAAAGCATCCATCACTAGTATTTGGAGATTTATATTTATATCCCAAAGCCCTCAGCTGAAATACAAGAGAGCTTTTGACTTTTGAAGCTTCCTGTTCTCACTGCCAGCGTATAAAATGCTGTATAATAATGCAGAATCTATCTTTCTAGTTTTCATCTGAGTACTGTAAAAACGATAAAGAAACTTTAGACAGCAATACTTCAGTTCAACGATTAGAGCAAAGTTACAATTTACATGATACGAGATTATCTGACAAGCAACTTTTCTTTCTCTCCTAATGTAGATCAGATTCCAATAACTCTTTCAACAGCCACCACAAATTTAAAGATTCAAATATATTTGCAGTTTGTTTGGTTGTATTCTTGATGTTTCAGGTTGGAAATATCCTATCTAGTGTCGTATTAATGATAAGCATATTAATAAGATTTATTCTGTTATTAGAATTTATTGCTTGTTGTTATATTGACTATGTACACATAAATTAACAGGCTTGTATTTTTCCCATAAGTTTTTACAAAAATAGGTCAACCAAGTAATCTTTGAATACAATTTGTGATGGGTTTGCTTGTATTCCTTTAGAAAGCTTCAGTAACCTTGAATATTTCCTTGGCTTTTTCTCTAGGCCTGAGAACAAACAGTTACTCTAAACTTCCAACCTCCTCTATAAAAATGAAAAAACCCAAAAAGTTTTTGGAGTCTTGCTTTTTATTTGTCCTAATTAATTCTAAACTAATTCACTGGCTTGTCAGAAACATGGTTTAGAGACGTAAAATTGCAACATCACATACATTTTTTTGTTCAGTATTCTCAACACCAGTATATATATATAAAAGGGCAACATTATATATATGAGGGCAACATTGCCTAAACTAAGCTAACAATAATTTTCATTGAAAAGCATAATGCACCTTCAGATAATTTTCTAAGTCCTTCCCTGCTTTTAGTCAAAAGACTCCTAAAAATCAATTTTAACATAAACTTATAGCTTGGAAAAAACCTATATTCATGTAGTCATTAACATATTGACCTGGCAAAGAAATAATAAAACTTTGTTATTTTACATTCAGAATAAAGAACTGCTGTACCAAATTCTACTAGTGGTCAATCTGCTGTAGAGAAACGAGCAGGGTAGTGAAAAATTTTCAGATCAATTTTGGTGGGGAAAATGCTTTGCAGATATTTGAGGATTACAGATTACTTAATAAGATTATGCTTTATCTTACTTAATAATTTTTCTTCATTGTTATAATTCTGCATGGTCATGTTGTTCTTTTTCTTTGCTCAATCAATCTTTTTTATTTTTCTGTGATGTAGCTTTTGGCATCATGCTATATTTGGTTGGGTTATGGATTGTGCCTCTGATCATTTGTAAGACAAGCAACACAGTGTTGCAGGTTTATAATTACAGGCATAGTTGTTTGCATTAGAAAGAAAGATTCCCTATATTTTTTTAGCTAATATGAAGAAAAATTAATAATTATATAAGAAAGATAAATTACTTAATTACAGTTGATAAATAGACTGAGACCTTTGCTATCATTGCATTACCAATATTCAGATATGGTACATTAACAACACTCAAGTTATTGTAAAAATCTAGTATAAATTCTAATACATATGTACAGTTTGAAATTTGTTAATCACATAATAAAAATATTTCCAAATAATCCTTGACAGAATTATGTTAATAATGTCTGTTTGTATTAACCACACCAAGAGAAATAAAGGCAGGTGCAAGTTCTCTAAACAATGCAAAAAATATGGAGGCAGATAGGGCAGCATTGATGCAACATTTTTGTTTAAGTAAAAAAAGTACTGCTTTTGCTAAAAATATCGTAGAGCCTTTAAACCATTGATCCAAAACATTTTTAGCAATTCTATTTCTGTGTCAGAGACATTTAGAAATTTTTACTTACAGAAAAATTGCATCTCACTGATTAATCACATAATTTCTAGATCACACAGGACATTTGTGGCAGACTCAAAATAGAATTTGGAATCCTTAAGTAGAAGGAATCATTCTCCGTACCTACAAGCCAACTTTTATTCAGTGGCACTGATATATTTTCTTATTTCATTATTTTGCATTCAATACAAAAAATGCAAAGAAATCAGCAGCCTTCAATACAGAAATATTTTGCTCTAATGTTTGTATTCAGCTATTAGTTTCCTTTCTAATTAGTCCAGTGACGAATAATTTTCATTTTGAAAGGAAAACTTCTGAAAAGAGTGAAACCCTATAATAAAATGGCATAGTGTGCCCTGGGAGGGAATCTGAACCAGTGTTTCTGGTTTAATTAAGGTTTAGATTATCCAGAATTTATCTGTCTCTCCATTGCTGACTCTGACACTCAGTATGTCAGTTAAATGTTTTATGCTGTATTTAAACCACATTTAAAGTAATACTAGTGATTATTACCCTCTTAACTAAGTGTTTTGAACTCTCAGGAGGGGAAACTGCTTAATATTTTTATTGACATGCTGATGAATTCATAATAGGGTTACCACAGACACTATTTAATTAAAAATCTGAATCAAATGTAGTCTAAGATACCAAGTAGGTAGCATAGAGGATATTCAATCACCTCCTAAAAAAGCAGAAATATGAAAGAACTATGATATCCAAGAATGAGTTTAATTGGGTCAGTTCCAGCTCCCAGTTCCAGTTTCAGGATGACTGTACCTTTGATATAGTATTTCAATACTATATTTTAAAGTTCTGAATCTATTTTTTTGTCAAAATGCTACACAAACCAAATAAAAATATTACCTTGACTTTGAAAAATAAGCCGTGGAAATTATGAATAAGTAGTAGAAAAGTAATATTCCTGTGTCTTGTGGCAGAACAGGGAATATTTAAATTTCAAGTCCATTTAAAAACAAGAAAATCACCTCATAGATCACTTCATGTGACAAAAGATGAACTGGTGGGGAAAAACAACTGTCCTGGCTGGGCAGAGAGCATTTGCAGGAAGCCAGTGAAAAAAAAGAGCGTGTATAACCTTTGGAAAGAGGGGTAGGTGACTCAGGAAGTATTTAAGGATCCTGTTAGGTCATGCAGAAAGAAAATTAGAGAGGCAAAAACTTACTTAGAACTTAATCTGGTCACGTCCACAAAGGATAATAAAAAATGTTTTTGTACATTGATAGCAAAAGGGCAGGCAAGGAAAATCTCCAGATGACCGTGCTGATCGACAGCAGACTGAACATGAGCCAGCTCTGTGCCCAGGTGGCCAAGGAGGCCAAGGGCATCCTGGCCTGTACCAGGAATGGTGTGCCCAGCAGGACCAGGGAGCTCAGTCTTCTCCTGTTCTGGGCACTGGTGTGGCCACACCTTCAGTACTGTGCCCAGTTCTGGGCCCTCAGTTTAGGAAGGATATGGAGCTGCTGGCGCATGTCCAGAGAAGGGCAACAAGGCTAATGAATGATCTGGAGCATAGGTCTGATGAGGAACAGCTGAGGGAGGTAGAGGTTATTTAGCCTGGAGAAGAGGAGGCTCAGGGGTGACTTTATCACTCTCTACAGCTCCCCGAAAAGAGAGTATTGGTCTCTTCTCCCAGGCAAACGGCAATAGGACAAGAGGACACAGTCTTTAGCTGCGCCAGGGAACTTTGAATTAGGACATCAGGAAGAAGTTCTTTACAGAAAGGGTGATTTGGCATTGGTCTGTTCTGCCGAAGGAAGTGGTTAAATCACCACCCCTGGAAATTTTTAAGAAAAGACTTAGTACCATGGTCTAGCTGACATGGTGGTGTTTGGTCATAGGTCGGACTAAAGGATCTCAAAAGTCTATTCCAACCTAATTGATTCTGTGGTTCTGTAATTCTCTAAGTATTGTTGAGTTGGTTTATTAATATGCTCATAATTATAGTGATTGCTACTACATCCTTTGTATTATGTATTGGATTCTGATTTATCTCTACTTCTTTTTATTTCCTCTGCTTTATTTGCATTAGTTAAATGAACTTTTTTATTTTCCTGTTTTATTTTCCCCTCATCTCATTCATTTGTACTGACTATAATATTTTCCTGAGATTTCAAAGTCATAACTAAAATTCAGTCACATCTAAAATGGAGCCAATAAACTCTTCTTAGAAATGCTATTCCCCAACATTTGTAACTATAATAGTATTTATTTATTCTCGGTTTCTTATCCTGTATTCCATAATTTTCAATATTCATCTTTCCAAAGATTTGTCCTTAATTCAAGGAATGGACTGAAGTATGGTACCTTTGTCATCTATCCTTTGAAATATCAAACTTTGTTCTTTCTGTATGTATAATCTAATTAAATTTTCTTCAGATGATTTAGATTTACTTCTCTGTCATCCATGTCTAACAAGCTCCACTCTACCCCTGGTAACTTTTTAATTTTCTTTCATTTTCTTGTAATTTTGAAAATTGTTCTGCCAAAAACAGTGTCTGTAATAAAATCCTGATCAGCATAGTTCAGCTACAGATAACACTAAATATTTTTTTGCCTGTAAGATACAACCTGATCAATCACAGACTGTCTATAGTCAATTAAATAGTGCATACACTAAGATATATAACATTAAAAACTGTCATACATCAAGGTTTAGAGCTGCCCTCAAAGTGCATAACTACATACATATTTTAAATATGATACGGATTCTTACAATGTACAAGGAAAAGAATATTTAATTTTCTCTCTAGTAACTCTGGGACTGCAGCCTGAGCTCTGATAGCATAACTCTCTACACTGTCCAAGTATTAATGAAGATTAGGCATTTCTAGAAGCCTGTTTGATGTTAAATGTTCTCTGCTGTCTCCAAGTCTTGATCTCTATGAAAATTTTTGGCCTCAACAATAAAAAACATGCTTTTCTATTACAGACAATGATATTTCACTTTATTTAAGAAAAGAATGTTAAACAGTTATCATGCATTTTTGAAGCTTAGCCACATATTTGAGGAATGAACTATCTCAAATTGCTTGTACCATACTGTCTTCGATCCAGTGAGTCTTACAAAAAATGTAAGAAGCAAATGATTATTTGCTTATTTGCTTCTTTACTTTCCATTTCTCCTCAGTTTTTCAGTTCCAGGAGGCAAGGAAGATGATTTTGCAGACTGACCTTAGCCCCTGGACTGCTTCCTGTCTTCTCCACCCTTCCTCAGTGCTGGTGTTTTCTTGCGAGCAAATGTAGAGCTCTTCGTCTGTAGTCTGAGGTGTCTAATGTTAAAGAGAAACAATGTAATTCTTCTAGGCTTCAGAACTGAAGAGCTGATTCTTAATCAAAGCTCCTGATTAGCTTCCTAAATATAGCTATATAAATGTACTCTTTCTAGTTTTGTTCTGTAAGGCTAATGGAAAAGGAGCTACTTCAGAAGGTGTGTAAGACATGAGCAGGATAATTCTTATTTAGCACTCTGGGTTTGCTTAGATGGACAAGCAGTGTTTTAATTCCTTTTGCTCTTACTGTTCATGTATTTTAATCTAAATAATTGGATTAAAGTTTCTCAAACATGAGTGCAGAGAGCTAAACACAACTACCCTAACTGCACAGCTACTAGATGTTTTTTTCCCTTTTCCTCCTCCTCCTCTGACCGTTCCATCTACTATGTGTGTTTGAATAGGAAGACTGTGTTTCAGTCCCCTCTCTGCTCACACTTTTTCCTGGGATGTGACACATGTGGCTTCACAGCCTGGGCATTGCACAAATATTGTGCCTTTCACGTTCTGAAAGACTGTGTGTTTTAACATCATCACCTTTGACTGATGTGCTGGAACTCCCAAAACAAGAAAGACGTGGACCTAGTGGAATAAGTCCAGGACAGGGCTGCTTAGTTCACAGGGCTGGAACATCTCTCCTCTTGGGCAGTTCAGCCTAGAGAAGAGAAGAGAAGCTTGGGAGAGACCTAAAAGCAGCCTTCCAGTACCTAAAGAGGGCTTACAAGAAGGTTGGAGAGGAACTTTTCACAAGGACAGGTAGGTATAAGACAAAGGGGAATGGCCTTAAACTGAAAGAGGGCAGGTTTAGGTTATATATTAGGAAGAAATTCTTTACTTACGAGGTTGATGAGGCACTGGAACAAGTTGCGCAGAGAGCTGTGGGATTCCCATCCCTGGAGGCGTTCAAGGCCAGGTTGGATAGGGCTCTGGGTTAACCTGGTCTTATCCAAGATGTCCCTGCACATTTTTAAGGTCCCTTCCAACCCAAAACATTTTATGATTCTATGATTCAACAAAAAGGAAGTGTCCACTAAAAAGAAATTACATTTTCATAGAGAACAATCCTGTCATCATGAGATGGACCTTCTTAACTCTTCCTCGTGGATCTATACGGACTTTATGCAGGAGCTTGGCTTTGGTTCTGTTTTGTGTTTCTACAAGTTTTTTGATGTTAAGGTCTGGAAACATGACATGTAGGAATGAGTGAAAAATTTGATTGATAAGATCACTTAGGAACGCTCAGGTTCATGACAGAACATGTATTTAGAAATATTAATGGACTGTTTTAAGCCAATGGTTATTTCCAGTTAATCACCTTGAAGCAATTTTATTTTGGTAAAACGTTCCAGACATGTGATATGTCTGTCAGAAATAAATGTCTAAAGTTTGTATTTGATTATGTCAGCATTTTCTTTTTCATGGCAGCTTTTGATTTCCTTACAACATTTACTTTTGCCCAAACTTTGCTTTTTCTGCTCTGAAAAATGACATCTCCTTGATTTATTTTATTATCACATTTTCAAGAGTTATCAAGCAGTTCAATGATTACATTAATTTTTCATAACCTCACCTTCACTTTCAAACATATTGCTTGTCAACATAATTACTTTTTATAATCAAATGAAAATATTTACATATACTCTAAGAATCACCTGTATCTCAACCTAATTTACTTTTAAAAATTTAAATCTAATCACAAATTGCATTTCAGAAATTATAGATGTCACATTTTTATTTGCTTAAATGACAGAATTTTATGGAAGGGTATTTGATAGTTAGAACAATTTAAACTAATGCAGGTAATGTGCAAATTGGAAATAAAAAGAACAAACAAGTGTCCAGAATTTTAATAAGCAAAAGTATAAAAATAAGTACTACCAATTTTTAGACATTCAATGATAATAATAAAAACTTTAAATTCCTCCAAAATCCAAGGGGAAAGAAATGTTTTTAAAGAGAAGAAAGTATAGAAGTTATTCCATATGTTAAAATTATCATATTCCAGTTAACTTTGTTTGCCACTGTGGTGGATTGACCTTTGCTGTCTGCCAGGTGCCCACCAAGGTGCCCTATCCATCTTCTCAGAAGAATGGGAGAGAAAATATGATAGAGAAGCTCATGCATTGAGATAGATAGGGAGATCACTCGCTGTGAGAGACTGAAATGTTATGGTTGGTGGCTTAAATATTGTTAGGAAGGACTTTTGCCCATTATGGTAAAACTTTATAAGACGTTGTGACCACCGAAGCCCACCCCTCCCTGAATATGCATCCTGAGGGGAACTTTGGACTGTGAGTTAAGCTGCCGAAGACAACTTGGACTAGGATGAAGATGACCATATTGTGCAATAATCTCAGGTCCAGGGAGAAGTCAACAAGGTTGGGGGAGAAGAATGTATCCACAAAGAAAGCCAAATCCAGCAGCTGACCTGAAAACCAGCTTGATTACCATTTAGATACATTGAGATTGATACCACTTAATTATCCTACACTGTGTCTTGAGCTATGAGTGCAGTAGGATCATAAAAGAAAGATAACTCCCTGCAAGAAAGATAACATACATCATGATTTTAACTATTTCCAGAAATTTGTTTTAAAAATGATGACAGTACGTTCTCTTGTCTCCAGCCGGAGCTCCTCAGGCACCAAAGTTTTCTCTATCTGTGCGGCAGTCCAAGCGAAGCTTCTTGTATGGAAAAAGGACATGGATTATCAAATTAATTCAGAACTGTGCTGATGATAGCAGGAAATGTAAATTTAAATTTAAACAATTTTTTTTTTCCTTGTTGGCTCCCTTACATTAAATTGTGGAATTCTTGAAGATATGAACAATTCTGTAAAAGGCAATTCTCAACTATAATTTCTTGCATATGGAAGCAGCAGTGATACAAAAAAAAAAAAAGAATGATACAAGAACCTGAAAAACTAACTAGACTTGAAGACTCTGGGAACACTCAGAAGCCAAACTAAACCTTTATATTTTTTATGGAGTTGAAATATTCTTACTGTTAAAAAACAGGTAGAAGTTGCAAAACTTTCAAACCCAAATACATAGTACTTTGGCTAATACCCTGGATATAGCAGCTTCTGTAGGTGCAGACAGTTCTAACATAACAGCTTAACTGAAGTGATACTAGACTGGTAAAAGCTAAGCTACAACCAAACAGACAAGGCAGTAAAAAGAGCTTATGTTTTGTCAATAATAACAGAAGTGTGGCTAGTACAGTAGCAACGTGAAGTAGGCACTTCCAGTCAAGCATGAAAAACAAAATGAAAAAGAGCAGCTTGTCAGAGGGGTAGAAAAAGGAGAAGAGCAAAACAAGACAAATAGATGAACAGAGGCAAATATGTTTCATGTCACATGTTTGTTTCCTTGCACACTGAGATTTGCTTTAGCATTGTCTGAGTGCCTAATTAGCTAGATCTGTAAGCATGTGGTGCTTTGAAATTCATGAGTTACTGCAAGATATGTGGCTGCATTAAGAATGTTTTCTTCTATTTTTTTTCATGTAGCATTGGGAGGATTAATACAAACACAGGAAGGGCATCCCCATTAAAAATAGCGAGGAAGTAATTGACCAAGTTTTTCAATTAGACACTGAAAGATACAGAACGCACCTATTGTATTTTTCATGAGCTCATAAACATTAATAGTATCTCTAAAGATCTGACCAAATTTTAAATCGCGCTCTAAAACTGCAGACATTATATATACTTGGGGATTAGTGGAAAAACAAATGCAAAATTTTTGTTATTATCTTCTGCATTTTCCTTAAAAAAACATTTTAAACAGAGCCGTTTTGGACTTTAGTTTTTGCTCTGTAAATACATAAACATAGAAAAGGAGATTTGAATACTTTGAGGAGATGTTCAATGAATACTTTGAGGATAACTGTATTTACAAAGTAGATAAAAATTTTGGGAAAAGAACTGACGATTAAAATTACAGTTTTTTAGAAATTAACCTAAAAGTCATGTCAAAATTTAATCTGTAATCTTGAGTCATGCATTGTTAATGATTGCAAGAGGCTATAATCTCATTGGGAACCTCTGTGATATATAATTTTTGTCTCATCTGAGATTGACAAGAAATTTATTCTTATCCAAAAATTTCTTGAAGATTTCTGACAGTAAATTTGTGTTACTTTTATATTGACCAATGCCTTCTGTTCTGGATCACTGCTCACTTGGATGTACATTAATCATCTCACTGGAGTTTCTGTAAACAGAATTTATGATATTAAAATGTAAAACTGAGAAAACTTGATAATTTTGAAATTGGTGGTTAAACCTAAAGATACAGAAATTGAGTTCTTGCTCTCTGAAAAGTTGCTATCTTACATTTTGCTTTACATGATTGACTGGAAAAGCCCCTTTACATTGCTACCATACTATTCCTGCTTCTGTTACTATTGGGAGGGAAAATGGACTCTAAAAAGAGTATCTTGCCTGTTTTATCATAGCTTAAGTTTACCATTCTAGTATCACTACAACTAAGCTACTGCATTAGAATTATTTTGACCTTCAGAAGCCACTACACCCAGAGTGAGTGACAAGGTCAGTGAAGCCACTGCATTTAGGTTTGCTCACTCTGAAGACAGTGCAAAAGGAAATGTAATTTGCCTCATTACTACTGCTGACTATGATTTGGCTTCCAGCTTTCTTCTGTGTATTCTTCTGTTATCCGATTGCCAAATCAACCAAGTTCTTGTAGCAACAAACACAGCAACACAAAATTTATGTATTCGTCACTCTTCATTCTCCAGCTGCTCAGTATGAATACTTCTTCAAGATCGAATTTCTCTGAAAAGAACTTCAATGCAATCTGCATATTTTCAAACTGATATATAGAGGCCATTAACAGAAACCTGAATTTTTTGTGCTATGCCATGCCACCAGTTATTTTCTTTCCTCATATTTTTCAAGTAAAAATATTATAGAATGGTTTCCCAGAAAGGTGGGTTAAGTTGCAAAGGTTGTAAAGAAGAAATTTATTCCTCAAATGCAGACACAGAGGCTTGCTTTTTATTATTCTAGGAATCCAAGGGTTAAGCATATGAAGTTTTAGAACTGTTATTTATACCTATTTGTGTGGACAAAGCAAATTAATGTTGTTCTTCCATCTTGCTGGAGATTAGATATGAAATTCAATGAAAATCTTGGTAAGAACAGTGTGAATATAGTGATAAAAAATCTTTCTTTCATGCTTTCAGAATTCTGGGAATTCTCTTCTCAGGCTGCTTACAGGAAGGGACGAAAGGTGACTCATGCTAGTAAACACCACTCTCTTCTACACCTAAATATTGGAACTTTTGTCTCCAAAGAAAACAGTAAGACCAGATTTCTTTAGGCATTTAATCATAATACACTAATTAAATTAAAACTAAAGGACAATCCAGGCTTGAGCACAAAGTGTAAAAATTGAAACAAACAAACAAAAAAATCCAGAACAAAAACAAGCAACCAAACCAACCAACCAACCAACCAACCAATCCCACCCCCTCCCACCCCCAAAGCCCAAACTAAAACCCCAAAACTAAACCAAAGAAAAACCAACAAAAAGAGTGGAGCAAAATTAGCAAGCTATGCAATGCACTTGCACTCTGGAGGTACATTACCATGCCTTCCCCATAATTAATTAATGATATTTAATTATTTGCAAGGATTCCTTTATTTTCTCTCTTCCCAGCAGAATGCTAGTGGGAATATGCAGAAAATTTCAACATGAGTGACTTACTGCATAAAAAACATTTTTTTTTTTTTTTTAACTTGTAGTTCTGAGAGTTATTTGTAGCCAAATGCTTTTAAAGGAAGTACAATCACAGATTCTCCCATTCCCCCATGAGAAAATCATAGCTGGTGGTGACCTTGTGGATCATGATACATCTATATCATAAGGAAATAGAGAGTCTAGAATGGGAAGGAGGGTGCTATTGCATAAGCCCTCATTTAATCTTGGTGCAAACTATAGTGTACTTCAGTGCTCAGTTTAAACATGCTCTCTTTTGCTTTTTGCTCTACTTCACTCTCAGATTAGTTATCACAGAATCACAAAAGGGAAGGGACCATAGTGTGTTGTCTGGTCCAACATCACTTCTCAAGTAGGGTCATCCTAGAGCACTTTGCACGGAATTGTGTCCAGATGGTTCTTGAATATTTCTAGTGAGGGAGACTCCACAACCTATTTGGTCTATTCGTTCCAGTGCTTGCTCACCTGCAGAGTAAAGAAGCTCCTGCTCATGTTTGGTTGTAACATCCTGTGCATTAGTTTCTGCCTTTGCTTCATGTCCTATTGGTTGGAACCCGCGCCATTGCCTGGCTCCATCCTCTTGACACCTCCCTTCAGATACTTACAGATGTTGATGGGTCCCTCTTCTCAAGTCATCTCTTCTCAAGGTTGAGCTAGCCTAGCTCTCTCAGCTTTTCCTCGTAACAGAGATGATTCAGTAGCTTAATCATCCCTGCTGCCCTCTTGCTTCAGGAGCTTCAAGTCTCTCTCTTCCTGAGGAGCCCAGAACTGGACACAGCACTCCAGATGTGGCCTCACCAGGGCTGAGCAGAGGGGAAGCATCACCTCCTTCAATTTGCTCGCAGTGTTCTCCCTAAAGTACTCCAGGACACCATTGGCTTTCTTGGCCACTGCTAGCTCATGGAAAGCTTGTTGTCCATGAGAACCTCCAGGTCCTTCTCCACAGAGCAGCTTTCCAGCAGCTCAGTCTCCAGCCTGTACTGGTGCATGGAGTTACTCCTCCTCAGGTGCAGGACCCTTCATTTCCCTTTGCTGAATTTCAGACAGTTCTTCTCCTCTTTTCTCCAACTTTTCAAAGTCCTCATGAAGGCCTGCACAGCACCCAGGGGGGTGGCCACTCCTCCCAGCTTTGTGGGAGGAGTGAATTCACTGAAGAGGCATCTGCCCCTTTCTCCAAGTCATCAAGGCCTCGGCCCAGTATTTAACCTTGGGGGACACCAGTAGTGACAGGCCTCCAACTAAACTCTGTGGAACTTTTGATATCTGTGTGGAGTATTATTTAATGCATAAGTAGTCCTGAAAACATGACAAAACATATACTCAAGTATGGATAAACTTTTGAAACCTTTTCTCCAAACAGCACGCTTGCAGAGCATCTTGCCAGGAGTATTAAGACTTACTCCCCTCTAGTGAGAAAAGGCAGCAATTGCACTTTTTAGTGTAGCTTTTACATCGTGATGATCTCTTCTGAATTCTTTGTTAAGGCTTGCTCTTGCTCAGCTTCTCCACTTATCTGGAACTTTCCTGAGCTTTCTTTCTCTGCTGTAGGTGGTGTTACTAATGATATTATTTTAGACTCTATATCAGTTTGAAAATTATTATATTTCATGTGTGAACTATTTTGTGACTAATGGTTCACACCATTATTTCTTGTGAACATATGTTGCTTGTTTGTTGCATGGTGTGGACAGAATATTGAGTAGTTATTTGTTCCTGATTGACTAGAAATTAATGTGGTTTTTTTTCCTGACCTTTTTTCCATAGAAGCAGTGTTTTTATCCAGTTGTTCAAGAAAGAACTTTCGCCACAGATACAATGTGATAATGAATCAAGGGATTAAAATATTTTTAATTATAGACTTAGAAAAACACACCAAAATATCCCAGTTCAAAATAAAGTCTATGTCTACTATCAGTTACTGAAAATTTTTTAAACACATATGGTATTTCAGAGGGAAGGCATTCTGATTCTAGAATTTATAGCTGAGAAGTTTAATACTTTTATACTAAACACTAAAAGGATTGTAACATGATCTGGAAACTTGTGGCTGTATTTATATATGGGTTTTGTTTCAGCAGCAAATAATATTGTTTTAAAGCAAATCATTATGTTTGCTGAAGATTGGATGGTTTCCAGAATTGCTTCAAAGATTGCAAAGAAGATATCTTGCAGAGGAAACTGAGCCAGGATGTCTGCTTCAGGTGGACAAATGTACTTCCACCCCATTAAGACCTGTTCAGTCCTTCAGACAGCTTCAAACAGTTACATGGGGAGGATCTGATATCCATGGGGACAGGATATATTTTGTCTGAAGTAAAACACTGTAACAATGTGAAACGTTGATGTAGGGCTTTCAGCACTAACCAAGCTATTGATCCTACCACCCTGAATGACTTGATAATACACTATGCTATGGTACAGCACAGATCTTCAGAGCAAACACTGCTTGCTTCTGAATGCCAGGACTTGGAAGAGCTCCGGATTTAAAACAAGCAGCTGACAACTTTGTAATGAAATATGATAATGATAGCATTTGAATAAAGAAAAATTCTGAGATCATCCATTTTGTGGATAGCAAATTGGAGGTTGTTTGTACAACCTCTTGGCTGATGAGGTGAGGGACTAATTATAATGATTATGCAATCAAGAATAAATTCAACCCTCTCCCATATGTTGTGCAAGTAAGCAAGACAAAAAAAAAAAAAAAGGGAGGGACTAATGAAGATGAAAAATGTAAGTATTCCTGTGGTGCTAGACACTTTTGGAGACATGGAAGCGTGTCGATGTTTTCTTCCTTATGTTCATTCTATTTTATCACAATTCTAGAATGTATGCCACCAAGTTACCCGCTCCATGGCAAAAGGCATAACTATAAATGTCTAAACATTCGCACTTGCAAAGGAAGCAGGTTCTGAAGTCCTAGTCCATTTGTAGTTAGGCAGCTCCCTGACTTAAATAGCAGTCCAGAATACAAGGACCAGGATCTGGTTCCAAAGATTATTTTGCATTTTAGAACTTGAACAAAACTCTGAATCAAGCCTTAAAATGCTTCTCAAATTATTTGTATCAGAAATGTAAAGCAACCTGGATAACCTTGTTTGATCACTGAAATTTGACAACCCTTTTATAATCAGCTCAAGGATGCTATACTATAGCCTTGCTGACAATGCAGGTCCAACACAAATTGTAAATTAACATAGAGTAGGTTAACAAAAATAATTCACTGATTGTCATCATAAGAAAAGCAGAAGGCATCAAATTAAATCATAACCAAACAAATTGAAATGTCACTGAAATTAAGTGATCATTACCTCAGGCATGTCAGATATTTAAGAAAACTAATAAAAACTCAAAAACACATAAAAATTTCCCTTAAGAACTGATAAATAATTCTTAAAATATCATCAGTGATCTTTCTGCATTATTTCTATTTGAAATCAAATCAAAAACTTTGTAATGTTTTGTCAGGTGAAATAAATTCATGCCAGATGATGGCCAGAATCCATAGCTGTAGTTTGATCATAGATTTTCTGTCATCTGAGAGATAGAATTTACCCAGTAGATTTGGGATTAAATAGTCACTTATTTACTACAAAATGAATGAATTGTCTGTAACTTCCCATTTTTACCAAATGAACAAACCCACACAATTAATAATAAGACTAATACATAATTAATCAGTGTAGCTGAAGAGGTAGCTTAACTGCTTTTTATCTCTGGGCAGAAATCCAGCATCTCCACGGTAATTCACTTCAGACTAATAGACAGTATCTCTTTAAACATACTTAACCTTGCCCTTACTAATACAGCATACAAGCCTAATGTTGGCTTGTCCTTTGAGATACAGCATCATACATTTGCAGCAAGAACAAGAACTTACTTTTCTACCAGACGCAGCAGAAGGAAGACCACAGTGCCAAGAAGTAGAAAACAGGACGCAAACATTCATGTGTACCATCAGATTTTTTTCTGATAAAAATCGAAAATCTTCAGGAGATCTCCTTATTTGGACTTTCAGCTTTGCAACTGATAAAGACTGATAAAAACCCCATTAAGTATCTGTCAGATATCTCTTGAAAGGAATGCATAGATACTGTTTTACTGACATATGGACAAAAGAAACATGGCCAGCGGGTTGAGGGAAGTGATTCTGCCCCTCTGCTTTGGTGAGACTCCACCTGAGTGCTGCATCCAGCCTCAGGGTCCTCAGCACAGGAAGGACATAGACCAGTTGGGCAATACCAGAAAAGGGCCATCGAGGTGATTAGAGGGATGGAGCACATCTCCAACAAAGAGAGGATGAAAGAATTGGGGAATAATTGAAGTAATTGAAGAGTGCCTGCAAGAAAGGCAGAGAGAGGCTATTTATAAGTGCATATAGTGACAAGACATGGGGGACTCATTTCAAACTGAGAGTAGGTTCAGATTAGATATTAGGAAGAAATTCTTTATTGTGAGGTGACGAGGCAACAGAACTCATTTTCCAGAGAAGATGTGAATGCCCCTATCCCTTGAAGTGATCAAAATCAAGTTGGATAAAGCTTTGAGCAGTCTGGTCTAGGTAAAGGTGTCCTGTCCATGGCAGGGTGGTTGGAACTACATGATCTTTAAGGTCCCTTCCAACCCAGGCCATTCTGTGATGATCCGATTGAAAAGGACTCTGATTCAAAAGTTTTACTTCCTGAACATTGCAAATATATTCTGGTAACTCTCCTCATTCAGTATTCCTCCTCCCTTTGCTTCTACCAGAAGTTAGATTTTCCACATTCTTGCTCTTAGCTCTTTATTTTTTCCTTACAAGATCACATACTCACAGATGCACATGAAAAAGCTCCAGCCATTGTGAGCCGAGAAAGCAATTTTGGCACAGAACCTTTTAGGACAAATTTTGATGCAACATTAAGTGTGAGGGTGCAGCCACTTTAGAGCTGCAACAGATATGCTAAAAACCTGTGTGAAAGCAGCTCTGAAGGCCCTTCATCCCTGTGTGTTTCTTTTTCTCTTTCAATCCTTCCTAAATCTTGATCTTGGAAATACAAACTGGAAGGCTTCAAATTCCTGTAGTAATTCAGGCAAGAGGAAATTATTGAAATTATAAAGAAAGAACTTCTAGAGAACACAGATTGTGCAGTGGTTACTATACTGAAGTGCCATGATTGGATTAAAATTTGTTAATTATGATTAAATAATGAATTAAATGATAATGATATGATTAAATAATAATAATGATTAAATTAAAATTTTTTTTCTACTGCAGACTCCCTCAGATTTTAAACTATCAGTCTGATGTTTTGATTTTTCTTCCCATTCTGCAGAGTGGAACCAATAATGCAAATAGGTTTCTAATAGAAAGCATCACTGTGGTACACATAGGTAACAAGCTGGGGAACTTATATGTGTCTTGAATTGGAGATTCATTTTCTAACATATCAGTACTTTTAAAAATGGGACATTTTCAATATCTGACTCATGCCTACAGAAGAAATTAATGTCCAAAATAACCTATTTTGTCCTAACAGTCTTTGTTACTTCTTAAAGTACAGAGGCCCAAGCCTGCGCTTACAGGGTCTGTATTTTGTCTTCTGCAGTATGGGTTATTTAATTTATTCCTAGTCAAAGCATAATTAAATAAAAATGTATTTTGACATATTTTAAAATTGACATAAATTTCAGTTCACAGTAGTACTCCTAAAATTTTTATTAAAAATTATAAGAAATCATTTAAACAGAAGAAATCACTAATAAGATCTGCTGTTTTCAAACCTAGTTGATTAAAGTCTGTTCATCTTATTGTACACAGTGTTTGTAAAATATATGGGTAACACTGATAGCTTGAATATATGTGTACAGAAAAATGTACAATTTTATGTTGTTCCTAAATAATTTTACTAGCTGCAAAACAAACTGGACAGCTAGTTAGTTCCATTGTAAGCTAGATAGTCAGGGATGGATTAAAAAATTACTGGCTGAATCTCATTCATTTCAATTGTCCAAAGATCTTCTTAAATTGTTGCCAACAGCATCCCTCTTGCTTATTAGCTTAATTTAAATATTATTTTTATACCGTGAAAGTAGTGTATGTGTTTTATTTGGGGCTATTCAGAAAATCTTTCCTGATAAACAGATGATAAATAATTATTTGTGCAGATTATGAACCATGAATTTTAGGTGGATTAGTGCTCTGCCATTACCAATGTGTCAATAAACACTGATCATGAATTTACTGTCTGAAAAAAGGTTCATAACTACAATTTTCTCATTGCATTTGCAATAGAGAAAACCCAGAGCTTCCGTAAACTTGAGCTGCAAAGACACTCAGCTAACAAACTGTTAGGATTCAAAAATAATCCGTTTTTTCTCTTAACTTGTCTCAACCTTCCAGTTTCTATTGAGCTTCTCAGAGTAATGTTAAAAGGTATATGGTAACTTTTCCTTAGTAATGTCCTTTCCCATAATAAGTGTACATTATTAGGACACTTTCCACTCCTGGGAAGCTTTTCATTTGATTTAACACACACATATAAACCACTTTATGAATAATGTATTTGGAGCTAGATCCCCAAACACAGTTAAGAAAGCAAGTAATAAAGAGAGTCTGTTTCTGAGAGTGTGCAAAAGGACTCCATAAAATCATGTCCTCTATGTTGCTGTAAATATGTTCCCAGCTGGCAACCTCTGTCCAAAGTGCAGGTGGAATAACATTTCTGCCACCGTTAAGCAATAGCCAACAGAGCTGCTAAGTAAAAACCTTAAAGGGGCATGACAGATTGCTCAGTTCTCCATGTAGAGAATAATGTAATCTGCTGTGAGACATTTCACACAATGCCTCCCGCTGCTCCATCTGGGCTGCAGAGCACCGGCGGTTCACTTGATTGCATACAAGTCAAATATGAAGGCAATTCCTGGCAGCAGGTTTATTTTTTTTTTTAATGAATAAATGCACAGTAAGGAATGCAAGCAACGTCATATTTCAGTTCCTAATTATTCATTAAAATATTAAGCTGAATTGACTTCTCATGTCATGAGGCAGTTACAAACATAGACGCACTCTCTGAACTTTCAGCAAACATTTTATAGGGAAATTGGTGATGGTAAGTAAGTTAAGCTAGCAAAAGATCTGAAAGAGGATACTTTCAAAACCATAAATTTCTTATTCGTTGATTTAATCCATAATCATAATTAGCTACATTATTCTCCTGTGATGAAAACCAGAAATATTCCAATTGCTTTTTCCTTTCTAGGGTTACAAGTGAAAGTACTTTCACTATAATCTCATATTCTTCAGTTTTAGACAGTGAACAAAAAGTAATCAAATCAAATAAATTTATTAAAGTATGCTAATGATGATTGTAAAAAGGTAAGAACTGGAATTCTTTAGGTTATTGCCTGTGGCCTCCAGTAGCATATACAAACACTACAGGCTCTAAATTTACATGCCAAGCCCTCATTTATGACAACATCATATCTGTCTGGAAGAGGATCCAAGAATTCATACTTTGAATTTTAGATGCTTTTAATGGGCAAAAGAGGTTTATGTACAAAAATCACCTCTCATCTTTTTTTTTGTTTTTTTTTTTTTTTTTTTGGGGTTGGTTTTTTTTCTTTTAACTAGGAATCTTCCTGGGTTTTTTTGCTTTTTGAACATCTATCTTGTTCATAAACCCAACTGCCTTTCTTCATAGTTACTCAGTGACTTCTCAGTTTCTTTAAATTTGGTCTTATGTCCTGTATAATAAAACTAATGCTTACTCCTCTTGACAAATATCCCTTCTAACACATGTGCGCATTTGATTTCTCAAGCTCTTATCCCATGAGAGTTAATCATACTAGGTTTGGAGCAGCAGATATAATCAGAGATACATCAGATCATGAGCTTTATTTTTCAGTCGTAGGTCTGACAGCAGGGGATTGGTGATTTTATTTTGGATGTACAGGTCTTCTGCCTTGAACCATTTCATTTGAACTTCTATGTCTCTGGGAAACCAGAATTCTGTCAAGAAATTTTCTTCCTGTGAATATATGATGTTTTCTAATAATCCTGGTTCAGTGAATAGTTCAGCTACACACATGAACTACTTTATTTTAGTGTGATTTAAAGTAATTGTATGCTTGAATTCAACTCAGTAGAATATTATTGAAATAATTGTTTTGGAAAAGAAATCAAAGCCTGCATACAAATCTGTTTTCTACCTTCCCTCCCACTTTCCTCTTGATAATTCATAAACTACCAAAAAACTCAGAGTAAGTGAAAGAAACAGAAGTTTAAAAAAAAAAAAAAAATTAAAAAAAATCTTAGTCCCAAAAAAAAGGGTAAGATGTGATTTTTGTATCAGTAGAGAACATGAATGCCAGGGAAGGAATCAAGATATTGCAGCTAAAGAACATAGTTTGCACAATAATGACTCAAAATAAACCAGGTGAAAATTTCAAGATTCCTAGCTATCAAAGAGATATTCTAAGTTGTATTCCAATGGAACTAATAAAGGATCACAAAACATTTTAGAGAGGGAAATGACATGATTAGTATTTGTAATAATAGAAGTCTAGACTCTCTGATTCAGAAGATTTTTCTAGAAGGTTCTCTTTTCTAAATTTGGACATTTGTCATTTGGGCTGACAGTTTGCAGAGATCAAATAGAATTCTATATAAGAGATAGCAAGCCAAATTAATAAAGGTAAAAGTATTATTCTTTTACCCAATTTATGGGTATTTTAAGGAAATTTTAAGGACATTTTAAGGAAATTACAGCTCATTAGTCCTTTAGAGAAAAAGGCAGATCTCTCTTTGTACAGGAACTATTTTAAGAGTAGATAGAGTGAAAGCATAAAAACCTCTGCATTTTAATGACAGTCTTTATTTATGCTGAAACAGAAAAACACTTATTTCCAGCTAGAATTATTTATGATTGTCAATGCAAGAAAATTTACTCTCTTTCCAGTATTCTTTTCTCTCGTAAGTCCAAGCCTGAAAGTTAGGAACTTCCATGAAATCACTGAATCATCTGCATGGTAACAATAGTGGCCTTTGCAATGCTCTAGCTTTCTTCCAGCTTGCTCACTGAAAAACTTTTTATACTGTGGCTCTCCAGTAGGAAGAAGTCATGGTGACCAGCCATGATTCATCTGGAAAAAGATAATGAGAGAGAACCAATAATTGTATTGCTTACATCTTCTCATGGTTCCTGTCATTTTGCACTGATCTCACCCTTACTATATAAGTAGTAAGTAAGTAAGTAAGTCTATGGTGTGTTAATAGATTTCTATTTTGTTTCCATATTTTCAAAAGGTAGATTGTCCTTCCAATTATCATATAGAAATGTCATTCTTTCCAGTGTATTGCTGAAAATTATTGCTGATGAACCTCTCAAAATATACATCCAGAAATAGTTTCAGTGTTGAAAGTTACTCTAAAAATGTGTTCAAATGCAAGTAACAAAGAAAGAACTATATTAAAAAGTGTTAGTCAGTGAGAGAGTAGGAAGAACTAAAGGAAATCTCATAAAACTAATGCTAACTTTCACTAAAACTTTTCATAGTAATTCTGCCTCATTGTACAAAGAAATGAGGTGTCCATAAGGTACTCCTGAATTCTCTAAAAAGGACACTGTTTTATTAATGAAAGTACTCCTGAAAAAGAAGAATTACTGGAATATATTTTTTCAAGAAAATGAATCGATATGGCCTAGGTTATTTTTGAGTGATCAGAGTGATTATATCTGTTCAAGCTACAGTTCAATGAATTTATGACTAGTACAGTCATATATGCCTGTTTATAGATCTGTACATGCAACATATATACAAATATATATATCCTATTATACAAATATATATATCCTATATCCATTTCTGCATGCAGCTAGAGAAATTTCTCTCTCGGACCAATGAAAATAACAGGGAACAATTTATCTCCCTCAGTCTTTTTTCATTTTACTGTACTCTGATCTGGTTGAAAATGTTGCCTGTAGAGACCTAAAATTTGCAACCCAAAATTATGTATATTTTTATGTAGATTCAAAACTCATTACAGACTATTTCAATAGAGGGTAAACTATTATGTATTTTCTGAAATAGATGGGAAGTGCATGCTTTTCTGCATATAGTTGTTAAAGCATTGTAAATTAGTCACAGGATCTGAATCTTGTCAGCTCTCTGCTTCTCGAGTTTCTGTGAGCTGAAACTTTTCAGATCTTTTGCCCTGTCACAACCCTACATTAATTTCATACTCATCTGTTGATAAATTGATACAAACTACTGAACTAAACATTGGGGTCTTAGCTCTGAATGAAAAACGTCATGGGAATTCCATTATTACTTTGTTGCTTATGTATGACAACTTTTAGAACAAGAGCTAGGGTAGAACTATATATTTAACACTACTTAGTAAGCCAAAAGTGACGAAAACTTAATGAATTCCCTAACATGCTTGAGTAGAAATGCTTTAGTTTTTTGTCACTGCAATGTCAATTTTGAACAAAAGAATTTACTTGAAGAATCCAAAACTGGTCAAAACTGGTGCAAATAAAAAAATCAAAATAAAAAAGCTACTATAATTCACTAAATTTGAGAACTGGCTCTCACTCAAGTTTTTTTGTGTAGCTTCTTTATCTGAAGACTGAAAAAAATCCATATGAACTGACTCTTTTTACTTTTTAAAAGGAGACTGATTATTACTTTGACATCTTAAGAAGGGAGGTTGTTAAAAGAAAAAAAGCAGCACCATTTGGTATAAAATTATATAAGCTCTGAATATATTTTATCGATTAAGCAAATATCCTAATCACTTTACAGAATGTAAAATCCAAATTTTTTGCCTGATGAACTATAATCTAGACAAATAAGCATGAAGAGATGGAAGGGCAAGTCAAGAGGAAAAGTTCTGCTTTTGTTTATTTGACACAAACCATGGAGTTTCATCAAGCATAAAGAAATGGGGTAAAAAATGTCCATAAAATTTTACAAAACACTAACCCTTATTAGAGTCTAAACACAAAATCTGATTTGCTATTATTAGAATAACAAAGCCTTTAGAACAAATTGTGGCACATTCCGTGGTACACTATTATGAGGACAACAAAACCCGGATTACCTATTTAATTTCTAGATTGAAGGAAATGAGACAACGTTTTTGATGTTTGACTTTTCCTTCTTCACATGGAAAGCAACATATTGATTGCTGGAAAACACAAAATAACTGCTGATTTGCCAGCAGAGTGATGTCAACTTATCTCTCTCTAAAACAAAGGATGGTCAGGCAAATGTGAAGATCACAAAACCAATTAGGATGTAAAAAAGGTTTTCTAATAGAATCTGAGTGCACAAATTCTTGCATAGGCGGAAGGAATGTCTGCACAATTTGAAACTGGCATAGTGTCTTGTGAACTAAGACTGGCTTTGAAATGTAGGATTTGCAATGAGATCACAGAATCACAGAACTGAAAGTCTTTCACAGGCAGAAAGGGCCAAGAAGAACCACTAAGTCACACTCTTCGGCAAATTGGCCTGTACAGGGATCAAACCTACTATCCTGACATTATTAACACCATGCTATAACCAAATGAGCCAATCTCAGGGTCATGTTTGGGTTTCATCTGCTATCTTGTGGCTGCTAACTGAGGGGATAACTTTTTTGTGGTGGTTTGCAGAAGAATTACTGATTCAGGATTTTCGATGGAGTTCATGAATCCTCAGACTTGTAACAGTAACAAGATGACAGAAATTGTCCAAAACTGGTGCAATCTTTCCTTATTTATCAAGATAAAAAAACTATAAGGCCTAAGACACTGTTTTCATAACTACATATTGTTACAACTGAGAAATTTGTCAAGAAGACGAAGGGTCTAATAACCTCTATTGGAAGTCATTTTGTTGAAGAGGATCAAATGCAAATGTTTCTTTGTCATTGTATTGTGATATTACTATATATTGCCTATTTTTCTTGGCTTTTATTTTTGTGGAGCATCTATGGATTGGAACCAGATATTTTTCTAAAGTATCTATCTTATTAGAAAGGAAGTACAGGATTCTGCAGGATGAAGTTGAGTTACATAGGAAAGTTCAGGTGAAAAGTACCACATATGCTAGGAGGAAGTCCTGTTAAATTCAAATTAGTACTGAATTTTTATAAATGTACATATATAAACATACATATTTAATCTGCTTACAGAAGTGTAATTATAATGTAATGCTTACATTATAAACATTAGCCTAAGTTTATGAAATAAATCTATGATTTTGCTATTAAATCATCTGGTTATAGAAGATGGGACAAAATTACATGAAACTGGTAAAATTAGAATTTGCTGTCCTTGAGGAAGTAATGAATTAGTAGGAAACAGGCTGCACCTATGCTTGGGAGCATGAGTACCCAAGCCCACAGGTGGGTAATTTCCAGAGACCACAGAAGTGTCTAAGATGACAGAGTGAGGGCTTGTGAGTCCAACTGCTGGTTGGGATGAAGCATCGCACTCCACACATTTAAAAATAAAGGTTAGAGGCTATATCTTAGTAACAAATAACCCTTTTTAGTGGTCTGCCACGAAGAATCCAAAGATACATCACAATAGCTACTTAATAACTGTTTTTCTATGCTAAATAACTTACGTGATTTAAATGCCAAATGTAGTTACTAAGTGTGTGCTAAATAAAATCAATTAAGTGGCATATGTAGTTTTGAGCTGGTGACAGGAAAACAAAAGAAGATTTAAAACTGCAATTAAAAAACAATTTTTTATTCGCATTCTCTCCATCATGGATGATTTCCCCATAGTAACTATCTTCTCAGTAAGCTTCTTTTACCATTTGAACTTGTGATAAAAAAACAAACCCCCCAAAAAACCCGAAGCAAACAACTGAACAGTTTAGAAAGGAGATATTAATATTTTAAATATACAGAACTATTCATATTTCCACTAGCCATTATATAATTCCAAATCAATCTCTTGCTTTCTGTGAAAACAGAACAGTAAGACAAGAATCTGAATCATTTATTCAGTCTCCCTGTGCCTTTTTATTCTTGTATCATTTCATTAGATATTAATTAGAAATCTGTTTGGTTTCTTAATTACAAAATTACTTTTAAAAATTTAAAAAAACCTAGGTGTTGGGATATCTTTTACTCATATTTTATTACTAAGTCATTATTTTGGCAAAGAGAAATGTATTAAGGAATAGATGATGGAGAAAAAAAATCTTCTGGATTTATCTTCTCTTTTTCTTTCAAGTGCTTTGTGTTCTCCATCCCCCCCCTTTCTCCTAGTTTCTTCTCTGTGTTGAATAAAATACTTTAAAAAACCTTGTTTCAGAGAGATTTTAAAACTATATTTTATAAGATGTATCATAAAGTCCAGAAAATTTTCAAGATCTGATATTAAGGATAAAATTTAAAATTAAAAAAGGTGTTTTTTGTGCAGTACAAGATAAATGTTTTCTGCTTAACATATGCCAGACAAATTGCACCAATCTTTTATTTCGTGTGCTGTAAGCTTACATGAAACTGGGAAATGAAATTTAGCTTTAAGAGAAATCCAGGCAAGATGAATTTCTGTTAGCTACTGAGCAACTGGCTTAGCAGTCATGTTGTGCCTGTACACATTTCTTGACTGGAGTGCTGTTTGGGGACCTCTTCCCAGTTAGCACTGCTCAGAAGACTGATGGAAGTGCTCTTAACATTATCAAAGCTATTGCAAATATTTGAGGGGTAGAGGGATCAGACCTTTTTATTGAAGGAAGTGCTTTTCATTGAAGTATAAATGTTTTTCCACTCATGCCGATATATCCTCTGAATGATATAACTGGATAACTTTTCTTTCTTTCCAAAGAGAAAGAGCCAAATAGATATATTTTTACCTCATTACTCATAGGGAGTGGGATGTTACAGAATAATTTTGTTTTCCCACTGGAAAATAAAAAATAAATGGAAACTGTAAGCCTCAGGAAATTCCGTAGAAGATCCTGGACTTCCAAGTGGCAAAACTTGACTGCAATGCCCTCAAGCACATATTCCCTTGAAAAACAGGTCTTATAAAAACATTGTTAAAATAGCTTTTGCTGTCAAATTATTTATTCTCTTGAAAAATATTCAGTGGTTGTGAATAAAAACAGTAGAGACAAATAAATAACTAAGCATTTAACTATAAAAATTGATTAGGTGTTTCTGGGTTTTGTTTGGCTTTGTTTGTGGGTTTGGTATTTTTTAAAAAAGACAAGAAGACACTCATTCTTTTTTGCATGCCAATTGCCTGCTCTCTATTTCCTCAATCTCTATTTTTAGTCAAAATTATAAAAAGAGAAAAAAAGCTCCTGTTTTTGTTTACATGTCCTAACTGATCATATCTCTTTAAATAATTTTCATGTCCTTGGGAAAGACTGGAGCGTCCAAGAGCAAGTTAATAACACATTTAAGGAACTTTGTCAATCAAAATAAAGACTAAATTTACATTGTGTCCTGGCATAACCCGTTGTGTCACAGATAAACCACCAGATTTACAACTGTTGCTGTGTCATGAAAGAGCTTTATTTTTAAGATAGTTTGTAATACAATGTCACCAAGCTAATCCTTGGCTGTACTGAGTGCAAAATCTGCAGACCTCTAGTCTTCATCAAAACAATTGAGTTTTGTAGCAGAATCAAAATTTTGGAAAGCAGAGAGCTGATTAACATGTGAATGACCTAAAAAGGGAAAGAGAGTTTAGTTCAAACACACTTATAGACAAACCCTTTTTATCAGAACTTTGAAATGCTGAAATGTTGCAAATAGCTGCTTATTGCTGTGAGTCATATAGATTATTTGTTTTCAAAATTCCAGAAAAAAAAAAAAAAAAAAAAAGGCAGCAAACCCATTTTGGGGCTGATTCTGGCCTTTTCTGTGTCACAGTAAAGGTTTCCTCCCTCAATAACCTAGTAAGAGAGAGAAATGAGAGTATAGCAGAGTACCTTCTTGATAGATTACACTTTGATGATGTGTGCATTGCTCCAAAAGGAGAAAGGTAGTGGAATATGACCTTGTGTACTTAATTTCTCCCTTCATTTACATACAGACTAAATTTGGATTTGCCTACAGGAAGAATAAAGGAAGTTTCCACTAGACTGTGAGGATATAACAAGGTCAGTTTTCACTTGGGAGAATATCTTTCTCACTGTTCTTTCTCTACGAACCACATTTGAGTATTTGAAAGGAGCTAAGGAAATAGTAAGTTAGGTAAATTATGTTTCACTATCCTTGTGTTTTCTTTTCCTAGTAAAGTACTTTCAGGTTTTAGTGTAATGCAACATTGTACAAATGGTCACCTACTGCTTCAAGACCCAAACTGCTGCCATGATACTTGCTAGATTTATCAGTCTGGTTTGGAACGAGCTGGATCTCTGTAATTTTACATCCACGCTGTAAGCTCTTCCAGACAAAACTGCATGTATTGTGGTTTACTTATATAAAAGTGTTACTTATATAAAAGTGCTTATCCTGTCCCTCTTCATCTAGAAAATAAAACCTTCTAGCAGTTGTATTAGAACAATAAAAAATTGTGTAGACTACAGACCACACACTGCTATGTAACTCTGCCACTCGGACACAGAAATACCATTAAATATCCAGAAATACTAGTAAGCTAGAAGACAGGATTTCCAATCCATTTCCATTATGACTACTGAGGGAAGATGTCCCTCTTAATAGACAAGTAAGTGAATTTTAAATACAGATTTATTGTTGATGTGTTGGTGGGTGAACAAATATCATCATCATAGGATTTTTTGTGCCTGGTTGCATACACAGCATAAAATGTAGTAAAAATCAGAAGCGGAGCAATATCTATAAAGTGTCTGTAAAATATTGCTATGTGTAAAATAGCTCAGGAAAGTCTTTAGAAGGAAATAGTGTGCTGTGTATATACTGTGTTTGAGATCAAGTGTTTAGGGAGCTGATGGCTGCTGACACATGTGGTGACACGTGGCAGACCATTTACTATTCCACCTCCTTTTGAGGCAGTATTAGAGTTCTGATACATAGTAAAGGCTGCAGCATGAAAATGTTTACTGGCTATGAGATTAAAAGATTATTCTTGCCTACTTATTGATGTGCTAGTAGTGGGTCTGGTCAGGTTTCTTGCAGTAAAGAGAGTATGCTGTGAACCAATGAGCCCTTGAACTGCCAGGGATGATCTGCAAATTGTAACACAATGGTGCATCCAACATTTGCCCTCACAGAGTGAGAGAATGAATACAAACATGAAGTAAACAAGATGTTTCAATGAAAATTGTAAGAGGTTCCACATAACAAATTCTGACTGGTCTTGGAATGGTGAAAGAACCCAGCTTTTACTTCAGCTCACATTGTTCTCAGAGTACTTTTGCAGGTGATAGAGCAGGATACCATCCCTTATTGTGCTGCCATCCTTGTACAAACTGCTGCTCCATTCAGCAAAGGTCTGTCCAGCCCTAATGTAGCTGCAGTCTGCTACAAAGGGTCCCAGACTGTCTGCATCCAGCTAGCCAGAGATTAATCCCTGAGCTTCTGAGCACAAAGAAACTGTAAGTCTGCTCTGACAAAGAAAGCCTGAATGAAGTGCAACCTTCCTCTTGATACCAATGTACAGTGTTGCCCAGCATGCAGATATGGGGAAAGTGTGCAAGGTGATTTTTCTTTTTCTCAACAGTCTCTTTAGACTTCATTTTTGAAAAAAGTGTGGAGCTACACTTTAACAAAGCAATAAAAGTTTTGAAAACCATCAGACTGCCTGAGTTGAACTTAGGTGCAATGGAAAAGATGGCGTTTCAAAAAAATTCCCAAAGCAATTCCTTTCACTGCCTTTCCCAGTAAGCACTTGCACCGTGGACAACAAAGCTTTTGTGTGCTCAAGATCTATTAAAGGGGCATGTTGAGCCTTTGCCTGAATCTCAGAGGGACTCCCACTGGCAGAGGTTCTTTAAGCATGTCTAAAAAGACAGACATCAATTTATTTATAAAGCCCAACAACCTCTATTCAAAACCACTTTCTACTCTTTAATATTATTTCTGGTTTTTGTCCGATGACTCTGATAGAAAACACACAAGCAGTGTTGTGAGCAGAACTATGTTCTTCTTTTGTTTGGCAGAATGGAACCTTCCAATTGCAGATTACCAGTCTCACCCTTCTTTTCACCCTTGCTTGCTGCTTGTCTAGTCCCATATCACTTGCATTTTTTGTTGCACAGTATCAGCCTCAAGATGTGGGAGGAGAATGCATATGGAGGAGGAGTATGCAGTGTCTGTCATATATATCATGCCTGTTGTTTGAACAATAATGCTCAAATGCTTGTAAATGGGAGGTGAGGTTTAATGCTGAGAAAATTGACTCTTTTGTGGTTTTGTGCAGTCAACTAGGCTTTTGTACAGAACAGTAACGTTGCCTCAAGTTCTTTGTGCACCTTAATAAAGTGAATGTTTTTCCTTGGTCTTAGTTTAGGAGGAAGCAATCTGAAGCTGAGTCTGTGCAGGCTGGCTCCGGTTTAGCTCCAATTCTGTGTTTTGGGATTGAGAATATGCCCCTGAGCAGGCATCTTCCTACTTGATCTCTCCTGTCAAAGAGTTCAAGCTCTGTGTGCAGTAATTTCAAAGTGCAGGGAATTCAGCTATTTAAAATTGCCTCTTAGATGAGCCAAATCTTTTGCCACTGACTAAATAGATAAGCCAGATAATTAATGAAGGAGGTCTGTACTGCCCAGAAAGAGCTAAATGCTGGAATTTCACATGTTTCAATACCAAAACTAGTCACCTAAAGCATATATTCTGTATCTTGCTGTTAAACTCTGTTGACTTTCAAGATCTGAAATGGTTATTCTGAAGCACATTTCTGAACAGTGGATGCTGTGATCACTGACAGACACACGTATCTACCTGCAGGCATCTTGGCATTCTAACTGTGAATAGGGAAGCCAATCCTACTGTTTAAAGAGCACTATAATTGAATTAGTGAACATTATTTTATAAAAAAGAAGTGCCCCCACTGAAACATTCAAACATAAACAGCTCACACACTAATTATTCACTCTTACACAAAGCTACAAGGCTAAAGCTACTTCTCCAGGACATCTAAGTGATGTCCTGAATGTGTCTACAGAGAAGTGCTGCAAAAACTAACCCAAGCTGTCCCCAGAAAAGACTGCTTCAGCAAACAGCTTAGTTGTGTTAACATTCTAGCTAGGAAGGGTTGCTTTCCAGCATTTTATGGGTGCTGCAGATCCACCCATACTGCTTCCACACCTAAGCTAGAGTTGCAAAGTGATGTGGAACTATATCATGGGAAAGTGACAGCCAGGGTCTGTGTTACCTTGAAGATCAGTGCACAGCATCCCATCAGGAGATACAGACTTGGAAATACCTGTTTAAGTCCTCTTTATTAACTATATCTTCAGCAGAAGAGGCATCTAGGCAATGTTTGATTTAATCTGTTGGCACCTGAGATTATCAAAATTTCTGTGTCTAAAGTACACAGATTTCAGTACATGCAATACCCTGAAAAAAAGACATTTCCAGAATGTAACTAAAGAGACATTCCCCAGTAATGACCATCAATAAGATCAAATTTATCTAACCAATTCAATTATTAAAGATTACTCCAATGATGGGAAGCCCTAATTCTACTCCGTTTACAAAACTCTTATATATATGTTAAACTTTGCATGTATCTAGAAGGTTTATTAGTGTGATTCTTGTATCTTGGAGTACAGAAAAACTGAGTATTCTGACACTCTTATCCTCAATTCATATACTGGCAGCATTCAGTTAAGGTCAACACATGACAGGCCATATTTCTTTTCATTAAACTGCAGTGTTTAAAATATTTCTCAAGAAAGTCTAGATTTTACTTCTTCACCAACCAAAACATTCCAGAAAGAGGACAGACAATGTGTGTCTGACCATTATGTCCAGATATATGCCTTAACTAAGAAGTTCTGGAAACTCACTTCCTGCTAGCAGATGAGGATCTTTTTTGTTATGCAACAAGAGCCAAGTTCCTTATTTTTCTGTTATCCTACTAGCAGAATAATAAACCCAATATTAGATATTTTCCTTTAATATTTAATTTACTGATAAACTAACTATGGACTTATATTTCATAAATTTCTATCTTAGTACTTATGTCCTGACTTTAATAAATTCCGAATTTAGAAAGAGGTGCTTGTCAGGAATGAAGGTGAATACATCTTGCTTATGTTCGAATAAAGAGTCTTAAATATAGGGAAGCCACATACAATGACATTTGACTCTGTATAGCCTGAGTCAAACGTCATTGTACATGACCTATCTAGTCTTGCTGAAAAGCTGGCTCTGCTTTTTTCTTCAAAAACTTACACCTAACTGGCTCCCAAGTATAAACTAAAGAGTGTTTGTTGGTGATGAAACCTTCTATTTAAAAGCTAAGCCAATACATTCTTGACTCCTCATCACATTTTGAGGATAAAAACATCACTTTAAAAAATATGCATTCTTAACTCCTATCTTTTTAGAAACTTTGTTTTAGAAGATCCTGAAATAAACATTGTGAAATTTGACAAGAAGGTGACTGTAGAGTGAGATGTAAGAGTCATTCTGACAAACACATTTAACCTAAAAAATTCTTTATACATATGGATTCTCAAGAATTTATGAAGTCCCCATTTAGCTGAATTGAGTGCCCCCAACAACGTGCTCTCTGTCATAAAGCCTGCTGACCTCTCCTCTAATTTGAAAAGTTTTCTCCAAGATTGAAAAGAGTTCAATATACTTGAATACAGAATGATACTCTAACAATGAAAAAGTAAAATCTCTTATTTATTTGTTCCCTGTTTGCCTTCTACAGCTTTCTGGAAAAAATGAAATATAATTTTGCTGTACATTTTGATAGTTTTTTTTGGGTTGTTTTTTGGGTTACCCTTCTCAAAACTAGAAAGAAAAACTAGAATATGAAACTTCTAAAGTAGAAATTCCAAAATATTTATTTGGTGATGTTGTCTTCTGCAGTTTTGACAATGCTGAATCGTCTACTTTCAATAGTCATTTTTATCTTAGAAAAGCTTTGCTTCAATGATACTTAAATGCTACAATTAATATAAACTCCTTATGTATCCACAATATTATGTAATTTAAAATATAATCTGAAGGATGAATTCTGACTAAATAGACATGAAGTAGAGTCTACTTATCCTATTGAAGCAAAATGTTGAAATGAAACATAAAAGGGACAATAATATTTTTTGACAATTTTCCCACAAAAATAAAAGAAAAAAAAAGAAAAATCATACAATTTTATGAACATTCATGTACTAATAAATTGCATTTTTCCAAGGAAAAAATTACCCAGTAAAATATTTTCAGCCATTGTTTTTTTTTGATTGCTTTTCTCCAGGTACTCCTCCTGTCTATTACTGCTGCCTTTCAATTTGTTTTCAGTTTTTTGTAATTCAGGTGGCTCTGTACAAGTCGGTTGATTATAAACCTACGAACCTGCTGGCCTAACCTACAAAGTGCATATCTCATGATGTGGTCTTTCTGTATTTTCTGCGTGGGCTGGTGCTGCAGTCTGTCTTCCCAAAGCAGTTGCCAAGACTGTGACCCTCGGGAAGGCCAGGAAGAAAGCAGTATTTTACCCTTAATGAGCCTGCACCTAGAGAGACCTTGCAGGAAAACTCACACCCTAGCTGACACTATTATTCCTTCTTGTTTACATTACCAGTTGTCTTGTTATGTGATAATCAAATCCATGGGTTTATCCCATACTGGAGCCTGACTCATGGGGCCAGATGCAATTAATATGCTCCTCTGTTAGATTAGTGACTTAATTAAAGCAATACTACCACCACTTGTGCAACGTTTCAAGAAGTGTCACTGCAAATATCCCTGATGTTGCGAGGTGATAGAGCAGGAAATCTGTCAGGTCCATTGTCACTGAGCATAAGGATCTTGTTATACTCTTGAAATTAAATGAACTGCTAATTCTTAAGCTCTAAAATACTGCATACTGTTTCTTTTTAGGTTCCTACTGTTTTAAATATATCTTGTATTTTTCCTCAATACCTTTTTTATCCTGTTTTTATGTCTGCCTTCAAAACCACTGAGAGTTTTCAAAATGATGTGCCTGTTCCAAAATAATGCCTTTGGTAACACTTCTGTTTTCTGTAAATTTTATTTTGAGACCATTGAGTGGCAGAAAATTAAATTACCTCTCAAAACTCTGTGGATCAGTTTGTGGGAATAGACACTTTTCTCTATTCAGTGGTTTCTTTGATCTCACAGCTCACCCACCTGTTCTTGTAGAATGGTTTTCCAGATTGCTAGATTTAATTGCTCACTTCAGGATAATTGTGATAGAGAACAATCCTGAAAGAACACACGTTCCCCTGCAGCCTGAAGTTCTGTGTAGGCATTCTTATCTTCAATTAGTGGCACTGACAGTCACTTGAAATTTAAATTTAGACAAAGGCCTCTTCCAGGTTTTTCATAGGCATGTATCATAGGGTTTTGCTTACTCAATGGAAACCTAGATAGAGATGATGGAGATTGTCAAATTGTCATAAGGTGGAGACAATTCAAAACAGTATATCAGAAAAGCCATGTTACAGAATTATTTAAATATGCCTATTTTTAAAATTATAATTATATTAAATTATGTCACTGAACCCTACTCAAAAACTCCTCCATGTTTTAAACACAGTCACTTAAAAAAATTAGCAAATGAAATATAACTATATCTCAGTGGGATTATAGAAGGTTAGGATGACACTTTACACTTATAAATGCAGGGTAAGAGATTTGCAACTTGGAAGACATGAAAGAGTTTCATTACATACTCAAAGTTTCTATTTAACCATTCAATAGGGGCTACATCTTGATTGATGTCAGAGTGATAAAAGATTTATATAACAAAATGTGTGTATGAAGCATAGTCTCTAGTGAGATTGAAAAGTGAAATGATTTATTCGTTAACATAATTTAAATGTCATCAGTTAAAGTTAAGGGACACATTTACCAAACAGTGTTAATTCCTACAGTCTTACCAACAACAAAATGTTAAATTTGTTGATGACATGTAAGCAAAAAGCAAAAATAAATACAACCCTTTCAAAGAAAATCCAGGCTATTGAAAAAATATGGAAGTCTCCCTTATACTGTTATAACCTTAACTTAAAATATAGATGATGCTGACTAATGTACACCCTTTAAATAGGAAAAGACATTAATTCCCAAATTACTTCTTAAGGGATTTAAGATGCTTTTGACTTTTAACAGTCTGTTAAAAGTCAGTTTCTAACTCTTGATTTGATTCTAATACAACCCAAATATTAAGTTTAATCTAAATATATATTTGAATAATGACAACTATGCTTTCCTTTGAATCATTTCATTCCTACAAGAACTACTCAGAACCAATCAAGTACAGCAGAAAATGGAAAAGTATTGAAATTATTTCCAGGGTTGTTGCACTTTGTTTCTATCAATTTTTTTTTTTTTTTTATGCTGATTGCCCTACAAAGGCAATACAAGATTTTTCTAGCTTTTCTACTGAGGCATTGAGAACTTTGTGTCTTATTTTTATACAGATTAAAAGATTAGATTCTTTCTTTCAAGCAGAAAGAAAAGACATTTGCAGCTTGAGCAGCAACATCGTTCTGCAATACTAATTACTGTGACTGAATTTTCCTTTTTTCCTTTCTTCTAAATGCATTTAGTTGTATTTTTCTGAATTAAGGATTATACCACTTGTCTTATTTTCTAGAAAGTGATGCAATCTTGAAATCTTATTCTGCAGAATGAGTAGCCATTTATGTCTCTTACAGAGTGTGATCACTTTTAAAAAGGAGCACTTGCCATTCAAATTTATTGTGACCCTTGTGCACACATTAGCTTGATGTAAACCAGGACAGGAGATAACAAATTTCCAATTTTATTACTTAATAATCTTTACCTGCAGAATAGAATAGTAAAAATTTAATTTAAATAATTCTATGGAAATATGTGTATGAATATATTACAGATATAAACTGATGATTAATGTCTTCTCTTGATATTGTTTTCTTTCTTGTTAATATATGTGTAATAATTTATGAAACAAAATCACTTCTTTTTACCCAGAAGAACTTGCTCCCACCATATCACAATATTGATGATTCCTATCTGGTAAAACAGTAGTTTGATTTTTTTCTAACCATTCAGGAGACAATTTAATTACTAGCTCTTATTTTAAATTTGGCTCCAAGAACAGCACAAATAGGCTAAAATCTATGGGTTTCTTTGTGGTACTCTTTTGCACTTTGTATTATAGTCACAAAAGCAGTGTAAACTGTTTTAAATAAGAAATAAATTTATATATAAAATATGCACTGTGTGCATACACAGTGGGATGTATCACTCTCTGAGATTATCATTTGTACTGATCATGTAATATAAAGCCAATATAAAAATATGTATACACAAAGGAACTAAAATTTTATATCTAAACCCAGTTTAAAATAGGAAAATGGATGTGTTTCTTTAAATAAAAGAGATCTCAAGTACATGTGCCTTTAAAATGAGTACAAGATTTTCAAAGTTACTCAAATTTCTGTGGATAATACATCTGTCATCTTATATAGAACACTTACAAAGAGAAGCACACAATTTGAAAATTATCAGATTTTTTTAGGTCTTCTAGAGGTACAAATCTCAGATGCTTAATTCAATATCACACCTGATCCTCTGACAGATGATTCAAAGACATTGGCAAATGCAAATTTTATGGAATTTTTTTTGTGCTTGATAAATTGAAGTTTTGCTTGTGTGGAAGAAATTCTTTAAGTAAGGTCTTTGTGGTTTAAGCTCAGTTTTCTCTGAATGCAACATTAACTGAAAAGATAATTAATATTTTCTTAAAAATAACATTTACTACAGTATAATATATATTTTTTGCAGCTTCGTCTTAATCAGACTAAGAATTGAATTTATCTCTGAATCTTCATTAAGTATTTTTAAAACTATTCAATATTTAATTAAGAGAAGCTCCATTATTAATTCTTAATTGAAAGCTTCTATGAAAGACATACTTTACGTAAGCTTTTCTAATATAAAATGTAGTTCCCAAAAGGTAGACATTCAATTTTCTTGACAGAAAGGGAAAATGTGTATGTGGAGAAGAACAAAGGAAAGCAAAAGTGTAAAGGATGACAAAGAAATGCAGCAATGAGAAATTAAAATAATTTTGTAAAATAGGAGCTGAATTCACAGACAGAATCCTTTACCCACTTTCTCCTTCAAGACAACTGAGTAATCCCTCTACCCTAAGATAACTGAGAGAACTGGAAGTGGAAGACTAAAAAAAATGCATTTGAATTGAATGATGTGAAAAACCCCTGTAAAAAAGAATTTGTCATTACTCATGTTTCATGTCCCACTGAGTTACAAAGCCATCTTCATCCATTGTTAGTTCCATTACAACCCACTGCTTTGCTAATTGCTCCTCAGGGCAAGAGAAGAGAAAGCTAGATTTGTTTTTAAGGTGCTGTGATGCCATATGGATTAGTGGACAATACATGTCTCAGGCAAACAACTTGAGGTATGTATTATTAACGAAAACTTTACACAGTATGGCTGGAGTTCTATATTCTTGTTGATAAATCGCAGATGTTGGTGGATAATTTATCTCTCTCTGAGTGAAAATCAGGACAATTTCCTAGCAAAAATCAAGGATATACATAACAGAATTTATATTTTATACTTTGTTTATGGCACTAAATCTTGCTTTCCTTGGTTCAAGCAACTAACGCTGCCACTTTAAGTCTAACACTAATCCAGATAGATTTTTTATACATTACATCTGCTTCTCAAATCCATGAGAAATATTTCAATGGAGAACACTCTTTATCCAATCTTCTGCTCTCTCTAATCTTTTTTCTCTTTGGGACAGCAGTTAATCTAAGATGCTGAGAAGATTGAAAGACAACATCTCACCTTGAACAATGCAGACTGTTTATTTTTCCTTTCCCTGTGATGAGCACTTTTGCTGGAGGACTGGGATCACCTCTGTGGCCCTTCCCTGTACTTGCTTAAATATGCCCAAGGCCTTATGCCAGGGCCTTTAGAGCTGAATGCTCTAAAGTACTAAAAGTGGGGTCTTCCTCATCCTTTGTGCTCTATGTTCCCGTCCCTCCTCCTTGAATATAAAATGTGGTTTTGTCTACTCTTGCACAGTTCATCCTAGTTTTAGGACCAGAACTGTTTCTGGTTTCACTAAAAATTTTTCCTGATTAATCTGCAGGATAAAACCTGGTTTCCATAGACAACTTTCTTACCTATTCTTTATCCTTTTTATGTATTGTTTTGAGGCTATTACTAGCAAGTTGTACACCATTTACGCAAGTATCCCAAATTTATCCCTTTGAAGTTACAGATTAATGAAATATTTATGCTCTATTTATGTCATGTTAAAAAACATATATTGCTGCTGTTATGATATTAAAATTGGTGTTTTTACATGGTTTAACCCCATAAACAACTAAATACCACAGAGCTTCTTGCTCAATCTTCACACAGTGGGTTGTAGGAGAGAAATAGAATCATAACACTGGGTTGAAACAAAAGCAGTGTAATAGGAAAAGTAAAGGTTGCGCATGCAAGAAAAGAACAAGAAATTCATTCATCACTTCCAATCAGCAGGCAGGTGTTCCATCCCCAGGAGAGCAGGGCTCCATCAAGTCTAATGGTCACCTGGAAAGACAAACACCAGCACTCCGATTGTCCCCTCCTGCTGCTTTCTCCCTTTCAGCTTTCATTGCCAAGCCTGATGCCACATGGTACGGAATATTTCTGGTTTGTTTGGGGCCAGCTGCCCCTGCTGTGTCCCCTCTTGTGCACTATTTTGGGCAATGCCAGCCTACTTGCTGCTGGGGTGAGGTGGGGTGAGGGAGACCCAGAGAAGGCCTTGAGGCTGTGCAAGCACTGGCCAGCAATAACAAAAACACTCCTGCGTTATCAACATTGCTTTAATCACAAGTCCAAAGCATAACCCCATACAAATTGCTATGAAGGAAAATATCTGTCTCCCAACCAAAATAAGTACAGTGTTACAAAATGTTTCAATCATCTTGATAATTATTTTATTTTAATAAGTCTGTCTGGGATAAAGATAAGGAAATTTTAATTATGCCTTGCTTAGTATGCTTTTAAATATGTGAAAAATGCTTCTGCTTTAGGTGCATGCTGTGATAGAATCATCTGGCCTCTTTGACACACTGTGTCACACCATCAAATCTGAATCATGACAAAGCCAAGGTGAGCAGGCATGGAAATGGCTCAAAGCTCCGATGGGGAGATTTAGACTGGGTATTGGGAAGCGTTTCTTTACCATTAGGGTGGTCAAATATTGAAACATGATTCCTAGAGAGGTGATTGGTGCTGCAAGCACTCCAGTGTTTAAGAGCCATTTGGACAATGCCCTTAATAATTTCCTTTAACTTGTTCAGCCCTGAATTGGTCAGGGAATTGCATGAGATGATCAATGCAGCTACCTTCCAACTGAAATTGTTCTATCTTATTGTTTCAAAGAAGTGCAGTTATTTTCTTGATTTTTTTTATCATTTTATCACTAATCTAAACACAATTTTATTTTGTCAGTCAAGATCAAAATATACTCCTATGGGTAGTGTTTTTAAATGTAACAGAAAAATAATCAGAAGGTAATAATGAAGTTTATTATAAAAATGTGACAAAGTGAGTATACTTATTATATTTAAACCTACTTCTTAAAGACAAGGGATTCATGATTATGCAGCTTTCACTATTCATAGTTCTCACAAGAACCTTATTTAGAGTCCTGTTTTTATTTAAGTTTACATTATCTTCATTTTGCTGCTTAGATAAAAGGATGTACCTACCTGTATTTTTGGATGAGTGGTAAATTCTCATTTTTCTCACTCAGATTTTAGCTTTAGACTTCTGAAGAACAGTCTCACTATCATTTCAGTTCTAGTTATTTACAGGAAACTCCTGTCCACAAGAAGATTGCTCTCCCAGCCTTCTTCAACAATTACTCAGGGTCTAGTGAAAATTTCAGTCTTAATATTTATTTATCTCAAGAAAACAGAAATAATATGATACTGAGATTGCATGTGCCAGCTGACATGACCAGCAATGATTATTTACTGTCTTGGATGTATAAAATGTTTATTCAGAAGTGACAGAAGAATCCAAGTAGATGAAATTAACTTTGATCATCCAAAGGAAGAAGTATTTTGAAATATACTTATGTGAGATTCTGAGGAAAAAAAAAAATTAAAAATATATTTTATATATNTTAACTTTATCAATATAAATGTTTGCTAGTCATTAAGGGCTTTTATATATTTATATTATATATATATATATTTACATTGGCAAGGAGAAGGAATGTCTGCAGAGTGAAAATTCAATGTCTCTACTGTAAGTGTCAGATAGCTGTATGTATCACCACATTAAAAAAAAAAAAATGATCTTTCACTAAATTGCTTCTAAAAGACCATGAAATTCATTGGATTGCATTAGATATACACCAGAAACCCTGTACAGTAAAAGAGCAAATACACCAGCCAGGACCCAGGGAATGGTGATAAAAATGCAATTGAGGTGTAAATGAAGTGGTTGGGTCCTTCATCTAAAGGCATTCTATAGTAAAATTGTCACTTCTGAAAGAAGGCACTCCTGCAGCTAACACATGCACACAAAAGCCAACCCTACCAAAACTATCTATTGACAACTGGGAATACAAAACAAAGCTTTCACTTAACTTATGGAGATTTGAACACATTTGAAACCTCCTGTAATATATTCAGCTGAAGGCCAAAGGTGTATGTGAAAAGAATAAGTAGCTACATGGTTGTCTGATATGTGGAACTTAATTATCTTGTCTGTGGAAAACCATTCCTTTCAGCAGGGAATTATAAACTCATGTGAAGTTTTGCAATTAAAGCAAACAAATAGTTTAATTACAGGCTGCTGTCATTGACAATGTGGGTAGGAATGGTTATATGCCCTGCAGGATTTAAGAACTTGTCAGACACAATCAGTAAGACAGATTTCTTTTTCTTAAGGACCACTGAGACATAAACATTTAAAGTAACTATTTAACATTTCTTTTCAAGTCTGAAATATACTAAAATATTTCAGGGTGTTTAAATAATTTAAAATAGAAATTCAATGTCTATCAAACATAAAAGAAACTAACATGACATCTCAAAATGTCAAATGAAGAGTGAAAAATTGAAAGTCTGTTTTCAAAAATGCTTTTTGACTTTTTTGTCATGAGAGCAAAGGCAGTATGCCTCCTAAAGAAGAACAAAAAAACCCTCCAAAACCCCCAACAATTCTATTCCTTCTATATAAACAGATTTCATATCTATAAGGTGAGGAAAATAATCTTATTTCATAAGCTAAGAGTATTATAGAAAATTATGCTGAGAAAATGAAAATATGAATGCAGCTGATATTGAAAATTATTGAAACCTGGAAGAGGTGTGGCTCTCTTTGCTAGCTAGTACAAAAGTGGCCCTCAATTAAGCAAACAACTGTCTCTGGCAGTATCTCAGTTTTGGAATGCAGGACTCAACAGAACTTTCCACATACACTTTTATGAATCTCCATTCTCAGTTTTTTCTTATCAGCAAGTAACTGGGCAGCCAAAAAGAATCCCCAAAATAACTACAAATGAATCAACTATCTGTTTCAGACTCGCATTATCATTATGAAACGACATTTTTGCAAGCACTAAGAATATAAAAGAGAATTTATTGCTTATTTTTATGCAATTTCACTGCTATTGAAATATTTTTATGATTTTTAAAGACTTTTTTCTTCATATTAAGATGTCAGATTTTTGAAAAGGAGAATTAGGTAAACAGAGAAATGAGGCTGGGATTTACTCAGGAATTGAATGTTCTCAGCATTAATTACGTACCTTAAGAGGAGCTCCTGAATATCTATTTGAGAAACCTGAATTAACTACTTCCTTGAGTTTTTTAAGATTCAGCAGAACATTCATTTGTATCAGAAAGTCTACCTTTGCTTCCTAAATTCTAGCATAAATCTCAGAAGTATTTATCAAATTTCACTATGTTGTTCATAAAATTCCTTTACCAAACTATGAGATATTGGGACACAAGTGTAGACTGATTTTTGAAATTATATATTTAGACTTTTCTTGCCTGTAGCAGAACATCAATGTCAAGGAATATTCACTTTTACAATGAGATGGGTACTACACAACCTCTAGGAAGGGCAATATAGAAGCAATTGTAACTGCAATAAGAGATGCAACGTATTTGTTTTCTTTTACCACAGTAATTTCTTATTTTTAGCTAAAATTATCAAAATTTATTATTAAAATTATTTTGAAGTGTGTCATTCGGTTTCTGTTGACATCTGGTAAAGAACCTCACGTGGCAAACACTTATGGGCAGAATTCCCTTTTGAAGCAGGTGGAGGCAGGGTGATATATTTGGGACAAAACACACAATGGTGATGGAGGTATTCAATTTATCCTTTCTTCACTTTAGAAGGAGAATTTTTTTTAACTGTTAACTAAGAGACATACTGTGTAGTATGGCCTGAGGAGAGCCAAATGCACCTGTTCCAGCAATTTCTGTAATTATGAGGTTATGAATAGTTCAGAGAATTTTTCTTACCCTTTCTGTTATTCTGCTTTGTATGAAACACATAAAAGCCTCATCCAACTCAGAGAGAGGGTAAGAAAAGTATTAGTTTTTATGGTTAGGACCATCTCAGGAGTTATGGAGCTCACTTAAGGGGTGGCAAAACTTGTGACTGTTTTTATGTGAATATTTTGTCTCATGAATATTAATTATATGGTATATGAACCATTGAAATGTAAATAGGGAAAAGGGTTACAGGAAGGTGCCATTGTGTCACTGATCTTGAGTTTATAACTGACTGCAAGCACTAGGGTGAGATCACAAACCTTTATACTCCTAAAAGGAAATGTGTATATGGTAATTTTCTGGATGAAGGAGAATAATCCAAATTTCCACCTCTTACTAGATTGGGGAGATATTTATTTGCATTTTACCCCTCTTCCTCTATGTGACATATTTTTCTTACACAGAAATGTTTCACTGCTTCAAGTGATTTAAACAAGTTCAAAAGTGGAAGATAATGTCATCACCTCTTTCATCTGCATCTCAATTGATGTCTTTAATGTGTTCACATAACGGGTTCAGACTATTTATTTAGTGTCATCTTGAAAATTCTTCGAAGTTTGAATGCTTAATTCATATATTATTTTACACTTAAATTACCTATCTATGTTTATAATTAATTTCAAAATATTATTGAGCATTTATCAGTCTATACACTTATAAATAAAAAAAAAGTAGTTATCTGATCTGGGTACAGAAATGGAAGATGACAAATTTTAGAGGAGTTTTTATCACACAAATATATACAGGAAACCAGAAATGGTTTCAAAATTATTCATTTAAAACAGTGGATGAACATTTCTGGCAAGAAATTGATGTATTTATTCCTGTGTTTATGAATTATGTGTCATAAACTCTTTAGTTATCTCCTAAAACGTAATATAACTTCCTCCAGTTCTCAAATTTTCAAAGTGTTAAACCAAACATGTACACAGTCACTCTAATACAAATAGCTGTTATTGCTGTCCTTTCAAGATGTCTGACAATTTGCATTCGTGAGCACATTCAAAAATTAAAATGAAAGCTTGGGATAAAATGGGGTAAAATGCAATAATGTAATGGGAAAAAATAGCCTGCCTAACTCATTCCCAGTTCCTCACATTTTACAGGATTCAAGAAGCCTTTGAACAACACCCTCAGGCACACAGTGTAACTCTTGGATTTGTCCTGTCTAGGGCCATGAGTTGGACTTCAATGACCCTTGAGGGTCTCCTCTGACTCAGGATGTTCTATGATTCTATGACCTGTTGCTCTCTGATTACAGATATAGTGCATTATAAGAGATTTTCAAACACAGCTGGAATTTTGTTATTTCTCACAATATAAGTGCATTTTCTGACCTCTAAACATAACTTTTTTTGTTGAGTGACCAATTTTTCAAGTTGTGGTAGAGATTAGATTTATTCCTCATTATATTTTATAATGCAGCAATTAATTTATTTATTCTGGAAATCTTTCCAGAATCATAGAAACAAAGATTGGAAGAGACCTTCAGATAGCACTCCATTGCCACAGGATCAGTTATTTTTAGGCAAATTATTGTTTATCTCCTGTTAAAACAGCTTTGGCACAAAATTTTGTTTTTCTCCTTTTCTGGATACAAATTTCAGTTATAATCCAGAATCACATATTAAAAGTGTTGCTTGCTTTCACTCTCCCGAGTAAAAAAAATGACACCTCAGCTTCACAGAATTCAGAAAATAGATCCAGGAATACTAAAGCCACCTGTCATCAAATTACATAGCTTGCCAGACATAAATAGTGATTTTTATCATAAACTCACTATAGCAAAAGGAAGTCAAAAGGCAAAGACATTTTGGCAATTGTAAATTCTACAACAATACTAAGGAAAGGTGACACCCCCTCAGTCTCCAACCCCCAAACTACAAGATAATTTTCACAGGAGAAAAGGACTTATAAATTATTAAAAAGAATATTGATGTGTATGCAGGGGGCTATTTCTTTTGCTTTGATAAAAGTAGTAAAATTTGGAGAGCAAATGCTAACTAGGTCAGCAATATTTGAGGTTTTATTTAAAGAAACACTCTCTTTTCTGGCATATGCTTCAGCTCCAGGATATTTCCAAGGTATTCTGGAATAACATCTGTTGTCATGTAACTTAGTGTTTATCTTCAAGGACTTTGTTCAAATAATAATTATATTGACATTATTATTTTCTTTACTGCTCCTCCTGTCTTGTGTTCTCACCTCACCTCAGGGTTAAACATTTCTTGTTATGCAAACATACCTGTTTCTCTTCAGCCTTCTGTCAGAGAGGCACGCACGAGGACTCCTAAAATTCAGTTTGCACAGTGTGTTTAGATGCTCTCTTAAGCTACTGCCTTCTAATGAGAGATAGTTAATTTTATCAAAACTTACTTATGTGTCTCTTTGCTTTTAATATTTCTATCAGAATGTAGATCCCATATTTTTTGTTCAACCTTTCTGTTTTGTTGCTGGAAGTCTGCTGTGCAGGAGAGGACACCTGCCTACTTGCCTGTGCCTTTCATGTAGTGCAGAGCTAAGTGAATTAAGTGATGTGTGGTTAAGATATTTTGTATTTATATTCACATCTCCAAGTGTTTCTTCACTCTTTTGCACAGGGCTCTGTATTTCAGCTTCTTGGAATACTAATCTGAGATCTTCATCTTCATTTAAAGATACTTTTGTTTGAACATGAACCCCATGCAGAAGTCTGATGCCACAAAGAAGTAATTTCTTAGTGACATAATGACAGAAGGGAGGGATCCCTCACAACAAATATTTAGATTCTTTCAAGTAACCTTCTTTCCTCAGTAAAAGAATCCAAAATAGCTTCACCCAATAGAACAGTATTACAGAGCCTTTCAAAAATTCTCTCCTCAGTGTTCCTTAATCTTTGTAATGGTATCAACAATATTCACTGGTTCTATTATTTACTGCCTTTTGAAATAAAGGCAATGTAAAGACATTATCTTCAACAGAGTTTTCTAAACAATATACACTGTTGAAGAAAGTTCTAATTTCTTTCATCATTTTAATGAATGACATAACTAAGAAGTGTGTGATAGTTTGAGGTTTTTTCTGGTTTGTGTGTTTTTTAGGCAAATCTTTATGTCTGTAATTGTCAATCATCACTAACTTAACACATACAGCACTTAGAAATTCATTAGCAATTTATTTGTTCTGGATGTGCCTCAATAGGTTAATCCTCATGCAATTAGATCACAATAATACAGAGTCATAAACAGATTACACTCAGAATATGTTGACATTTGAACCCTGAACCCTACCCTAACTGCTTACTTCCAGGCATACATGTTCCTGGAATTCTGTTGCCCCAAACAATGGCCTGAGACCTATCTTGTGTACCACATACTGTGTAATTACCTCTTTCCTAGCATATCCACTGGAATTGGGATAATCATATTTTTTTTTTTTTTTTATGTTCATGGTGGTTCAGCTGTGTTTAAGTATCTGTTTCCAACTTATATCTTTGCCCAGAAGTTACATTAATATGCATAAAAATCTCAAAGGCTTAGAAAAGCATTATCAGATGGTTTTCAAATCCTAATAACCTCAGGGATTTCTCCTTCTCTTAAGAGGCAGGTATGTGCTTCTTCACACTGTTGACGTCCTTGGAAAGTAACATTACTTTTTTTTTTTGTCATTTAATTGTGTTGTTTTAAAGTAGAATTGCCAATTTTTAAAAGCTAAGTGTGGCTAATATTAATCTTTTCCTTTTCCTTTTCCTTTTCCTTTTCCTTTTCCTTTTCCTTTTCCTTTTCCTTGTCCTTTTCCTTTTCCTTTTCCTTTTCCTTTTCCGCCTTTGCCTTTTCCTTTTCCTTTTTTGCCTTTGCCTTGCCTTTGTACAGTTATTAAATACATCATAATTTGCATTTTTGTTTTGTTTTGTTTTGTTTCACAATAATGTAAACATTAATAATGCACTTTTTAATTGGTCTTCCAACAGTGCTTATTTCTGATTTCAAAAACCAGCTAGAACAGATTTTCCCTGGATATCACAATCTTCTTCTGAGCAAGAAGTTTTGAAGCAGATAGTGTAGTATTCAGTTTATCTCCATAGCATAAATGTTAGTAAGTAAGAGGAGGTCCACAAGAAAGCTAGAGAGAGACTTATAAAAAAGTGCCCTGTCTAGTGATAGGGTAAGGCCTTAAACTAAAAGAGAGTGGATCTTAATATTAGGAAGAAATTCTTTACTGTGAGGGTGGTGAGGCACTGGAACAGGTTGCTCAGAGAAGTTGTGTATGCCCCTCCCAGAAGGTGTTCAAGGCCAGGTTGGATGGGGCTCTAAGTAACCTGGGATAGTGGAAGATGTCTCTGCTCATGCCGGGGGGGTTTGGAACTAGATGCTGTATAATGACCCTTCCAAGCCGAACCATTCTTGAGTTCTGTGTTTCCGTGGTCAAAAAAATAAAACCTCAAATCAAATCTCTCCTACTTCATAGAAACTATATTAAAATGCCCTTAATAATTGCTTATTTCTGATCTCTCTAATTTCCTTGTCTAACACTTGTTCTTTAAGAAGCTGCTAAGTGATATTTTTTGCAAAGTTGCAAATGGAGGTGAAAATGATATCTTTTCATGATGCTTCCCTACTTCCTCATCTGACACTGTTGGCTATGTCAGTACACAAAGAGATGGATTAGCAAGCAAACATAGTTCAAAAGACTGTTTCATGTCTTAACCATCATGACTTCCATTTTGAAGCCTGCATCCAAAAGACAAAAGGCTCTGAATACTGCCAAAATGCTAAAGCCTCACTTTGTTTTGAAGGGAGGAACTTCTTCCAAGTGTGGTTAAACAGAGAAGGAAAAATCTGGGGACAATGTGCCTTCTTGATGATCAGGGAAAAGTTATTTTGAGTTTTGGTGGGTTGGGGTTTTTTGCTTGGTGGGTTTTTTGTTGTTGTTGTTGTTGGTTTTGGCTTTGTTTTTTTTTTTTTTTTTAATTTGGAAATAGGACTTTTCAGAAGTTATGATCAGAGAGTGATGAAGGGGATAAGAAAACAGGAAGAGGACAGAAAAAACTCGTTCCAAAACAAAACCTATTTGCATTAATTTCTCTCTTATTCCTTCCTTTTATTGTCTCTTTCCTCCAACAATTCAACCATTACCTTTCTCTGTGAATAGTTACATTTCCTCATGTCAAGTTTGAATTGTCCTCCAAGTTCATTCTTAGTCTATGTCCAGAAATGAATTTCCATTTTGATTTTAATCCTTTTTGTACTTCAAATAAAGAGAAGGGGTTTTTTTGCTTATCTAACTAGGACAGGTAAAGTAGAAAGTCACTAGAGATTATTGGTCAGATTACATAAGCCTACACCAAAATAAAGCAAATAAAGCAAAATCTTATATAAAATTTAAAGAAAATCTATTGGCTTCTGAAATTGTTCTTCTTATTTGATGTCTAATTTGTAGAATTTGGGCACTTTCAGTACTCACTTAAGCTACATGGAATCCTTGTAAAACACCTGCCTACAGATATTCACTTGCTTAAAATACTTAAATTTCCTGCAAAGTATTATGACTGCATCTGCTCCTACAGTACTCCTGTTAAAAGTCTTGACAGTTTGGAAATCACTTGTCAAATTACCTCACAGCAGTTTGAGGTATGGTGGAACTATAAAAATCTTCCTCAGCGAGTAAGAGATCATTGTTTCAGCTGATATTCTGATTCCCAATAACATATTCGTTCTTATTTGTTTTTTTCCCTAAAGGGTTGCTAAAGTTTGAACTTGAACTTGTATGAAGTGTTCCTCCCAGAAAGATTTGCCTTAATGACTAAAATAACTTCTTGTATATCTCTAGTGGTTTTTTTTCCCCTCCTCGATGTAAAATTTGTTGTACTGTGAAAAGTCAGGGTGGTTAGTGGGAGGTGTGCGTCAGTTTTAATATTGCAGAAATAGGCTATAAAAATGAGTAGAATTTAAGGCAAAAACTGCAGGTGTTGAATGTCATTTAGTGCCATATATGTGTCCTTAAGAACAGCACTTAACCACTGACTAATTTACAAAGTGATAGAACAGGTTTTATTACAATTGTACTCTGGTCTAGTATAGATTAAAAATAGTGATATTTATGATATGCCTATTTTAAGATATTTTACCTATTTACATACACATGCACACAGACACTAAGGAATATGTACAAAGGCTTTCTTGTGATAAATATTACTTGAGAGTTAGAGAAATGTGCACATGCTTTGGCTCTTCTCAATGGGTGAAGGGTTGAGCCTTGAGAAGTAAGGATATCACCCCAGGCTCTGTCATCAGTCAACAGTGCTCTGAGTATCAAAAACTCTCCAAAAGGTTCTGAGAGGCATCTCACTTAGAGGAAAGTGCTGTTGCAGTCCACTTTGGTCCAGAAGAGTTAAAACAGTTTCACTTAGGACTGCTGTTTTTAGGGTCTCAAGATGATTGCTTTAATCATACACAAATTTTCCAGCCTCAGGTCAGTAGTGACAGACCTGACTTCCAAAACAATTGGAAATTGTTTCCAGTACCAAGTGAAAGTGTTTTCAAAAACTTCAGCAACGATAATACCATGACTCTTGGTCTATGGCTCAGGTACAGAACATTCCAACATTGTCATGAAATGATTGATTATTCCAGCTCTTCTTCACCTTAGAAATGCAGCCAGTGCTGTTCTGGCACAGTCAGTGCCATTCCCACATTACCATACCACCCAACTCATTCCACAAATCTCACAGGTATCAGGAACTCCAAGATCAAATGGAAGCTTGAGAAAAAAGGAAAGAGGGATAGGATGGGGTGGAGTGGGTTTTGGTGGGTAGATACACATTGCCACATCTTCTTTGTTTTGGAATTTGTCCATGATATGATATCCCCAAAGTAAGAAGTAAAAAAAGGTGTAAATAAAGAATCTCTATTAATGCTCATTACTCCTGAGCAGTGAGGTTCTTTTATCCATAAAAATTATGATAAGTTTTAGAATAAACTTTATATGTGACTTAAATTATTTTTTCCATGTGGAATCAGTTTTGCAGCTCCAATAAGACTGAAATGTTTCATATTTTCATACTTTCAAACCAAGCTATGTCTAATTAATACCTTTGACAGAATTATTACAATCCTTTGCTTAACTGACAATGAATTTACCCACAGAGTAACTTTTTATAGCAATAACCTGAATTCACTTCTTGATGAAAAGTAGTGGAAAAGACAGCACAAAATTTGCATTTAACTTAAAGAAAGAATGGCAAACAGGAGAACAGGTGTCTTCTAGCAGATCAAGGAGAGATTTATATAGTTTCAGAGATATTTACAGTCTACCTAGCTGACAGCTGACACTGATGACAGCTGAGAATGAACATATCATAAATAAAGCTCTTAATATACACAGGCATTTTAGGGCTTTTGTAAAACACATGGTTTCACTACTTACATTTCCGGGGGTTAAGTGCTGAAGTTGAAATTTTACTGGAGCACAAAACCATTCTCTATTGGCTAAACTGAAGTAAACCAGAAGGAGTCTTGCTGAAGATAGTTGGTGGTACCACATGTCTGCATGTGAGGAAAGCAACAAATCTAGGATTGGATGCAAGGCACATGGAAGGCACAATGGCTTGATCCTTTCATATATATGCAATGACCCAACAGTAATTCACATGTAACCCAAACTTTTCATGAATGAATGTGAATTTTTCCAAATAATAAAGAATGTGAAAAATAAGCTAGTCAAATTTCCATCTCATGTTTGGTTTAAAATTGATAAAAAATAATACACAGAGAACCAGTTTTGAACTTTCATTGTGTTAGAATTTTTGGATATGCATGGCATTTGAACACAGAAGTTAAGCAAGCTGCTGTCAAAACTTTTTACCACATTAGGTCCTTATGAATTCCAGGGAATGGATATTCTGGGAAACTGCTGGTGATTGCAGTTTATGATGCTTTGTCTACTGGAATAGCTAATAAATTAAGCTAGTTTCAAAATATCTACAAGGAAAAAAGCCTGTGGATTCCATTAGTGTAAAAGTAGAATAACACGGTATTGAATTATGTCTAAGGTTTCCCTTCTTTATTTCTTTTAGCAGCTTGACAGATTGGCTTTGATTCTAACTTCTCTTCACGTGATTTATGTTCTGGAGACAAAGAATCCTGAACTAATAAAACTCTTGGCACATCAATTGTCTGTTTCTCAATTAATTTATTATTTTCAGTTGAAACCTCACATTTGTGATTATATAAATTGTATTTAATCATGGGCTGTAACTCAAACATTCAACTGATTTACCAACAAAAGGAGTACATGGCGATTTTATTCTGAATCACTTTTCAAAACTTATGGAGAAATCTTAGCATTCACATAAAAGTAACAAAACCCTGACTATCTTCTGAGAAAAGCTGACCTGTCAATTAGGAAAAACACAATCATACAGCATTTCATTGCTTTGTCTTTCTTTTGTATACTCACATAATAATTCTAATTCCCTTTTACAGTATTTTTGGATTTTTCCAGCACTTTTTTCTCCTCTTTATTTTCTGTTACCATTTCAGTAATTATTTTTCATATACCAACAGGGTTCAGAGGTCATTCAGAAAGCTTACACTACTGTGTCAGATACTTTATCACTAAGTGAAAACTTTCCCATACTGTAGGTGTACTCATAGTCTAAATTATGAGTGCAATCATACCTTTCAACATCCATTGTTTATCATTAAGCTTATTGCTTTTTAGGGCATGTAATAGATCTTAAAATCAATGGTTCTGTATCCAAATTAAGCAGTCTAGCATCTCTGCAAGAGTTTCATTTCCATTTGACTAAGATTAATAATGGTTTTATAAGGCAGAAAAAGAATATAAAGTGGTGTATTTTGGAGAAAGGGAAAGTTAAGTTTTTTTACATCCTTGCATTTCCAAAGCAACAGGTTAGTTCACCCATAGAGATATGATTTTGTAATGTGTTCAAAAAATTAATAAGTTAGTTCCTAATCGGAATACTCTGTTCAGCTTGCAATGCTATTGCAGCCACAACACAGATGTGTGTGTGTGTGTATTTATATATTTATTTATATACACACACACTTACACACACACATATGTATATATATGACAAATAGAGGGGTTGGAATTATGTGATCTTTAAGGTCCTTTCCAACCTAGGCTTTTCTATGATTCCATAATTTAACATAACTTTTGAAAAGAGCCTATATTAAACAAAGAACAAAGTCTGGTCACACATTTTTGCCATTGTCTTGGTAACAGCATTCTGTTGATTATGCCATTGCACTTCTCTCTTTCTCTTTTCCTTCATTAGGTTCTGAGTGCCAAAAATGAAAGCTGTAGAAATTAATTCTCTATCAGTGGCTTCTGCTCTCTCAGGTTTCACTGTCAATTGTGTTGGCAACTTTACAAATGTCTCTGACTCTTTCAGAGAGTAATCTGTTGTGCCAGTGGAGAGGATGCCTGGTAGTCTTGACCACTATTTTATTTTAATTAATTTCCCTTTCACAGTATTTTACTATATCTAAGAATATTTTTAGTTTGAAAAAAAAATAAGGATATCTGGAAAATATATGTTATTTTCCTTTAGTTTCCTAAAAAAACCCCCAACCAATCTTACAGTTAGGAATTACCCAGTTAAATTACTGGCCTACTATTTAAAAAGGAGAAACTTCCAGTAATGGTCCTTTAGAACAAAAATATGTATTTCAGACACTTTACAACACAAAACTTAGAAGACCTTTGAAAAGATACTACCTCTGGTATTATGCAAGAGGAAGCCAAGAGGTGCAACACATAGGAAAATGGTGGGTTGCTTTTATTTATGCTATATGTTATATTATGTTAGGTTGGTATGTTATGATATGTTCAATGTTATGTTATATATATGTTATATTGTTATGTTTGTCTTTTTTTTTTTCAGTTTTGTCTTTTTTTTATCTTTATGCGGCTTATTTTGTCAGTTCCAGCAGGCTCTTCAACAGAACCACCATAGATCAAAGCTGAGCCCATCAGGAATGCTTGTTATTTCCTCTGTTATTACATATTTAAGAAAGGGTAAAAATCACTGCACAGCTGAGAGATAAACAGCTCTGAAGACACTAAGGTCAGTGAAGGAGGAGGGAGAGGCAGTGCTCCAGGTACAAATCAAGTATTTCCCTGCAGCCCATGGAAGAACTCCCACTGGAGCAGGCAGATATGCCCTGGAAAAAGAAGAGCCCATGCCATAGCAGGCTGCTGGCAGGATCCTCGGGTTGTGGAGAGGAGTCCAACCATGCAGGAGCAGGTTTTTGGCAGGAACTACCGCTTGTGGGAACCTACATTGGAACTGTCTGTTTCTGAAGGACTGCATCCCACGGAAAGGAGCCATGCTGGAGCAGTTGTTGGGGAATTGTAGCGCATGGGAAGGATCCATACAGGAGGAATTTGTGAAAGACTTCATCACGTGGGAGGGACTTGACACTGAAGCAAGAGAAAAGTGAGAAGGAGGAAGGAGCAGCAGAGACAAAATATTATGAACTAACTGTAACCTCCATTCTCAATTTCCCTCCACTTCTTCAGACAAGGACATGATAGAAGTGAAAGGAAGCAAGAAGTGAAGTTGGCCCTGGGAAGAAGTGGGGAGTAGGGGAAAGATGTTTTTATTTCTGTCTTTGTTTCTCACCATCCTACACCATTTCTACTTGGCATTAAATTAATTTTTCTCCACTCAAGCATCTTTTGCCTGAGATGGCAATTAATGAGTGTTTTTTTCTTGCTTTCTTTCTGAGACTTTTCACCTATTTTCTCCCCTTTTTCTGATGAGAAGAGGGAGTGAGAAAGTGGGTTAGGGGGCATCTGACAGCCTAACCCACCACAATATTGTATGTCTGTACTGTTTGAAAATAACATAGGTCAAAATTATTCTTGCGACACTATTTCGCATCAATTTCACTGCCATAATAGGGTGTGAAAATCAGAAAAGGATACAATGTGATATATTTAAAATTAATTGAAAACAAGTTTAGTTAATAATTCTGAAAGTAGATATGTGTGGTTAATTAAAGGGTTATCTGTATATGTAAATTTACCTAGGTACAACATTTAGCACAGCATCATTTAATTCCTTTTAGTGTGTTACAGGGATATGTAGACTTAATACTTTTTTTTAAGATTAACTAGTTTTCAGGGTATTGTGTAATTTTCAACCTAATAAATTTAGTGGGATAACTAAATATGAAATGTAAGGGTTTTTTCTTATAAGATTTTACCTAAAAAAATAAATGGAGAAGACATTCTAAGTCTTAGTGATAATCCAAAGTACTGCCTTTTTCTTTGTGTTGCATTTATGTCAATAGTAAATTACAATACTATTTATTCTGTTAATATATTAATATGAAAAAAAATGTAATTCTTAAACTTAGTTTTCTTATTGTGATAAATTTAAACACCATAAAATCCACTTAGTTACTGCTTCACTGCAAGCTAGTGCTTTGTAGCAATTTTGTCTCTTTGACTTAAGGTAAAATATCAGAATTAATCTAGATATTAGAAGTTAGCTTGTTAAAATAAGTTAATTAAACATATGCACTTTTTAAACCAGTAATCCTTTTAAATAAATATTAAAAATATTTTCAGAATCTTGTTTTAATCAATAATCCATCCTTTATGGAGCTGAAATATGATAAAACAATTTTATACAGTGAACAGCATTAGGCATTTGTAGTAGCATGATATGAAAATGCAATCTAATTCTGTGGTACAATGTTAATTTAAAACCAGAGATGAACAGGAATAAAATACCGTACACCAACAAGCAATTCTAATATTTGGAGGAACTACTACTTCTCTCTTGCAGTATTTACAGAGAAGACAATAATGAGAATAAGAACTATCTATGCCAAGAAACCTCTTAAGAAAGAAACAATTGAATGAGGTGGGAAATTGTATCAGCTTATGAAGTCTTTTGTTTTGAAAAATTATCTCAATTTAAGCTGAATGTAGATAGCTGAATTCAGAAAATAATGTTTTGATATTCCTAATCTTGAACAAATTATATTGTTTGTTTAATTATTCATTGTTTTAATGCATTTATCTCCTGACTTTCTATATAGCATAAGCTGTTGTCTTGTATCAGCTGTTTATGTGACAGACCTTTTAACAACTGTTTTGCAGTGGAGGAAGTATCTGCTGCTTAGACTGCTAACTGTAACATGAAAGGCATATAGATATCATGGTGACATCAAAAGGAGAAGAGCTTCTGCATTCTTAGAAATATCTGTCCTCTAGAATTCATCATAACTTCTTACAATTATTCTTTTTTTATTTGTGTCCTACTCTTTCCCTCTAAATATCCCCAAGACAACAAAACCTTTGTTTGATTGCAACTTGACCTTGCTGCTTTAAGGTAGCATAGTGTCCTTTGACACACCAGGAAATAACCTGGAAATGAATCCTCATGGAAATGAATCCTCATGCATATTTTGATACACACATTCAACTTTGGCCCCTGTTCCTGACATAGAATATGAACACCTAAGCTCAGCTGAATATAAATCATACCTAGCCAATATATTATTTACCTAGCTTGAGCTTTCATCTGTAAGTACTATGATGTGTCCCATAAAAAACATACAACATTTTGCACCAATTTCAGTTAGAAATCATTGTCACATTGTAATGAAATAATTTTTTTGAATATTCAAGCTGTTAGATTTTTGTTATAGTTTGCATAGACATCTGTATCTTCTTCTCTGCTATGAGATCACCAGTACAGTTTTATATCACAGAATACTTCTCTGTATTTCAGTTTGCTTTAAAAAATGTACTAAGTGTATAGTGAATACACATCTGCCGTACTTTCACAGTTTTATTCAGTAATACCTTATAGTGTATTTTTCATTTTTCCATAATGAATACACTAGATTGACATCTGAAATTGGAATCAAATTTTGAGAGGTTCAAATAAAATGTCTTTGAGTTATTTGTGATTCAGATCTGCTTATAATCAGCTAGTAACGTTTCCTATGATAAGACCAGTGATCAGTAGTTTCTCCATAATCTTCTTTTTATACCAGAACGTATAAACTTATCTATTTATGAAAGATAATATTTGTGTCTGTTATATTGATAAACATTTGAAAATACAGCACATCTGCTTGAATTGCCACTGGCTTGTTGAAATCACAGAAGCAGAGTAAAGGAGAATGCCAATGCAATCTCTGATTTAGGACCTTGTCAGGTTCATCTAATGGAGTTTGTACAGTTACATTCTCATGGAAATTTTCATGCACCTGACATACTTTATAATTATTCTGTGATTCCAATGTTTATGTGTCATGCCTATGGTAATATCCATTAGCTCACGATTCAAACATTTCTGCAAGCAGATTTTCTTTCTTTCATGTGGGTAGTTTCTCTTTATACATAATTTTTTAGCAAAAATTGGATCAATAGAATTGAAAGAGATATTTTATCCTTAGGGTCTTGACTTAAGCTTTTCTAGCATCTCATGGTAATCTGCCTAAATTGCCTTTGGTATAAGCATGTCATTGGCAATTATGTGGAAAATCTCAATATCTCCAAATGTTTCATTGATCTTTTTTTTTAATGCATCATGAGTTTCAATTCTTCATTTATTTCAAAAGGCAGATGGGAAAACATATATCTGCCCCAGGGTGTACTAAAGTGTACACTTTGGATGATTCCTCATCTAGTCTGACTTGCCAAAACCTATTTTTCAAATTTAGAACAGTAAGATAAGTTTTCAAGTTTGTCAGTCCTGTCTTAATATAATCTCGCTAAAACCTGTGGCTTCTAGATAAATCCCAATCCCCACAGTCCTTCTGTTCCTCTGAAGGCCTACAAACCCACAGAAAGCAGAAATTACCACTTTCTTTCATATCTATAGAAATTCACACCTGAATTCATCTACCACTGGAAAAGACACATTAGAGCTATATATGGTCAGATAGCTGATGTATTGATAACAATAGGTAGCTCTTTTATCTTCCTCACTATGTCATTGATGAGTGAAGGGATTTGGGAAGTCTTCATGTGCAATATGTCTGTTCCTTTTACTAAGTTAGGTTTAGAAGCCAGGTAATGACTCTTGTAGGATGAAGAACCACCACATGCTCCTGCCTCACAAAGCAGGTAGTTCCTTCTCAGTGGCACTGAATGTCGAACTAAGTTTGAGCAAGACAATTTCAGCATTTCAAAATTTCAAATTTTTTTGAAAGTTTCAAAGTTTTTTCATTTTAATTTTTTATCATTTTGCTCTGTTGCTTTTATACACTTGTTGATCTTCTTTTTCAGTGAGTGAGAAGGCCAGAAGAGTAATTGGTGAACAAAAGTCTTTTGCAAGTATATTTTGAAAGCTTGTCTAAGAAATCATACAAAGTGGAAAGCAAGTTGTGCTAACTCCACTATCAACAACAGTTGCTAGAAAAATAAAAGTTTCTTAAGTTATTTTAACAAGGAGGACTGCATTCAGTAAGCATCTCTTAATCAGATCCTTTTGTAGATTTAGGAGTTATTATACTTGTCCACAAGATGAGGGCAGATAATTATTGTTTGATGACCTCTTTACAAATTGATTCTGTTAAAAAAAAAGAAAAATTGCAAAAAAATTGCTGTCATATTCCTCTATTTACTGTGCTTCTAATAGAACATTTGCTCCTTAAAACAGTGGCCACTTTCAACTTTCCAACATAATGGCATGATATTTTTTGCTGCGCTTTGTGTAATACTTGATCTCAAGCTGCAGTCTCAAGAGGAGCTTTCTCTACTAGATAGACAGTATGTGTTAGACAAAACTGACTTTGACACATACTAGTCTTATGTAATCATTCAGTTCAAATCTTATTGGATGTGTTTGTCTAATTCTGCATGTTTTATTCTAAAAAATAGATATAATAAAGATAAATATATGTGCAAACATAAGCTTTTGTTGTTATTCTTGAAACTATTTCTTAACTAATTTATCACATAGAAAAAATATTATAACTATGGTCTTATATTTATAAAATTTAATTATGTTCTTATATTTTAAAAAAATTATGTGAAGGATATTTTATTTCATATATCATAAAACATTTGTTTTTATAAAGCCATAATTTTCTGTGATTGAGTGATCTACTGGGATCATTTCCCAAATGAAAAGGATTTAAAGTTAATTTTTAAGGAGAAAAGGGGCTTGTGAACTTTTGCCCTATGCTGATTAAAAGATTTTACTATAGAAGCAAATAGAGGCCTAATACAGAGTTTTGAAAGGTAAACATAAATACTTTTTTACCTCTCAGAATTTTTTCTCTCCCACCATATACATGTTTGCATGCTGAATTATGCAAACAAACAATATAAAGATAGTTTAAAAGGCAAACTTAGGAAAGGGCATATGCTCAGTTACATCACTCTGGGAAGGCTGAAGTATGAAAAACATTAGTTATATGTGCTTATTCATTTCATTTTTGGTATAACATTGTACTTGTATTGCAATTTGTATCCCAGGGCTGAAGAGGGTGAAATCTCACCATCAGTATTGACCTCATAGAAAATAACCCTTTGTAATGTTGGGAGGTATCAATGACATATAGGAAGACCAAACCCTACATGGAAATATCAAAACATTCAATTGTCCTTTCCTAACTGAAAAGGACAGCAAGGAAGAAATATATGGAAGTTATTGATCATTGTACAGAAAAGAAAGAAAATGTGAAAAATATGGAAAGAGCTCACATTCAAGGCCAAGATACAGGAAAATATCAATATAGCTTTACAAAACACTGGTAAAGCCTTTGCAGAATACTCTGTATAATTCTGGAAAACCCCGCTCAAGAAGAATTTTAAGCAAGCAAATGCATAAGTCAGTCTTTTGAGATTATTAGACAACATATTTCAGTTCATTAAAATAAATATAATAAAAGCTTCTCATTCAGTTTTTTTGCAAAATAAAAAGTTGAAAATAATATGGTTTATTCTCTTTAAATATATGAAGTGAAACAAGCAAAGTACACAAATTTTAAAATTGAAGGACTAAAGTTGAGACAGGAAAAATATTCATACAAATTTGGTAGAATTTTTGTGGCTAAAATTAAGACAAAATTTCTGCTATTAGATGAATAATATTTTCTAACACAAGTTTTCTAAACATAGGAGCTGATGAGATTTCTTCTTTTATTCTCCATGGGTTTTCAGCTCACTCCTGTTTTTTTTCTCTTACTTTTTTTTTTCCCCCTCCGGTTCTTTCCAAAGATAAAAAATAACTAAGGATTTGGGGGATTATGAGAAAATGTTTTTGATAACAAATGTGAAATTGGATTATGGCCATTTAAAAACAGATGGAAAACATTTCTATATATACCCAGGAGGTTAGAAATCCTGAAAAAACAAACCCACAAATATATCAATAATATAAAAATTCCAAATAGTATTTTAACAGTTTCTAATGTTAAATGTTCATTATGTATGTGAAAAAAAAAAGAAATTATAAAATTTCTTCTTATTTATCAATGCCCTTATTAGCCTTTTAATTTTATCTTTTTAAAGACTTTAACACTTTTGGACATACTTTGCACAGTGCTTCACAAGTATCTAGATCAAAAAAAACCACTTTCTGGAATAAGCTGTGATTTTCATTTTCTTTAGTGTATTAGGGTGGTGTGTCAAGGTTCTGTTGCAGGAGGGGACCACAGGGGTGGCTTCCATGAGAAGCTGCCAGAAGCTTCCCCCATGTCCGGCAGGGCCAATGCCAGCTGGCCCCAAGATGGACCCACACTGGTCAAGGCTGAGCCCATCAGTGATGGAAGTAACCCCTCTGAAACATCAGATTTGAGAAGGAAAAAATGCTATTGTGCTGGCAACCCTTTCAGAGGTGACCAAGTGTCACAAAGTTGTTTCTGCAGCAGCTGCAGCATAATATAGCATTAAGACATTTCCCAGCGAGTGGGCTTTGATTGTCCAGTAACAGATATCTGCAGTTTACAACATGTGACATATGGAATGTTGTTGTCTGTACGTACAGAGCATCAAGTAAGTCAACTCAAAGATCCAGTCACTGATATTATTTAACAAAGAAAAATATTGCACATATCATAACATACATTTTGATCTCTTACACACAGTGATTTCAGGCAGCACTAGTTGACATCATTAAGCACCATTCATGTACTTGTCATTGTAGTTTCCATAGAAACTGGTATTGCAAAAGAAAATGGAGAAATAGGATTGAAAAACATGTAAAAATATAATTAGAAAAAATATAATTAAAATGAGCAAGTTTACAGACATTAGACCCTCAACACAGTGAGCAATCTGTGTGTAAAAATCCTGTCAAAATTAGTGGCAGTTGTGGCAGAAACAGCTGCATCAACTGCTTTGTTGCAAGTGATATTAGATTATTTATGGCAAGCTGGTGAATTCAAATGTTGTTTTAGTACAGTGTCATAACAGAGGGCTTTGTTTGTTTGTTTTCCTTGGGAAGGAAGGAGAGAGATTATATCCTGGGGAAAAGAAAATACCTTTGAGTTTTCTACAGTCAGTGCCTCTCAAGTTTCTGCTCTGTTTCTGAATGACTTGACTTTACATGGAAAATATCATACTGATTTTTCTTCTTAGTTAATCTTTTGTATTTTTTATCCCTATAACACACTTCATTTAAAACATTTCCTTGTTGTTTCACTTCATTTATTTGGCATAATAGAAATAAAACTTCTATTTAGTATATGTTACAATGGAGAAATAGCTCCCAGCTTTACAATAAAACCAGAGGTGTTTGTTATATAATGGAAGCTCTTTGTATCTTTATAACTTACACTCAAAATGTCAATGGTTTATTTTTTAGAATCTGATATTATCAGCCCTATATTACTTGCACCCTCAAAATACTTCTAGAGCCTCAACCAGTTATGACCTGAAATGTGTATTATAATAATAGAGATGTATTGGGAGGGAAGATTTTATTTTCTCATGACTTTGCTGAGCATGTTTTAATTCTGTACATCTTGCATCCACAGTACACCAGAGGCTTTCATTTGTTTTCAATCTGTAATTAAAAAAAAAAAAAAAAAAAGGAAAAGTATTGATCTCTAAATTGTGAAAAGAAGAAAAGAAACAAAAAACACTTTAAAAAATCAAATGGTATGGTTGCCATTTCTCACCAAAATGGGATCTGTTATACAAGAATCTCTCTGCAAATATTATTTCTTGTATCTTCCTTGAGAATGGAATAGAGATTTTGATTTGCAAATGGAAAATAAACCGCTGTACTTAAGTCCCAGGTGATTTATCCAAAGATGTGCCTTTACTACAAAAACCCCAGAATGCAAATCATGGTAATTAGATGAGTTCCTCATCTTTCCCATAAGTTTTAATTTTGACCAAGTAATACAGGCCATACTCAATATTGTTATATTCAATGGAATTACCTTGTGAGAAACATTTTTTTCCCCCAGATCTCTTAGAATAAGGCAGGTGCTGATTTATATTTTAGTAAGGATATGGTGTCATAAGTAATAGGAAAGGAATAGGGGAAATTTATAAGACTACACATGTGGAGTAACTCTGCAAATATGATAGACAGATGTTTGAACTGAGAACATCTTGAGTGCAACACTATTTTCAATGAGGTCTGTATTGCACAGTCTGCATAACTTACAATTTGTTCTAGAAGCTACAGGAAGAATATTTAGGAGCTGTTTAACCTTTGGTTTTTTTTCTTTCTTTCATTACTCCAAGTCATGAAAATTTTCATCTTGACTGATCATCAATTGACACTGGTTGACCATCAAATGACAATCTCTATTTTCCTATTGATTAACAAAGTCAAGAGATGGCCTATTTCCTGCCATTTTTTTAACTTTGTGTAAAGCTTTTCACTGGAACTATCAACTGTCTGCTCTCAGTTTTTATTTTTGGTTTTACAATAGCAGCATATAAATTTAGAATGTGGTATCTCAGCCTACCAAAGTTGATGAAATATAAGTGGGAAGAAAGAAAATATTCAACAGGAAAATCTCATCTAGATATTTATTCGATATGTGTATATTTTTATTATCTGTAAACTTTTAAAATGTTATCACTGTGGTCTGGATATTACTTTCTAGTCCTAGTTAAAATCTTCAATATATAGAAAAAATTCTGTTTATGAAAAGTTCCCCTTTTAGGTAGGAAAGAACAGCTGACCTGTCAATACAGTACTATTCAGTGTAGAATCATCATACAATTATCTAAAACTCCAAGATGTGTGATCAATGAATAATGAGTAATGTTTTATGCAATAATTTCAGGTCAACTTGATTGAAAAAAAAAAAACCCACTATGGAAATCGTATATTTTAAATTATTTTTTTTCTAGACCCCTTCACTTATGATTGCAATCAAGAATGTTAAAAATGTAACAAAAATTCTTATAATCTTTCTTTTTTTGATTACACGATCCAGTTAATTCAAAAGCTTCTTTTACATGTTCTGCCAATTGCACACAAGTTAGGTGCAAGTTTTTTATTCTATGAAGATACTATGGTTTTAATCTCTTTACCCAAGTTCACATTCAAAAGAAAGATGAATCAAGTGACACTAGAAAACAAGCCACTGCTTCTTTTCTTTTCTGAGTGTAGTACTTTGTAAGTGATCCCAAGATGAAATTCAATGAAGGACTTGCTAAAGCTGTAAGGAATCTTCACACAGGTTACTAAACTCATGCATACTCCATCTTTCTGTCCCAGGAAATAGTTAACATAGGAGCCACTGATTCTTAATGTGCTATTTTGTGGACTTCTAAAAAGTATTATATTAGTGTAAGGTCTGAACCTCAGACTTGCAGATACATGCACAGTTTCAATTTTTTTCCTTTTTTCACATCAAGAAATGCTGTAATCATACTTTTTTTTTAAATCCTAATTAAAAAATACATGTGAGAAAATGAATTTCTATGTTTTATGTGTGAGAAGAAAGATCCAGTGAAGAACAAAAACCTGGATGTCAGGTAGAAATCTATGACAGCTAATTATTTAAATATTATCTGTCATTAGTAATTGATTTAGCAAGTTAATATATATATTCCATGAAAGATAGTGAGAATATTGGTTCCAATTTCACGTGCAAAAAATACCTCAGTTGTAGTCCAATTTCTTAATAAAAGTCAGCTATTAGTAAATTATTGGCCACTTGCTTTCAGAATAAACCTTTTAAAAATAACACTAATTTTGATGGACTTTTAGGAGGGATTTTCTTATCAGTGATTGTCATGATATTTTTATTTCAATAATATTAATAGAATTCATAAGGGCAACTGTAGCACTTCTTAGGAAAGGGAATTCTATTAAAATATGTATATGCAGTTAAAACTTTCCAGTTACAGAAAAAAATCAGTTGTCCTTCATCATGCCTATACTAATTTTTAACTCTTGACCTGCCCAGTGTACTCAAGCAGGATGAATTTATACTAAGAAATCATAAAAGTGAAAAGGACACAAATCAAAGTAAGGCAGCCAGTAAGAGGCATATACATGCATTTCAAAGGGCCAATATAGTTCTATGTATTTCAATAATTAAAAAAAAAAAAATCATTACTAAATTGACCTGCTCAAAGATGCAGCAAAATAATTCTGCCTGCACAGCCTATGTGCAGGTAAGAACAATATGAAGGATAAAAACTTTATCATTATTTATGCAGAGTTCTGCTTGCGTAGAAGATTTTAGCTCTTGATGCCAGTTTGGTTTGTCCTGTAATTACTATAATTCTTATTAGAATAATGAGACTTATTATTAGAATTAATATAATTATTTTTTAAGAGATAAATAATATTAAATAAATACATATAGTCAGAGAGTAACTTCATCAGAAAATCTGTAAACCGTTACTCATTTTTAAGAAAGAACATATCAAAGAGGTGTTTTTTTCAGAAAAGTTTTGAGAGTGTTATCTTGCTCAAAATAAAGTAGCATTATTTAAATAGAAGCTACATTAAATTACTGAGTTTAGTGAGAGTCACTTGCCGAGCATACTGATGTTTGTGATGATCAATATGTTAAATATTAATCAAGTTGTGCACGAACCCAAAAGAAGACAAAACCAACAGATTTATATCACTGGGTATGGTAAATGGATGTGCTATAACAGTGGAAAAAGAAAAATGTTTTTTTCATTTTCCATGTCTTATTTGGTAATTTTATACTTATAAACACACACACATTTGTTTTTCCATATTCAGGAAGAAAAAAAAAATATTTGTAAAGAAACATAGAGAAAAACAAAAAATTATTCCCATTAATCAGATGTAGATGGGATCAGTTTTTAAACAACTGCTTGACAAACAACTTTTTCAAAATATAACTTTATGCATTTTTTAATATTTGGATTCCAGCACTGAAATGGAAGGGGAAAACCATAAATTCATGAGCAAATGTTCCGAGGGAGGTCATCAAATTTCAAGGAGAAAAGGTTTAGTCACTTGATCATCTACTTATTCAGCTTTGTGGAAAATAAAAGTTTTTAAAATGCCCCAAACAAACAAAAAAGGTAAAATCTCTTCTAGAAAAATAACAGAATAGTGGTTTAGAAACATTTAAGAGGCACATAGAACCTTAACTCTTACCCTGTATGTCAAAAAAGTAAAGCTGAATAAATGAATAAAGCTAAATGTTCCTCAGGTGTTATTTTTTCATTTTCTCTACCCAATATTTCTCAATTTCCCCTTATCACCTTGTGAGAGGACTTGAACAACTGACTTTTACTCTGTGCTATATGTAGATGAGATATAAGTAATTCAGGGTCACAAGGATACCAAAATATTTCCACTCACAACACTTGCTGCTGTTGTTTCAAAATGTCAATGGGAATCTGCCCAGATCTGATACAATGTGTCAAAGTCTTGAAGAATCAGGATTTGCTATTCTCTTGGGTATAATGGAAATATATGAAGGTTATAGATGCTCTTATAAATGCCTGTGGGATTTTTCTACTTCTATCCATCTGCTTGATTGCAGTCCCAAAATCCATTCTTGTTTCTGTTTCTTAACCTTTTAAGAAAATGTGTTACTTTCTCAGCTTTTATTACCTGTATCTTGTTTTTATTCTGCTCTCTAGCTTCTCTTCTCTGAAAGATTTTCTGACTCTCCAGAAATTATATCTTCATGGTTTCTTAGTCATATTAAGGGGAAATTTGGATCTCCTTTGATGTTACATTAATTCTAAGGCTAAATGTTTTATACTTGAATTTGCCTCCATTTGCTTTATCATCATCACAGGTTCTTGCCTCTTGAATTTTGTTAGTCTTCGCATCCAAAGTCACCTCTAATAAGAAATCTCCAAGGAAACTAACTATATGTTGAACAAAGCCAATTGTATTTTGAGAATTCACAGCTTGCTCACTAGAATAGTGAAGATAAACCCTAAAATGGTAGAATTTTAAAAATATATCCATTCCTGGGGTGGGGGAGGAAAAAAACAAAACAAATGGAAGAAAACAAATAGAAAAAAACAAAGGCAACACTTAAGAACTCTCTGTCTTTACCTATAAGGTAAATACCTTCACCTATATAAGGTGATATATTCACCTATATAAGGTGAATAGACCTTTGAAACATCATTAGTCAACTTTTATAAACAAAGAGAAGAAAAGTTGCTTGGGTTTGGTGCATATGTAAATATAGAAAAAAATAAAATTATTTAAAACACATTTACTATTTCTATATATTAATATGCATATATATATGCATAGAGAGAGTTTAATGTGAAAACAACCCTAGGAATCCTTAATCAAATTTTATGAGGTCAGAATTGAAAATGGAAATATGGCAAATATGGGCAATTTCTTCTCACAGTCACACATCAAACTTCTCCTAGGAGCAATAGTCATGGCTTCTGAGTCTCATGATATATGCAGCACCAAGTGACATAACAAGAAAAATTTACTGAGATTGTCAAAACAGAAGCTGGAATCACTCAACTTCTATAAGTTAAAAAAAGGAAGATAACTTTTTGGCCATGGAACAGAGAAAAAGTTCTCTGTTTGCTATGTGCTTCAGGATGGCCAATGAAGACTAACCATTCAGCAAGGTAAAACATTATACATTTCGCACCTAAGTGAAAAAATCTCCCAGATGTCATTTATCAACAAAGTTTATTCTGTTTTCAATACCTTTCAAAACTCAATGAAATGGAATTGCTGTGAAAAACACTGTGAATAAAGATTTTAGCAGTATATATTCATGCATAATGTACATTCCTATACAGTCATGTCTGCATATTGAATCACAGGTACAGAAAAAAAAAACCCCAGAAAATGATAAGTAGTTCCATTATTTAAAATGCCATAATTTTACATGTAAGTGCTGAAAATTTTAATTTTTTAATTTAAGTCATTGTAAAAATTAAGGTAAGAAAAGTAAGGTGCAGATGGCACCACTTTGGTCTTATGGCCTCATACTCAAAACTGCACAAAAACTCTCATGTGTTTTCATAATAAAGAGTTCCAGTTGGGGAGAGGCATGCCTCACTGGTATTACTTATATATGTGTCCTTGTTAGAACCAACTCCTTTCACAAGAATAGCATCTAAATGTTACTGTGATTATATAACATAAGCATATGGTTCATTCAGTATAGCTCCACAGTTGTAGGAGTTCAGAGGCTTTTTATACAAAAGATGGTGTTTCATCTAGAAACTTGGCATTTTCACTTTAAGAATGTTTAAGTCAACATTTATGTAGCTTCAATACTTTAAAGATAAATACATGTAATGATATTAGTTTTTATTCTGATTGGACATAGACAAAGTCAAATAAATTCAATGAAAAGATCTCTTTTGATAAATTCTAAATTAATTGACAAAGGATTATGTTTACTCTCTAATTTTAAACTCTTTTTGGTGTCTCTGCTGGAAAACAAATCTCCATAGATGCTATACAAGAAGAGTACAGGCCAATAAAAGGGAAAATATAATTGTTTAAATTATCATGTAGGTTTTTTTCAGATAGGTTTTTCTAAATGGAAACAACTTTTGATGGATATTCTTAAATTATTCTACTACTGCTCTCTCTATGTAATTTCCAAAGTGACTTTCATTTATCGTAGTATCCTTTAGTCATCTATAGTCATAGCTTATGGAGTTGCTAGGCAATGCTCTGTGACACATAATAATAATAGTACTGTTATATTATTGCTCTACTGATATAGCTTTTGGACAGCTAGTGCACACTTTCATGATGGATTGTTTTCTTAAGAGGTTCACAGATCAGATAAAAAAGATCTGATAAAGAAATGGTACTACAAATCAGATTATAGCATAATGTTTTAATAGAAATTTTAGGACAAAATATCCCATAATAATAAAAATTTAATTACTATTATAAGGTTTTCCTTATGAAGGATATTGCCTTTATCCAATTTATAGATGAAATTTTGTGTTATTATGGAAACATAAGGAACACTTGGCTCATGTCATCCTGAAGTGTGGAAATCTCTATAGATAAAAAGCCTTCAAGCCAGACAGAAGGTGTTGCCTAAAGAAAGGGGGAAGTTAATTGTTCATCTGGAATCCTTTTTTTCCCCCCTTCCTTTTAAAATTTCCTCACTGTCCTTTGCTTTCATCTAAGTCTGAGCCTAAGCCTAACTGGATAATTAGCAAATGAATATATATTTCTTTTTTTTCTAAAATTTTATTGTAGTCAGGAAAATAATTAATTAAAATATACCATAAGACTATTGACCATCTACTCCTTCTGACACTTTGCATTATATCTACTTATTTTCCCAGGAAAACACATGCTGTATATTGCAGTCCTGCTTGTGGCATGAATCCTCTAAATGTTAAAGTATCAATTTAATAAATAAACATTTAAACTGAATAACTTTCTTCTCAACATTTTCTATTTTAAAAATAAAATTTAGAGCTAGTTTGGATATCGTTTTTTTCTTTCACTAAACATTTGGAATAAAATCTATATTCAAAACACTTTTTCTCGATTGCTACCCCTTAAATGGGGAGATGCTTTGTTCTTTGTCAAGAACAAAAAAGTTATTCTGAAAGGTTATTAGGAAATTGCTGCAAATAAGGAAGCCAAATTTTGTCTCAATTAATAACACACACAATGTTTCTTCACAGTCTTCAAAAAGCACATTTTTCCCCTTTTTATATCTAGCCAGCCCAGTATTAGTTATTAAACTGTGTACTGGAACTTCCTGAAGAAAGATAGACATTACTTGCTTTCTCAAATGTGAACTACAGAAAATTCAGAAACAGCAGATATAATAAAAATCAGTCTGACATAGTATAAGCAAATTTGTTCTAATTAGACTGGTAATATAATTTTATTACTATTTGTGAAGAATAAGTTTTGCAAGCAGAGATCAGAAAAGACATGGAAAATTGTGAGACCATAACTTTTTTAAGAGAGAGGGCAATGCTACATCTCAATTTCAAAGAAGCAGCCTTAATTAGGAATTAACTGGGAGCCTAAACATTACCTGATTTTGCTTCTCAAGTCCTTCTTCTTTTTCCAAATGTCATGAAGATACAATTGCTCTTATTTTTTAATCAAAGCTCAGCTAGTAGATATGATATAGTCAGTACATTTCAGCTTTGTTTACCATGACATAAGGCTCTAAATCTACTTTTCTTTACTGACTTAGAGAACTCAAGCTTCCTTTTACACCTTATAAAAAGCCTGAGTGGGATCTCAGTTATTGTGTAGGCAACATAATAAATCACTCCCTCTGAAATATACTTTTGTTTTGGTTTTTTTTCCTGATAGCACCCATATTGCATTTTGAAGAAAACGGAACTTTGTAGAACTTAGAGGAGACCTCGTTGCAGTCTACAGCTCTATTGTGGGGAGGAGAGGCTGGCACTGATCTCTTCTCTGTGGTGACCAACAACAGGACTCCAGAGAATGGCCTGAGGTTATATCAGGGGAGGTTTAGGATGGGTATTAGAAAAAGGATCTTCCCCCAGAGGGTGTTTGGACACTGGAAGAAGCCCCCCCGGGAAGGGTTGCAGCACCAGCCTGACAGAGTTCAAGAAGTGAATCTTGCGGATGGTCCTGTGTGGGGATGGGAGTTAAGCTTGATGATCCTTGTGGGTCCCTTCCAACTTGGCATATTCTGAGGTTCATGTTTTTACTTGGGCAAAAATATCCTAAGTTCCAGTCTTTTTCTCAAGGACAAATTAGTCTAAAAACCGTTAGTTCTTATGACCAAGTTCAAAATTTATTCATTATGATTATGCCCTCAGTCACAGTATTGGAAGAAAAGGTGGGGGGACACTTGAAATAAATGTAATTTTTTCAATATTTTTGTGTCACTGAAATTCTTTAAAAGACTAAGTATTGAAACTAGAATGCTCTTAACTGGCATTTTTTTTTTAATTATTTTTTTTTAATTTGAATGTAAGCCAAGATTTTCTAGTGAAAGGACACAGAGAATTCAATCTATCTGGGCACAGAACCAAAGTATTCTTAAATTATATTACATTATTAAAGCTTTATTCCCTGAGATTTGTGTGCTTTAAGTTTTGTCAGTGGTAAAACTTACATTGAAGTTTTGCTTCACTTGAATTTCACTTGAATGTAAGATGATCACTCTGTCTATTTCTTTTAAAAGTATCCTCTCCTGAGACTATATCAGAAGCTATAAAATGGTAAGATCTTGTGATTTATGGACACAACATTCCTCTGGATTTTTTTACAAACACAGTTTTGTTAACAAAAAGCAGATGTGCCACAACAAATACACCTGCCAAATGTTGGAACCATTCAGCATTGCCTAAAATAACTGTTTAGTCCCTGAGCAATCTGGCGCGTGCATCCTGCTGTGCTCTCTTGAATTTTCAGTTTAACTTGTGTTGTTTCTGACCATATGTAATGCACTCACTCCTTTCTGCTCAGTGTGCTGGCATGCTGCTGTGACTTCTCATAGGAAAAGCTTTGGAAGCTGCAGGATACATTTAAGCCCTTGAATGAATTTTTCCGGTAATGACATATGGGTGCCAACATTTTCTCCTGCCCTTTTTAATAAGCACTCTCCTGTTTGGACTCACTGCTGATTTTGCTTTTAGCTGTGGATTCCCTGGTGAGCATGGGGTCAACATCCTGTTCTTTGTATTGTCTCTCTCCACAGGCATGCTTTCTACAGATCCACAGCAGTAATGATTTTACCTTCTTTCTCGTTCTTAGTGTAAAGTTCAATGCAAACGAAATATGATATTCAAATATGGGTCTCGCTCTGGTTTGACAAGCAAATTTCCTAGAGTATTCATCATATAATTTATTCTAGCAGAACCCATTAAGGGAAGAAAATAATGATAAAAAGAAGTCTTCAGACCATTAGGTTCACCATTGAAAATTCAAATTTCTGAGGGAAGAAGGACAGGAGAAAATCAAGTATCTTTTACTGGTTTGATAAATTGAACAGAACAAATTTGCAGTTGTTTTTACACGGGGACATCTATTAAATCTAAACCTCCTGGAGGGAGAGATTTGGGAGGCAGAGATTGCCAGGAAATTCTAGTTGACATCTGCTGTGGTATACTCCCCAACAGAATCCTGATGTCTGCTTAGTTGAAGAATCCTTCTCTGACTCCTGAGTAGTCCTAAACCTACACAAGTGGCACTTCAGTAGTGTAGCTTCATAGCCTCCCAGAACAGGGAGAACCAGTATTACTTATGTCACACAGACTCTTAATCATTAGAAGAGATTAAATGTAAATAAATGTAAATAAATTTAATAAACGTAAATAAAAGAGATTATTTTATTCCATAAAAGTAGAAATAAACATTATTTGATGTAATAGAAAGAAATTCAAAGGATGAGTCATTTCAATGTTAGGTTATGCTTTTCAGTTCTCCTTTTTCAGTCTCTCAGCTATGTTAGCAAGACACTTTAGAAAGGTTTTATGCAGTTAATTAAAAAATATAAATAAAGGAGCCAGAAATATTTCTCTGGCACTGAGGTAAAATGGCCCTGACTATATCACAGCTGCCCTCATAGGGCTAGCTAGCTCTTCAGAGGTTTATTTGGAAGAGAACTTAATAGAAAAATCCCAGACAAATTGAGTAAGCTAACAAGTAAGTATTGATATTGACAGCCAGTCCAGTGCTCTTGCTGACCCTCCTGTATTTTACACTTCATAGATTTCCTGGTCTGAGGTTTTAGACACTAATGAAATCTTTACTGAAAAAAAAAATAAAATTAAAAAAAAAAATTGTAATGCATAAAATCATTGTCTTAGAGTTCTCTTACCCAGATGGCTAAAAATAGGATAAAGCAAAATATCTATCAGTTATCTCAATTTACAGTAAAATCACCTAATTTTTGTTGAATTCTTTCCAGTTAAGATCTTCCTTTCTCTTCATGGAAACTTTGTCCTAAGATATTGATAAGCAAAAAATGTAGTCACTTTCTTCTCCCTTCCTTCATCAAATTTCTGCCACTTTCCTTTCCATATTGCTTATTTTAAAGGTTAATCTTTATATAAGCATCTTCTCAGGATTATAGGACTTAACAAGCTGCAAAATTTCTTATTAAACTCAGGCACAGTATACCAGATGGTGAAATAAAGACTTGGAATGCCTAGAATAAGTAACACAGCTCCTGTATGTGCTGTGAGTTTAAGGAAGCCCTTTTTGGATATCTTGTTGAAGGTAGTTGTCATGCTATACAGACAGTGTCATTTTTTTAAAACAGGATGGAGTGTCTAATGGCATAATTTGGTTCTTCAGCTGTGCAATGACATTTAATCAGCAGTGCTTCCCATAATAATCTCATAGAACTACACATCTTAAATGTAATTACTAATTTAAAATGCACTACTGATCTAAAATGTACAGGATAGTTTAATTAGTTGATGTGCTGTGACCACAGATATCTGCAACTTTCTGTTTTCTAGTTCATCTCTGCATTTGTCAGATTCATGCTTGGATTCTGTAATGGTTATAGATGGTTATATGGAAAGTGAAATGAATATCACATGAAACATTTTTTGTCTTATTCAGAACGTCATCTGAATGACTTTGATGTAAACAGGTGCAAAAAGGAGCTGGTGGATGGATGACACTGGAAACTCGCATAATGTTGTTTCCTTTAAAAATATCTGCATTTGCCTTAATATTCCAGTTTAATAAATATAAATTTTAATTATTTGTGAGAAAATGCATGGTGTTAGGGCTTAGACTCAGATAATCTATGAACACCTTTTTTAAAAATTACCAACAAGGTGAAAATTGCAATTTCTTTCTTAACTTCTACTTGCTAGCAGCTTGGTCTTAGTCAGTAAAGATCTATGAATAGATTTTGGTAAAAAAAAGTAACGGATTATAGGGTCACTTATCTACAATAAGTGTACTGATAAGGTACAGTCACCTGTCAAGGAATATTATTTCAAAGGCTTCTATTTCCCAGGGAAATGTTGTTTAAATTCCAGTTCAGGATCTACTCTGCTTATTGCTGTGTTAACAACGTAGATGTGTATCTGCTAGCAGAATAAGTTGGTGTGTTGTGCATGGTTTTTTTTTTTTAATTATCATTCTAAATCAATAGAAAGAAGACAATCACTTTCTAATGCCAAGTATCATCTTACGGAGTTAGGCAGAAAAAGAAATCTGATTTGTTATACACAGTAAAATCCATGACTAAACACTCTAGAATAAATTACTGGGTTTATTGCTGAATGACAAAAATAATTCTTGGATGGATGCCTAATAGAAACAGTGATGGCTTTGAAGGAATTTCCTTTCAGATACATTAAACTATGTAACTGAAAAATTGATTTTACGATGCTGTTGATTAACAGAATAGTGCTAGCTCTGGTGGAGGGACTGCTCCAAGAAAAGATTATTTTTTTAGTGCTGTCTTGGACTACTCATATTAAAACAAAAGTTTGTCCATTTACATTTTGTTTTAGCATTCAGAAAACTTCACCGACCTCAGAATTCTGTGGCATCTTATTCAATGAAATAATTCTGAGCATAATTCTACATAATTGGAGTATTGAAACTTAGGCTTCAATTTGAAATGATCAGCTATCTGTGGTGAAATGTTATGAATAGTAGAAAATGTAGAGGTAGTCCCACCTGCTTTTAATTGTAAGGTAAATGAAATTCTAAATATCCATGAAAAGCATTTTTAAACTATTAGTTATTTTGGTTATTATTGCATTGAATAAATATTTGTAAATCTGAGGCTTTCAAGGCAATGTACCTTCTATGAAAATTTGGCTTAATATTCCTTCCATAAAGGTCACAGCTCTGATATACAAAAGAAGAGGAGGCTGTGGCTAAATAATCAACCCTTATCACTTCAGCTGGGTGATGACTCCAATGCTCAAAACAGAGCTAATCATAAAATATAAACAATTAAGAATTACAAATAAAAAACTACAATATNCATAAAGGTCACAGCTCTGATATATAAAAGAAGAGGAGGTTGTGGCTAAATAATCAATCAATAGCTGGCAACACCCAACCAGTGTGGTACAGTTAACATACTGGAGGGGGATTGGCTTCAAAGAGAAAGACAATAGGTCTGGATTTGATATAATAAAGAAATTATTTACAGTGAGGCTGGTGAGGCACAGAAACAAGTTGTCCAGAGGAGTTGTGAGTGGTCTATTCCTGGCCATGTCCAGGTTAGATTTTTTGAGCAATATGGTCTAGTGGGAAGTTTACCTACCCATGGCAGTTAGGTAGGAATTAAATGACCTCTAAGGTCCCTTCCAACCCAAACCTTTCTGTGGTTCTGTGCAAAGCAAACATGATGAATGGAAAATATTTATAAAACATGCAAAGCTTAGTTCAAGACACTCCTTATGGAAACCGACTTAGGGGAAGAAGGAGAATCTTTCAACATCCTGCAGCAGAGTTGTTCACTAGATAGGTAAACACACAAAATGCTTCCTAAGTAGCTATGGTACCATCCACAGCAGGAAAACAACCTTTATTTTAACAAAGAAAATTATGTGAATTAAGAAGATGATATGAATGTCTTGGACTTAAGAATAAAATAGAGTGTTCTAGACAGCCCAGATATTTTACAATGTGTAGTTTGACCATAATAATCATCATAACCTGTCAAAAAAATGTCACAAAAAACGTTTAAATGCTGACGTCTTTCTTCTGGAAAAAGAAACAGATAGCTGTATGAGAAAAAGAGAGCTTTCAGATGTACCCTCAGTGAAGTTAGGATTATTTTTTCTTTTATTGTAAATATATCTTTATTTAAGGTTTAAGAACTAAGTTTTCCACTTTACTTAACTGGACATATGTAAATAATGATTTTTTTTTCTTTTTTTAATCTGTCCAGTAGTATACTGAACATTTATATATTCTAGATATCTGGGACACTACAAAAGAGCTGAAGCTCTCAGCACATATTCATTTTCATCAAAACATTTGTTGACTATGGCACAAGAGAAGGTTGCACTTACAGGGTCAAGGGAAGAAGAAAATGTTTTTCAGTGACTATGAAATATATAAGTGAATCTCTGTTGTAAAATAGGGAATCAAGAATAAATATTTAAACCTTGAGTAATGAAGTAGAGACATATTTTTAGACACTTAGAATTTATTCCTTCTAGATTTTTGCATGCAGCATTAATTTCAATTTTTTTTACTTAAGATCTATAGGAACATTATTATAATAAGCAATTATGGTATTTTTAGTCTTATCTACAGATATATGTAAGGAAAATTCTGTAAATGTCAGCATGGCTTTTAGAAGTACATAACATGAAATTTTTGGGGTTTTAAAAAAAATTTTAATAGAGACTTGGCAAGGAGACAGAGAAATGCTGCATATCTAAGAACCATCAGATCTTTCCTCCTGGTTGTTCCACACTTCTGCACGTTTCAGTTTTAAGAGCAAGGATAAATGAAAGGTAACAATAAAAAGTTGGGGGGAGGATAATTTTTTTTAAATTTTTGTTTGTTTGTTTGCTTTAATTTTTCTCTCACTGACTGTATATTGACATCTATACCATTGTAAAAGGGCATGTATAAAATATTTACTAAATGTGTTTGAATTATTGAGGGCAGTGAAACAGTGTTATTTCAGATTTGTTTGTGTTCTTTATACACTTCAGAGTCAGGTATCTGTAACTTTTTGGGGAGATGTATTTCACAGATTGTTAATTACGCAATGCAGTTTGAAGAACTGATGCAGTGAAAATGGATGGAACTCCTTCTCTGCAAAAAAATCTAAACGCCCTTGGGGTGTTCCATAGAATTAATTTCAAATTGAATCTTGGAAGCAAATGAGATAAGTTCCCTGCTTCTCCAGGTTATCAGAAAACTATTAACAAACTTTAGCTTTGCTGAAAAAAATAATAATGGAGCTCCATTTCCACAACATTAATTTTTCAAATCTGGTTATATCATTGAATTATAAGAGCATGTAGAAGTTCTTCACCTACCCCATTCAGAACTCATCACAATGGTACACTTTAAAACAAGACACCTGTGGGAATAAGCATTGTTATTGTTGTGATTGGATGAGGAATTAGAAATTTGTCTCTGAAGCTATGTATTTAAAGTCAGTGAAGCTGATCTATAGTGAGCAAGTCTTGACATCAGTCTGCTGAACACTGGGGAGACATACTAGAGTTGAAGGTTTAATTCTGCAGACAGAAAATTTTAGCTCTAAAATATAATACTTTTGCTAAATCAAACGTAAATTTATGTTTTCTCATCCTCTGACTAGCTCTATAATTAATAATATTTTATTTAAAGAATATAATTAATTTGCTTTTATTCTTGTGATTTCTGTTGTCACTGATATAAATGAATTGTAAAGCATTTTGTTACCATCTGACAATGGATACCATAGAGACAGGTGGATAGTACCTTTCTGCTGTTTTTCAAGTATTGTCTACAAAAAGGGAAGTACATTATTTACGGTAGCTAAAGACTTTGATGATAGAAGATCTGTCTATGCTGTATATCTAACCTCAAAATCCTTTGCATACATGTATATATATATATTAACTTCAGAAGTTAGGGGAGAAAAAATCCTCAGCTAAGCTTTAAATTCATGGTGTTTATGTCTGTGTTCCTTAATATGGCCTTCCTAAACTCATATAAAAACATTTATATTGTCATGGAGTGGAAGTAAATGTCTTTAATTATGGGTTGCTGCATAATTAGTCCACTCCTGGGAGTACTAAAACTCTGCATAGCCATATCAGAAAGCCTATGAAAGTTTTCGAATGAGGCTGATTAGTGTAATACAGATTTAGGCTAGACTGAATTAATTCCTGCGATGTTAAATAGTATATTCTTAGAGAACTTTAAATATTTTAGCATCAACCATTTCAAATTTTCACGTGCCACTACAGACATCTAAGTTCTGAAATACAAAATCTGACAATCCAACATTCACAGCTCCACTTGCTGCCTCTGTACACGTAAGCAAGCCTTTCAGTCAAATGAACCCTGCCTGCACAGCAGGATGAGATCAGGTTATTGCAACCGAGGGAAAACAAACATCCAAGCAGGTGTTTCTGTCTGTGAATATCATTAATATTTTATGTTATATCTCCATTTAAATATTAAAGAAGATAGACTTTGGCACTTGTGGAATTTTAGATATGGGTTTCTTAGAACAGTTTATCTTTCTCTCCAGCATTTGAATATAATGAATCAACAACAGTAGTCTGAGCTGCATACTCTTTGCAGCTTCAAGAAAAGCATTAACTAAAAATATGGATTGTAGAGGTAAACTAAGAATTCATGTCACAGTACAGTGCAAGAAAATATTTCATAAATGAAATAACTTTTCCTTTAAAAATGTGGAGTAAATAGCTGAAATAAATTCAGATTTTTTTCTCCTTGTAGAAACACATCCTGTGTTTATTCTCTTAAGTATTACTGCCAGTGAAATCAGGCTAGCAAAATCTGAAAAAAACAGGGCAGAGTTAATAAATATTAGTCTTATTCCCTAAGATCTATGGTTAAAATATTGCAGCTTTTGAAAGATGTTTTAGATATTTTGAAATAATATATCATAGTGCCTGTTATTTATTAATAAAAATAAAAAAAGAACTTTAGATTTTGTGATAATTGTAAAAAATTTCCAGAAATACTGATGCAAGAAAACAAGAAATAGTGTCACCTATTAAATTCTTGCCCCAGGTAGTTTGGAATTTAAAAAGATCTTCCTTCCGTAACCTAAAATAAAAACTAGGAAAAAAAAATGTTGAAATATGAGAACTTCTAGTTTTTCATACCTAGAACTACACCATGCATTTTAATAAGTTGTAAGAGTACGTAATCTACATTTGTGTATATAAACACGTCTGTAACTTTGCAGTAAAAAGACAATCAACAGGGCTTTAGGTAAAGACCTTGTTCATGGCAACAGTGTGCACTTTTTTCTGATTTTTTTGTCCCCAGTTACTACCATACTGACTCTTCAACACCACTAACATTACCAATAAAAATATTATAAAATCATTGTTTTTTGCCAAATCCAGATTCTTTTGCTTTCATTATATTGAGATAAAGGTAAAAGGAAAATGAAAAAATCTGTCTCAATACATTTTTAAGATTATATCTTATCCTGCTGTTCAGAATGTTTTGATTTCCTTGGCTTCTACATGTTCAGCTGAAGTTGAAAATGCTCATCATCTTTCTGAATGCATTTGAGACAGAAAGTGAATAAGCTACTTTTAGATGCCTGTAATGCCATCTGTGCTTGTCATCATGGGTTGCTTCCCTACCGTAGATGGAGAAAGACAAAGACTTTAAAAGAGCAATTAATATGATATACCATGGGTCTCCACTTTAAAGTGACAGGAATTATGCTCCAAGGTGCTTATTTCTCTCTGTTGACAACAAAAGTAGTGTTGAATGACTCATTCAGGAGTATTTAATCAGTTTGATCCCATATCTAGTATCTAAATGAAGAAGAGAAAAACAAGAAAAACACAAAAGCCAAGGGCAATAAACTACAGTAAAATTCTGGCACTATAAATCTGTTATCTATTTGACATATGAGTCTCACCAATGCAATTTGAATATGTTCTGTCTGTTTTTAAACACTGGTACCCTACAATCCTAGAAATATCCAAATGAATAAGAAAACATTTTTGAAATATAATTGCACACAACTCAGACTATGTTATTCAGAAAAGTATAATGTGAAATCAGACGAGTATTGCTCAATGGAACATATTTATGCCTGGCATGGGTCTGTCTTCATGGGATAGACTTCAGTCAGTTCAGAAGGAATTGAGACAATCTGATAAACGTTTGTTTGAGTCAATTACATTTGTTCAACCAATCAATGATTTGGATTTATATTAAAACACATTAGGGAGCTAGGAAATAAACAAACTTGATGGACAAGCACCACTTTAAAGTATCAATGATTTCCATGTAAATTAAAATTATATAGCTGAAAGGGAAATAACTACTTTGGAGAAATATTTGGCAGTCTGCCTGTTTATTTCAGCTATTCAGACAGCAAACAAGGGAGTCAAGGCTATTTAGAATTACATCTGTAACTTTTCTTTGATGCTGAGTGTTTGGGAATTAATAAATACTGCTTAAGGGCTGGTCTCATGACTGAGATGAAGCTAAGAACAAAGAAGTTTGATAGCACTGAAGCTAGGAGTGTGGTAAAGCTTGAACTTTCCGATTTAATTATATAAAGAATGCGATAGCATTTATTTCACAGCAATTCTTCCAGCTGATTTACATGGCCCTCGAGATTAGTTGTTTTCCTTATCCCACTAGCCAGACTATGAAAAATATAACCATAACTTTTGTTGATGGTAGAAGTAAGAGACTAAGATGGAAAATTGCAATTATTGTGACTTTTTGTTGTAAGTGTAAGAAAAGAGAGAACAGCAAATTATTATTGAGTTAATCAACTCTAAGTAAGGTATCATCTTGTGATCAAGGACACTAGTTCAGATAATTAAAAAAATCTATTTTAAAAGTAAAACCATAGAAGGGTAGTTGATGTTCCAATTTTAGTATTTTATTTTTCTTTCTGTTTTTCTCCTTTTTTAATGTCTAGCATTGAAAATGTCGAACTCAGGAGAATAAAAAAAACAGCCATAAAAAGCACAAACAAATCTATATTAACATCCCCAATACATCAGTTACTCAATTTGATCTGTGTGTAACTTTTTTGTGTACAAGTGAGCAGCCAGACGCAACAAGTAAAAAACTTTTTAAGGGTGGGTCTTTTCCTAGAGGTCTGGTCTATTCAACTTCCAATAAGCTGTTTGTAGGCAACAAACGCTTTTCAGACTTTTACAGGCTTCTAAAAAAATAATGTTCCATAATTTTTGCAGATAATGTTTCCCAGACTTTGCTGTTCTGTAAACCTTTAGTATATCATTGCCTTCAGATTTTATTTTCCCATCTAAAATTCACTACAATTTTTTTTCTTTAGATGAACACATTCATTTCGCCTGTAAGTCAGGAAGACTCTCCCCTCCTTTTGATCCACGCAGAGTGCAGTGGCTGGGACAAGGCAAGCAGCACAGCACATATTGAATCCTGATGCTCACTTGTGGCCTGTTAACAAAACAGAACACACAGTTCATGAAAATCTGTAGATGGTACAGAAGGTACCACTTAAGAGTAATCCCCAAAGTAGGATAAATATCTAGACTGGTGATTGACAAAAGCTTGCATCCGCATCTCAAGGTCAAGGTGCAAAACCTACACTAGGTGGTTATGCATGGGTCTGTTTCAGCATGTAGACACCTCTTGAACTTTATATTTAGGGATTAGTTTAAGACTGAAAGAATTAAGTTTGAACTGTGTTCCAGAAATTGATTTTAGCATTAACTGTTGCCATTCTATTTATCACAGGCGTCCATGTATAAAGTGATATCTTTTTTTCCCACTAACTGTATGTGTAGCCTCAGAAAAATCCTGTAAAAAATAATTTCTGAATGAAAACTGTTCTTCATGGGGTATAAGTAGTTCCTTGCATCTGTTTGGAAGTAATTTAATTTAGTTTAATTAATTGTTCTTTTCCTTATATGGCATTGGTAAAAGAGATTCTCAGAGGGAGACTGAAATTCCCAGTTACTTTTTTCTACATAATTTATTATTTTATTTAAGTGTATAATACACTAATTTTGTGTTTCTCTGCTAAGAAAAATCCCTTCTTCCATGTTCCTTATGTGAGAATCTTCTTATATCCCAATGCTTTTGTTTTCCAGCTCTTACTATAGCATTCCTTATTTTCATATTTATTTTTTCCAAGTATGTCCTCTTTTTTCCCCCACATATTGAACTGCATAGCCAAAAGGAAATGATTTTGGCACCAGTACCTCCCCTTAATAACAGAAGTATGATTAGAATGTCATGTGCAATTACATGATTTTACCCTGAATGTTTTTTAATATTTATTTTCACTTTTTCCTCTGTTAAATACCTAAGCAAACATTTCTAGAAACAGAAAGATAAGCCTGCTGAAGACTAGCTAGACTTTCCTGGACTATTGTGGAATATATAACAATTAGAAAAAAAATTAAAAATATCGAAATGATCTATAAAGAATCAAAGTAATATGCAACAGATAGTGCCATAAAAACTGCAGTGAATATAAATGGAATGATAGATGTCGAGTCACAGTTTTATTGTCATGTTTTTAATGTCTGCTTCTTGAAGCAACATTTATTGCCATGTGCCATTCACAGTTGAACAAGTACTGAAAAGGTGTAGTCAGAAATCATAATACTGGAAAAATGAATGTTGAGTAAGATGGCCAGAGGTTTATAAAATTGTTTCAGGGGAAATATCTTCATCGGGTAGGAGAAAAAGATTATTAATATTGCAAACAAATTTGTTAATATTTATATTGACCAACATTTTTTCACAGTGGATTCATAAGAGTAATTACCTTACCTATGGCCCAAGATTCTATTCTCAGTGATACAAAATGTAAAATTTCTATTGAATTAAATTGCTATTATTTATCCGTGGATTCCAGTTATTTATTTTAACACTGCCACTGCAGTGAAAAAACTTGTGAAATAACAGTTGTGAAGGAAAACTAAAAGAAATGTTTTGGTTTGAGGAGCACTCTAACATGCTACTTCCATCTTAAAACTTTGGACAGAACAGTTAATAACCAGGGTGAAAAATTAACAACTCTGATTTCGCCTTCACTTTCCCTCATATAGTGGCCATGTGTGTTTTTTTTTACAGGTGTTACACTTCCTGGTTTATATTTGAATTTTTTTTTCCTGTCTTCTTCACCCTTTTGCATTTTAAAAAAGAAATGAAATATGGTTAGAAACTGAATGCCCCAGTTTCCTTGTAATTGCTTAGTCTTCTGGAATCAATTTCCATGTAACTTTTGCTAAGATTATCCTTTGCATATTTAAAGATATTTGGTGCAGCACATTTTGACCACACGTTTTTTATTGAAACTGATGTACACTAACTCTTGCATACACAACCTAATTTTCTGGAGAGCTAGAGATCCTTCAAGGGTAATTATTGTTACACTTAGTCTGCTTGTTACATTTTTTCTGAAACAAACACACTAAAAACTACCTTTATTTTTCCAAGTTTTCAGGCACACAACCTTAGATGGCAATCATGCATTCATGTATTTTCTCCCTGTGTTTCAGATAGCCTAATTCTGAAAATTAACAGATGATCCTTATGTGACTTTCATAATTGTTGTCACAATTGTGCCTCTAATCCCTGTCGTTTGTGGAATGTTTGACATATTCCGGTCAAAAGCACTATTGAATGAGTTAGAGGAGAAAAAGCCAGAAGAGAAACATTTAGATTTTCTATTCAAAAATTAGTCCTTATTTCTTTGTCATTTTGCCCAAAGTCAGGATTAAAAAAAAATCTTGACTGCCTAAATGAAGGCAAATTTTTGCAAGAGCTGAGAAACAAGTGTTAACTCTTTGTGATCTGAGGACAAAACTTCTCTAGATCCCATTCTATGTGACCTAAATTCTAGGAATACATTGAAAAGCTGCGTTTCTTCCAGGAGATTTATGATGATTATTCTAATGATAAGATCTTTAATCGTCTAACACACTGTATTCACTTTTACCGTCAAACATATGAAAGAAGTATAACTGCAGTCCCTTCCCTTCCATGGTCCATCTCATCTTGTTATTTCAAAACATTCAATTCTCCTCTTAAATTCTAAGACCCAAATTAACACAATTAACATTTTAAAATATAAAAAGTGGATATGGAAAGTGTATGTGAGATATTGATTGCTAAAAGAAAAAAAAAGGTAGGGAAAGTAAAGTGTAAAACCATTAATTGTTTTTTCAGTATGTATTTTTGAGAGCACTGATTGATCTGATAAATTGAAATATTCTTTAGGTATATTATAAGTGCTATTTTTCAGACATTATATAATTTTGCCCTCTTTCTTAGACAGTTTATGCACTATTCATATAAAATATATATCCATCTGTACAGAAGACAGAAGTATGCCATTTTCTTGTGCATCAAGTCTCAAACTAAGTAGTCTTTTCTTAAAAAAAAAAAAAATCTGACTTTATCTGTATCTTGAAGTTCAGCTGACAGGAAATTTTATTTATGGACATATGAAAGAAAAGCATTTTCTGAAGAAGTGCCTATGTGTCAGCATAAGAACTTTAAGAAGTCTTGTGAAATGGAACTAAAGCCACAAAGACCAGTTTCAGATTATGTTTTTCTCTTTTTCTCTGTCACTGAGGCACTATCTCACATAATTTAATTTTCTGAACATTGGCATGACTACAAAACTAAGATAAATCAGGGGTGTTCAAATTTCTGCATAAAATCTGTTCTGCATCAAACTTCAAGTGAATGGAAATTATCTGCAATGTTCAACTTTGTACATGTTCTTATAGATGTTTTAAACCACATTAATCCTTCATATTCTGCTCTGTGCTGGACAGGATTTCATCACTGTGACAAGAACGTAACTGGAATTAGGAAGCATAGGGAAAATGGGGAGTTCTCAGCTAAAGTCTCCATTTTGGAATAAAATATATATATATATATTATGGAGACATAAGGAGTTATAGGACAGCAGCCAATTGTTACTGCTAATTTCTGTTCTTTAACAATAGATGATGATAGATTTTTTCTTATTTTTTACACCAGAATTTTTATTTTTCCAGATTACTTTCCTGTTCTTACAGTTAGAATAGCTAGTGACAGATAGCAATTCTTGCTTTCTGAGGACATTTTCAACTTTTGCCAGACTACTTTTCACCTTTCTAGGTGATAAGTTACCATTACACATCCCAGCTTTCACACTTATTATCTCAAGTTGCCTCCAGTTTCTAGGTACCCAGCTGTGCTTCGAATATGCTGGTTTTTCCAAGTAACAGCCTTGTCAGATATCTACATATAAGCCATTTCCATTTCCTCCCATAAGAACCCTTTCCCAGCTCCTGAGTCCATAACTTAGCTTGGATATCTCTCTTCTCTATACAATGTACAAGAGACAACCTTTATGGTCTTGTATTCAATACAATAATATTGTATGTATTGTCCTGTATTCAGTGAGAAGGAGAATTTAGTATTTTTTCCAGAAAACACTGATTCAAATCACATTCCTGTTTAGTATTGAAACCTTAGGATATACCAAGGCAGAATAATATTTTCTGATTTAAGTAACACCATGAAGCACCTGACAATATACCTAAAATCTGCTTAGCAGTGATAGATATTAAAGTATTGCAAAAGAAGATGGAAATTAAAAATTAGACCATAAAATATAGAGAAATGTATCACAAAATGCGATCATAATCCAGGCAGTAATCTCTGCATACAAGAATAATATCTATATGAAATAGTAATGAGGGCCATATATATAAAAGCTATTAAAAATCCCCTTACATTTCATTTGATAAAGACAGGGAAAGAGATTTGGTATTTCTTTTATTTTATTGTAATAAATAACTTTAAGTATATGCCAGACTTGAACGAAAAAGGTATTAAATTTCTCTTGTGGGCAGCATTGTTCAATAATCATCTGCTAAAAAGCATCTTTTTCTATCTTAGTCTCTGTCAAAGTTAAGATATTTGGCTAGATAAACTACTGGTCTGATCCATTATTGCAATTCCTATGTTCCTATGGCTTTTTATTTCCTCTGTAACAATTACTTTGAACTGGATAATACAATTTAATGCCCACTTCCCCTGTTATTTGGAATGAATAATACTCAGTATAATAGGAAAGCCTTACAAAGAGCTTTTACTTCTGAGTAGTGAAATGATGCACTGACATTTTCAATAGTGAATAGATTTCACAACCGACACATTAATAGCCTTTAAATGGAGAAAGGTCTGGTTGTACATCTTCAAAAAGCTTCTGAACTTGAGATAAGTCTTTCTAGTAGGAAGACTTATTTCTTTTTAAGATTATATATTGTTAAAATTCATAAATCAGGTCCAGGTTTTCTTGTGTTTGCTTTTTTTTTTTTTTTTTTTTTCCTTTTTTTTTTTTTAATTTGAAAACTCTGTGTCAAAGTTGATACTTAGACACATAATTTAGTTGATATTTTAAAAGCAGTATGCAGCTGAGGCTACCATTAAAAGTTCCAATTCTTAACTGTTTCACAAGGCATAGGCTTGTCTGGGTTCTTTAAGCATTTTAGTGCATAACATGCAAGATCTTTTGGATAACATTTAGGTCATGGTCCGCCTTGTTTCTGAATGGTATTAATTATCTCTGTTTCAGTAAATGGTGACACAAAAGTATTTCTGAACCATGGCATCCTATGTTATGAGGATATTATGCCTAAAAATTAAAACCTCCACCTTTAAATACTTTTCTCCTGCAGACCTCCTGTGGAGGTCTAATTTTGTTGGACTAATAATTTAAGGGACTAAGAACAGATAATATAAATAAGATTAAAAAACCTGTTATTCTCTCTCTAAATTTGCCCTTATTGATAAACTCAGTAGAGCTGGTGTTGATGGATCACTGAAGACAATATTTCTACAGACCTAAGAATGGTGGAAACACTGTGATACAACTGTGTCAGTGGCTTCCTCCTAAGTCTTATGCTGTTATCATTCTAAAAAAAATTACCTCTTGACCTCTGCATACAAGTTTTATGCCTGGGTTTCAAATACTTCTTTTAGATACTGTATATGCCAATTCTTCACCAGTAATGTGTATGAGTTCTTATGTAATATGTGTGGTAAGTAAAAAATAATTTAAAAATTCTCAAACATTTAATTGCCACAGGGAGCTGTATCATTATCTTTACTAAACATTACAATTTTTATTTCAGATAGGTCATCAAATTACAGTCAAACAATAACTTCCATCTTTCTGTGATATGAGACATTTAAATTCAGAAATGTAGAATGTATAGCTAATATTAATCCCCTAAATAATTTAGCATCACAAAATTAAATGTTTTCAGAAGCCAGGGTAATTAAATCAAAATTCTTATGTCATGCCATTGTAGCATAACTTGCTTCTTGATAGAGTATCTTTGATAAGACATTTGGGAATTATTTTTTTCAAAAATCAGTAAGCATAGATCATAGATACTATTATCCATGCATGTAAAATATGATGTGCTAGCTTTATATCAGCGACCCTGGTAGAATAAACAAATCTGCAGTCCAGCTGTAATACAACCAGCAAGTCATTCCGGTATCAGGAGGAATAAATAGGAAAATACACAATATGAAATACACAGACTGAACATCAACAAATAGGAATGAATCTCTAACATTAATTACCTTTTTTTTAATGAAAGATAACCTTACAAAAAGACCAAAATCGGCCTACTTGTAAACAGACAATTAGTGAGTAAAAGTAAGCACATGCTTGCAGAGATTTAAAACTCTTCCTGGCAGTAAAATTGTGAAACTAAAAAAAAATTTGGTAATATCATCCCATGTATTCCTTCAGCAATAATTTGAATTATTTAACTCTAGGTATAGGGACGACCTTTGATGTCAAATAGATCTGCCTGAAATGTTAACATTCCTCGAGTCCTTATGTCCAAAAGGTCTACTATTTGAGGCAATGAAGATCAAAACAGATTTGTGGGGTTTTAGTTAATTTACATTATTTCCAAGAAAAAGTATAATTTTGTTAAAAATATTTGAATGCATGCATTGAAAAGCTTGTGTAATTAAATTACATTTCTACAGAGGCCTTTAATAGTAGCATCAATGTGAAAAGCAATTTGGTTTATAACACTTCTTACATTCCAAAATGTCCTTTCATGCATGACCAACTCTGTTCAATAAAGTTACTATTTTGATTTTAATTTAAAAAATTGTCATACAGATATTTCTGATACTTTAGTTCTAAAAATAAATATATTCTTATTATGGCTAATGTAGGTAAAAGATGAAAAACAGGGTTGGATTTTTTTTTTATAATGTTAAACAAAATAAGAAAAAGATTTTTTGTATCTCTTGAAATCACCACCTAAATTATTCCTAATATTTGCTGCCTTTTCCTCCCCAACCAGAGAGAATGAAGTATTTTCCATTGAAAAAATATAAAAACATGACATGATACTCTCATATTAATACAGCCATCAAACAGCAGCTCTTATGTTGTGCATGACATTTCTGAGGCCCTTTTTTGGTAGATAAAATAATAGATTGTGTGAATGTCTGAATCTTAAATGTCTATTTTTCTTTTGAATCCTCTCAGACATACAATGCAAAAAGAATGAAAAGGGAGAACTTATTTTGTCCTAAAGATAAGGTTTTATTGATTAAGAAATCAATCCCAAAGTTAAAAAATCCATCCTATCCCTTCTTCCTAGGACTGATTGTTTCCATATTTTTTAGAAATGCTTTAGGAATAAATATTTCTTGCTAAGTATATTTAAATATTTATTTTAGATATCATATTCATTTGTTTAACTATATTTTCAATTGTAGATGTAAGTTTTCTATACCTCTGGTTTTTAAATGTTTGAATAGTTCAGAATCTTCTGTGGTTCTTTTTTTTTCTTTTATTTTTTTCTTTAATTTCAAAAAGAACAGTTGTATTTTAAGCAAAAAAATAATATTTTTAAGTTAAGGCTCAAAGTTTTTGCAATAAAATATTTAGTTTCATTGAAATAACCCTGGACTTTTAAAACACATATGGAAACAAGCAAACATAAAAACCTAACTCTATCTCAAAACAGAATGGAGTATAATAAAATGGTTGAAGTATGTAAAAAATACTTCGGCTGGTTAATATTTTCCTGTAGAAACATGTTGTGTTAAATAACATTTAGTTTGTTAGACACTAGATATGCTGGTTCCTGTGCTTGTTCCTAAATATTTTAACATCTGTTTGTTTTTTGTATCTTTGACCAAACAATTGCAGAGACATAATAAAATGTGCTAATATTCTAAAGACAAAACAGATTTATCAAACAGATTCTGAGAGAAAGAGATATTACAACAAATATATTTTGCAAGAAAATGCTTACCTGTTGTAGAAAAGAAAAAATATTTAATGGACAAGATAATTAGAATGTGGTATAAGAGTGCTTTTTAGCTATTGTTTTACTGGAGAAAAAAGGTTAAAGAATTCTTTAATCAGTGCATTGAAATGATAGCTTTGTGAAGGCCGTGCAGATGACACTGGAGAAGGACAGAAAAAAGAAGAATTTCAAATATACTTAAAAATTACTTAATTCTAAGCCATTTATTTTGCTTTAAATTTAGATAATTTCTCAATCATCGTCCTGATCAACGGCAAGACTAAAGTGTTAATAAGTGAGCAGTTGTGTCTAGATGGCAATGTAACCCTGATCAATACTTCTAAGTAGACATAGATGGTATTTTCAACAGTTCATAAATATATAAAAAACTACATATTTCCCATGACTGGACCTTTATATATATATTTCAAATTCCACAACGTTAAGAACCATTTCTCAAGTAGATACCTGTATATATTTCTGATATAATGATATATTGATATCCTAAATACCTGAGAAGTGTACCTGACACCCTGAGAAGTATATTGTAGACTTCAGCACAGAGCTTTTCATGTTGTATACCTTGTTTGCCTTTCTATTGATATGCCAAAAAAAAAAAAGGTGTTTATTACTGCTGAGCTAAATAAAAAATTCTTATTGAACAGAAGAAAAAGTAAAAATGAACTATTTTTTTTCCTGGAGGAAAATATTTGAATATTTTATTGGAATATTCAAATGCACCAGGAGACACAGAGAAAAGAATTTATTCTCTGTACAATAAGCAACCCTTATGCAACACTTGAAATAGAATTCATGTGTGTTTGACCTCCCCTAGATTATTTTCCTTGAATCAAGTTTTAAGAAGCACTTTTAATACATATTTCAGCTATAGAAGAAAAGAAAAACTGTGAAATAAACTAAAGAAAAGAGAGAAAATTGGTACTGACATAAAATCATGGCACTTATAAAATTAATGTCCAGATAAAACAAATCACTAAGTGCAACTTCATCTGGAGTTGATGTGACTTACAACATGGCCTTCATTAACACTAAAATAGTAAACAGCTCATTAATCTTAGTTCCAGAGCAGCACCACTGAACACCTGTTAGTGTTCTGGTCCTGTGATTACAAAGAAAATTGGGTTTCCTTCATGGGGATATCCTGAAAAGGATTCCTACCTGTGATTGTAGAAACATTATTGATACCATGCACATTGTTATTTTCAATCATCATAAAATTACCAAAAATGTAAAAAACAAAAAAATAAGATTTCTGACTATTTTCATCTTAGGCCAGACATGGTGTTTTTGTCATATCCTTTTAGTGATTCTACTATTATAGACCATTTACCCCACAACGGTAATGATAACAACAATGTTGACTTTTAACAACAGCAATGTTCCTTGACTTTTAAAGTCTTTTAAGACAAAAGAAAAAAAAAAAAAAGAGATATTATGATCATCTGTATAATACAGACTGTTTAATTTCTCAGTCAATAACTTCTAGAGCAAGGCCAAATGTCTTGAAATGCCAATGTTGGTTATATATAGGTCGGACTTTAAGACTGACTGCCGATTTCTTCTAGCTGAAAATCTTTTAGTTTATGAACTTGCGGTTGAATTCCTGAGGATCTCTGAAAAAAGTAAAAAAAACTACAGAAAATAATGTTGAGAAAGTTTACCATCAGCTTCTCTATGAAGAGGTGGTTTCAGGGATGACATCTGATCTTTATTCACCCAAGAAAGACTGCTTCAAACACTGGGGCATATTTATCTGAGCTCCAAAAATTTAAGAATTTTAAGAAAACACTCATTGACCAAATCCCTAAATGTAAACATAGCAGTGATGTTTTTTACTCTTTCCATTACTTTAACTGAAAGTTTTAGTATTTGTAGATTTCTAAATTAGTCAATTATTAGAGACCGCATATTTGGCTTTTATTCACTAGCTTTTAATCAACACCTTTGTAGATGCAAACCTCTTTTCTTTGATTTAATAAAACAATTTTTGTCTCAGAGATTACTTTTAGAAGTAACTAGACTACCAAGAGAGAAGAAAAAAAAGTTAAGATATATATTCAGCATTAAGGGGAAAATATGGTCCCTCTGGAAGCCATCTACTTTTAATGAAGAGATAAGTTCTTTTCCTGCTAAGAAAATCTATACCACTTCAGGTATGTATACATGCCATGTAACTTATAGAGACATCACAGAATGAACTTTTGGGACAGTCTTGTTACTATAAAAATCTCAGGGTTTTGTCAGGCTTGTGTATCTGATTAACGTTGCCTGCATGAGGTTATGGGCAGCCTGAAGTCACAAAGATTTTTAACCTTCGAGTAAACACAATCAATGGGCCATGGTGAACAATGAAAACAAAAGATAAAAATGTTAGTTGGCCCTGCAGCTCAGTGGGGTTTTTTCCCTAATGCTTCTTTTTCCGTCTATTAAAATACAAACCCTTTAGGCTGTATTAAAAAGAAAAACCCAAAAACTTTTTAGGAGATATTCACTCCCTCTCATACATACAGCATTGTGTCATATAACTTAACAATAGAGAATTCAGTGACAATTCCATCAATCCAGTCAAGTAAAGTTATAGCTAGAGTACCTTTGGTCTAATCAGAGAGAGTTATTCCTGTAAGGAAAAAGGTTTTTGATTTCAAGAGGCTGTAGAATTGCCCTTGAAGATATACAGAGAACTATTTTTCCTCCTGTAAAATTCCATTCAAAAGCTGGATAAATAGATGTGTATCTTCTTCTGACTCAGGAAAATTAACCAAAGAATATCTTATTTATATATAAATTAAAAAAAAAAAAAAAGGTGCAAAATGAAAACAATAAGATAATTCAGATTTTATCATTAGATTTGGAAGAGCTCCAGGGCTGAAATGAAAATTCAGAAATATTAAATATCTGGAACTTAAGTAAAAGATCCCTGGTGTAATTCAAAGACACATATTTACAAAACCACATTCACCAGAGTTGCTCAGCTATGCGAGCAAATAAGATCAGCTTACGGGATTTACAGCTTTCTAATGTCCTTATCAAAACTCCTTAATCAAAAGCCCTTAAGTAATTTATCTCTTATTTCCATGCTGAGTGCTCTAGAAACATGCTACAAAAGTGGATTAATGAAAGACATTGATTGTTTTTGATTTCTGACATACATTTATTTAAAGTTCTCTTCTAAAAAACTACTTTTCAATGTCTACTAGTGGTTATTTAGGACCTACAGTTTGCTCTGGTTCAGAATAAAGTAAACAAACACAAAGAATCCTTATCCTAGGACATTTCAAACCCAGTGCTATAAATAAAGGTTACACCATTGATTCATAAACTTGTGTAAACACAAACTCAAGCTAAGCAAAAGCATTCGATAAATCTCAATCTCTCACACCTTGCAATTCTTTCTGCATGTAAGACTGTGGCCTACTGAGAAAATCTCCATTAAAAATTGGAAGTAAAGATAACTAAAAAAGTTCCAACTTTTAACTGTTAAAAACTTCTCCCCCCCAAAAAAACCCCAAAAACCACCAACAAAATAACTCAAATACATCTCTTCTTGTGCTATGTAAGAAAGTTCATCTGCAACTTTAGCAGGACTGAGTTTGTCCAGTATTTAGTAACGGATTTGCTCCTTTTTTTCCTTTCCCTATAATTTTAGAAATAACTGTCAATATGAGAATTTCATATAAGTTTTTTCCCAAAGTTTTTAACAGCTATTTTGCAACATGTGATGCCTACATGCTTGTTATGTTCTGATTGTGTTTTGTCTGATGCCTCATACTCTGCCACAAACCTTCCTTGATTTATAATGAAAGCATTTTGCTTAGTATGTAAAGATGAAAGATCATAATGATGCTATTTTAAAAACTGTTTATCAGATGTAGCATTTGTGTAAATAACAGAGGTGTCATAAAATCTTTGACAGTGAGACTACAGTACCTCTTGTTCTTCCCTTTTATTCCTTTTTCCTTCCCCTTTACCCTCCATCCCTCACTCCTTCCTTTTGTCCCTCATTCACTCTTTTTTCTTTCCTCACTCTTTTCCCTCTCTTACAGTTAAAGTGAGATCACAATTCATGGTGCAGAGTAGTGTTTGTATATGGAACAAATACTTTTAAGCGAAAACAAACATCAAAAAATAGTGTATACTTAGATTTATATTTCTTTTCAACATTTTCTAAACTAGAGGAGCTGTTACGAAGTTCACCAGATGTTGCTGTGTTTTGCTATTTATACATCTTTTCCAAAAAAATTTTAATCTGATACAGAATCACTTTCTTGCAGACTTTAAATAGATTAGATATGGAAGGCTCAAACGACAATGGAAATTCTAAAGTAAGAATTCAGCTGGATTAAATAAAGTTCACGCAACCAGACGTGAAAATTTTAGTGAATATAGCAAAGCTCAGCATTATACTCCTTCACAGCTGAACAAAACATAAATTGCAATCATCAGCAGTTTGAGTCATCTGAAGGGATCAAAATACAAAAGTCTCAAAGTCTGTTAGGTAAGTTGAAAAAAATAGCCTGACTCTATTTTGACACCAAATAAAGCGATTGAGCAGGCTGGCTATCAGCCAGGGACAGGTTTTCTACTGAGTTGTTCTAGACATACATGTTGAAAATTTATACTGCAGAGGATATTTTAAGGTAAATGTCTTAAAAAACAGAAAATTAATTTCCAGTATGTATATATTCACTAGATGCATACTTATACAATTACTTTTATTACTTCCCAGAAGAACCCAGACCAGTGGTTCTTTGAGTAAGATATTTTCACACTTTGTTCTGAAATAAAAGCCTCAAAAAATTCTCTGAGATAAGACTCAGAGATAATAATTTCTGACATTTAGGAAATCTCTCCTGAGGTGATCTATTCATTGCAACTTTCCAAAGAATCACTTCTTTTACTAATCTGTGTACATTTTCAGAAGGACAGCAAAGGTGATTTTATTGAAAGGACACTGCACAGAAGTTAAATTAGAAACAGCCCCAAACTGGAGCTTTACATAGGGACAATGTCCAAAATTTTTTCCATATCCAGAAGATTCTGGATTTTTTTCCTCTGTTCTAGAAAATAGAAAACTATTTTTATTGCTATTTGAAATAAATTATTAACATACACATTGATGAAAAATTAATTTTTCTCAAATGCCAAATATTTCCAAAGTTATGATCAATAGAAATCTGTCTTACAATGACAAATGTTGATTAGATTCAGCTTGAAGTTAGATTGACACATCTTCTACTAGAACGTATTCAGGACAATCACATAAAAATTACTGAGATAATATTGCAATTATTTCAGGAGCAATCAAGAAGGGAAGTTAATATTCTTTTACTTTTGGAATCAATGCGATTGACCTCCATAAACAACTCAGAACCTCAGAATCTCAGAATCACAGAATCACAGAATACGCTGCGTTGGCAGGGACTCACAAGGGTCATTGAGCTTCCAGGACTGCATAGCACAATTNATTTTATTGAAAGGACACTGCACAGAAGTTAAATTAGAAACAGCCCCAAACTGGAGCTTTACATAGGGACAATGTCCAAAATTTTTTCCATATCCAGAAGATTCTGGATTTTTTTCCTCTGTTCTAGAAAATAGAAAACCATTTTTATTGCTATTTGAAATAAATTATTAACATACACATTGATGAAAAATTAATTTTTCTCAAATGCCAAATATTTCCAAAGTTATGATCAATAGAAATCTGTCTTACAATGACAAATGTTGATTAGATTCAGCTTGAAGTTAGATTGACACATCTTCTACTAGAACGTATTCAGGACAATCACATAAAAATTACTGAGATAATATTGCAATTATTTCAGGAGCAATCAAGAAGGGAAGTTAATATTCCTTTACTTTTGGAATCAATAACAACTCAGAACCTCAGAATCACAGAATCACAGAATACGCTGCGTTGGCAGGGACTCACAAGGGTCATTGAGCTCCCAGGCCTGCATAGCACAATTCCCAAATCACACCGCGTGCCTGAGAGCACCGTCCAAACACTTCTTGAACTCACAGGCACTTGCTGCTGTGACCACTTCCCTGTATCAACCCAGTGCCCAACCCCTCTCTGGGTGAGGAATGCTTTTCTAATATACATTGTAATCCCCCTGCCCGACACAGCTTCAGGGCGTTCCCTGAGGTCCTGTCACTGGGAACCACAGAGAAGAGATCAGTGCCTGCTGCTCCTCTTCCTCTCACCAGGAATTTGTAGACTGCAATGACAGCCTGTGGGGCTGACAATTCTGTGTCTCTGAAACTTCATAGCTGAAGGCCTGTCAGGATCTTTTCTTCCAAAGGGAAATCTTCTCACTTTCCCAAGACAAACCCTGCAGAGAAACTCCGGGGGGTGTTTTTCNCAATTCTGTGTCTCTGAAACTTCATAGCTGAAGGCCTGTCAGGATCTTTTCTTCCAAAGGGAAATCTTCTTACTTTCCCAAGACAAACCCTGCAGAGAGACTCTGGGGGGTGTTTTTCATCTCTGTTTTTCATAACATAGAATACATTGTTTCTCTTGCTTAGCCAATGATAGTAGAGAAGGTGGTGTTCCTATTCACTAATCACTTTTCACTTAGTGAAGTGCCTTACATAAGGTGTTTCATTTGTAAATAAACTCTCTGTCTTCTTAGCCTTCTGATGAACTACATCTGTAGTCTGTGTGTTTCTGTCCATGAGTAACTGCGACAGTCTCCCCTCAGCCTCCTCCTCTCCAGACTGAACAGGCCAAGTGGCCTCATCCTCTTCTCATACAGCTTCCTCTCAAGACCCTTCACCATCTTCATGGCCTTCCTTTGGACACTCGTTAATAACTTAATAACTTTCTTATATTGTCCAATGATCCCAAACAAAAACACAGAAAATTCCACTTGAGCATATGATACAAAACATAACTGGCAACAGCCCTGGACAAGCTACTTTAGTCAGCTCTGCTTCAAAAGTGTAGTTGGACCATACAATCTTCAGAAATCCTTTCCATTCTCATTCTCAGCAATTCTTTGATTCTCTGAAAGGTTTCCAGTGCTCTTTAATTCTGTAGTTTTAATGCTGGAAGAACTTCACTCCTGAAATCAATTATCATGATGCTATGTGATGAAAGTTGGTAGCCCATGTGATTTCTTTACTGATTTACTACCTTTTTCAATGTGCTTTTGTTCTGTCTGGCTTGACATTGTAACTGTCAAGTGTTCTTTATGTATTCTTCTATGGATGTCTCTAATATTTAAAAATATTTTACTGGGGTTTTATAAGTTCTTTGTTACCTGACACTATTTCAGACAGATTTCACTAAGAGTGTATAGTTGATTTTACTTGTTAGCCATTCTGACTGACCAATTTTTCCCTTTTTTGTCGTTGCAATAAAAAAGATTTTAAAAGAAGTTATTTCCAGAAACCCTTAATAGAGAAGTTGTTTCTGTGTTTCCTTAGTAAAATACCATTTGCCTTCATATATATGACCAAATATTGACTTTTGAAGTGTATTTTCCTTATTCTCCTCTTTTACTGAACAGTAGCTCAGAGTCTGAGTCTGCAAAATATTCTTTTGAGAGCGGACATATTGATAGACCACAGGAATTTGAAGAATCAAAGGACCTCACAGTAATATCTGAATAAGATGGGGTTTTTTATGTTTATCTACACATTTGTGTTCCCATTGTGAGTGGTCAGTTTCATAGGTGTCCTACAAAAAGACATGCCAAGTGGGTGCATCCTTAGATTTATGCAATGCATTTCTAGATTTCTCTCTTCCATTGTATTGCATGAAATATCTCTTATTAAACTCCTTAGTTTTATTTCTAATACTAAAGTTTTCATATAGATGTAGAAATATATTTAATTTCACTATAAGATTTTGAGTAAAAATAAGGTTTGTGGTGGTTTGCAACATTTAGCATTATCATTTATTTTTAGTATTATGCTTATTTAAGGAATGTTGCATTACATATTTTTTTTTTTTTACACTCTTGTAACACAATTAAAAGGAGCTCCCCTTCCTTAGACATTTATTGACCACTTCTAACTTAATATTTTATTTTTTTCTGTCATGTCAGGTTAATCAGGAAGATAGAGTGAGATCAAGAATACAGAGACATATGAGACACTCTATGACAGATTCCACTTCACTCTGAGAGATGAAATGAACAACTGGAAAAAGATAAAGGGATGGATAAAATGAAAGAGTTGCTGCTTGCAACAACAACTTGTAATACATAATGTATTTCCAGCAAGGGAAAAGTGCAACAGAAGCATTCCTCATGTAGATACAAAAGAATTGACCAGGTAACCTCTGATGGAAAGATTTTCCCTGGCCTTTCCAGGATGAGCCTCTAAGGACTGAATAGTTTTTATTTTACCAAATATAATGCCACTTCACAAGAGTAACAACACATAATCTAATTCTTTTTCTTTGCAGTGAACTTTGCATATATATTGGCAGCTCTGAAAGGAGTATGCCACAAATTAATGCCCTGGTTGACTTGCTATTTGCTACGTTGCAAAGTAAAAGTCAAAGCTGAATTAAAGTCTTGGTTTTGGAAATCTGAAGTCTGGAAGATAATAAAAACGACCATGTGATAAGAGGAAAATGAAGAATATTAATAATATTTGATGGTGACCAAGAAAAATGTCATTAAAATAATTAATCATATTATAAATAAATAATAGAGATTTACTAAAAAGACCCAAACAACCCCAAATGTGATCTAGATTCTAGAATTTTGAAAGTTGGAAAATTAACGGAAAAAACCCAACATATTTTGGGTTTACTTTTTTTATTGCCATATTTTTCTGTCTCTTTTGGGACCAACATATAAAGGGTGATTTCAGTACTTTTTTTCTTGTTGTTTGTTTGTTATGGCTATATATAATAAATTTTTATTTCTTAGCTAGTTTGAAATATATACTGTTCATGTGAGGTGACTATATGATCTAATATCTGAATTCCATATTTTTTTAATGACAGAGCACAATGAAGCCTGAAACCATTTAAGTGATATTTCTTTGCCAAAATTCCAAAGGTTGACAAGTGATTTAACTGCAACTGAATCATGACTTGGAACAAGAAGCAGAAATACAACAAAATAGTTGAAGGATGTCGATGCTTTTTGTGACTTTTAGCTGATTACAGCTGTTTTGAAATTAAAAGAAAAATCCATAACTTTTAATGAGTTTCTGTATTAGGGGTAGCACTGACTTCACATTAGAATGAAGAGGCAAATGATTGCAAATAATGGTGACTGTGTCATAAGTCATTGTTCTCTCTAACAAGCAAGTAGCATATGATCACTCTATGAATTTTTCAAGAGGTCTTCAGATTCCATATGCATTGGAGTAATTCAGACACATGGGCAATACCAGACAAGCCTGAATCTGCAGCTAGATATTTCAGCAGACAATGAGTTTATATATAACTTTGAGTCAGTGGACGTAGTACTTCTCACATCTGAAATGAAAAATACATATTTCACTTTGTGACTGCTATTTAGACACAGCATAACTTACATATACTTCTCAACCTTCTTTCTGGAAACTAATTCTGTTATCTTATCCTCAGATCTTCCAGATTCTTGAAAACATTCTGTTAAATAAATGAGAAAAAAAATGCAATTGTGGTTTCTTGGTTTTGATTTGGCTTGTTTTGGTTGGTTGGGTTCTGTTTTTTGGAGGAAAATACGGTCCTCAAATTTATAAAACATACCAAAGCCTTTTAAAATTGACAGAATACTGAGTAACTGCCAAAAATCAGATATTCAGTACGTAGGATTTGTCTGATTCTGATGCAAATTTGTATGCAAATATCTGCCTAAGTTGAAATGTACAGATTTCCTCACAAATGTATATTAGCAGGTTTTGTGAAAAAAAAACCAACAAAAAAACCACAAACCAAGCAACAGAACCCCGCAGTAAAATGAATTTCAATAAATCTGCAAATATTTCATCATAATTTGAAGTACTTATCGATAAATTTAATGATTCAGCATTTTTTGAGAAGAGGAAAAAATTACCTAATGATTGTTTAATTCCAGATTGAACTAATGTCAGGTCTTTAATGAATAAGAAATACATTAGGTGAATTTATGACCATGGATAGGTGAAAGCCAACAATACATGAGGATTAAATGTAAAGAAATAAAAAGATGCATCCCTTAGCTCTCTTGAGCAAAGTGACAGTGTGAAAAAAAAAATTAAAATTAAAAAATGGTGAGTGTAAACTGTATTTTAAAATATCTGTTCTATAGGACAAAACTTTGATTTTTAATTTAACACACTACTATGACTTTGATGCATATCTATAGTTTAAGGGTACTCAATCACAAAATTCTTTTGCTTGGAAAAGATCTTTAAGATCACTGAGTCCATTTTAATTGTTTTGAAAATTAAATCATGTCACATTCACTGGTGTACAATATTAGCAAGGATAACCTTGTGGAAATGAAAAATAAAAGCAGTTGCACCATGAGACCATCTAATAACTAATATCCTCAGTTAAGCATCTGTAAGGATTTAAGTGGTCTTCCCATTTTTCTTTCAATTGTGATGTATTCTGAAGAGTTCAGGCCTGCTGCTGAAATACACTTCTTGCAGATGTTTTTCTGCTTAAATAAAATCACAGCCTACTCTAAATTTTCAAATGTAGCAACTTATCTAGAGGAGTCAAATTTACAAGTCTTTATCTGGAACCTCAGTTTAAATGAGAAGAGGTATGATTTACACTAGCTGTAATATCTGCTTCAAAAAATGCTTTTAAAAGGTTGCATTTAAAACAGACAACTTTTCTGTCAGAGAATTTTAATAGGAACTGATAAATACAGCAACAAAAACAGTAAGAGGCAATGTAAATACTTCACATCAATCTCATCATATGATCCTCATGTATTTTAGTTTTATTGTAAATTCTCAGAAATTTTTCATGTTCTGGGGAAAAAGAGATTTAATTGAAGGAGAAATGGAAACCACTGGGGAAAACCAGAGTGAATTTTAGATCTATTGCTGCTTTTCTCTCAGGTAAAACATTTTTTTCAGATTCAGAGCTGGACAACATTAAACCTGAACTGTTTGCAGAAGAGAAGGCATATAATAAATAAAATGTGTGGCCTCAGAAGAAGGAAATGGAAAACACGTATAAAAATACCACATATGGATGTTCTGCTTAACTCCAATAATGACTTCAGATGACAACAATTTTCTTACAACAGAAACAAAGCAGGAAAATGAAGAAAGAAAGGTATGTTTGGGTAGGTTCTCACATGTCCCCTACTACTAGGCAGCTGGTGCTGTTGAGGTCAGGATTGTCTCTAATTGTACTGAAATTAACTCAGTCCTCATGAAACTGGGGCCTGATCTGGGAACTACAAAGTGGGTACTAAGAAACCAGAAACCCATCTATTTCAGTGCTTGCTTAGCTGGATAGCATGTTTTATTTGTTTGGTAGATAGAGGGCAATATGTATATCTTCCTGTCATAATACTCAGGTTCAGACACATCAAGTTTGATGTTTAACTGTATCCAGGAGCTGCATCTCACAGTCGTGACTTTTACAGCTCAGTTTTCCTGAGTTCCCTCCTTGGCATCTTATCTGATGCTGATTCACAAGCTCTCACCTGCCTCTCATATACCCTACATGGCAGCTTCCTTTGTTTGAACTGCTCTTTCACATAAAAGAAACTTCCCTACTTGTCTTTCCTACCCATATTCCCTGAAAAGCTCTGAAGTAGTCAGGCTTTGATTGTTGCTTGTTCTGTCTGTTTCTCAGGCTATGTGCATTTATGTACATACAGTTGAGTAGGAACTCCCTTCAGCCTGTTCCATATTTTTATTGTTTCTGCAGCTCATTCACAACTTGGGTGGGTAAAGGCTTTCCAGAGAACACCAGCAGCCTCACCAATAATATTTTGAAGAATTATTATTCTAAGTCTCACGTTATAAATATGTTAATTGTTTTAGATGGAATAAAAAGAATCATCCTACCTCATCTTGTGCCAAACCAATTTTTTCTTCTCAGCATTTAATATTAATATTACAATCTGCATGTATAAAATCTAAATATGCAGAGAAATCAGAAACTGCTATTGATTTATTGTGCTGGACACTGAAGACCAGAGGGCAATTTCTTTGCTAAAAATATTCATGTAGCCAAATCAATGAAATTAACAAAATCCAAGTTTGGATCTTATTGTCCTCTGAGGTATAATTGTTTCATGCACTGTATTACCATCTTTATAAACTATGAAAATAGTAATACAAAATAATAGGTGTATTTTTTTCCTTATGTCAAGTGGACGGAAATACAAAATAGTCTAACCCATAGCAATTCCTTATAATTTTCATTCCCCAAAGTGTGTTTCTTTTTCATTTACCCTTATAAGCAATACAAAGAAAAAAGAGGAAAGATGGGAAAGTAAGTTATATTGCCTGAATGCAATTTTCTCCAGCTGTGCTCCCTCAAGGACATTAGAAATTTATCTACTCATTTACCTTTAGTTAGAAAGTATTACGCAGTTTTATCTGAAAATACATGAAAAAGATCAATTACAGGACTAGGAATTCTACATGGTCAGATGATCTATTGCTTGATCATCCAGCAGGATCTACTAATAGCTGTAATAGAAAGACTTTAAAATAACTAAGACATTAATTTTTTTCACCATATGCTCATAATCATAATTTTCTTGCTATGGGTCATTGTATGGCTACCATGAAAAGAAAGAGACAAGTAGCATAGACTTCTCTGTTAATTGGTGTTCTTTATGTAAGTTGAGAGCAATTGGCACAAAATATGTTGGAAATTGTAATATAGCTGGCCAAGACTTTATAATGCTTGAGTTTCCACGGTGATGAAATAGTTTTTAAAGGAAAAACAACAACAAACAGATGGCAAAAGAAGAAAATAAACTAAGGATAAAAAGTAATGTAAAGAATAGAAATCAACAAATAAATAAAGACAAAGAAATAAAGAAAATTAATCAAAGAAGTTTAAGACTGGAAATAATATTTTTATTAATAATTATTTTAAAATAATTCAGCCTGATATTCTTCTACTTGGCGTTCCCTTTAAAAATCTGAAGTACCAATTCACATGATTTCCAGATGTCTTTTAGAATTTCATTGGCTTTGTATCTTGCTAGAGTTGATAGCTATAAACAAAGCATCTAGAACCCACATGAAAGCAATTCTGAACCAAAAGAACAAGTTCATTAAATAAGCAAAATTTAAGAAGACAATAATATAGCAGACAGGTGATGATCCTAAACTACTTCTGCTTTTAACCAACATGGAGCTCTTAAATTTTGCTGAGAGTAAACATAGAACTGAGAATATTACTTTACTTGGGTTTATTACTTAACCAATCTTCTGTCACTAGTTCAGCTGCTTCTGGTCTCTAAGTACTTCCTAGATATTTATGAATATCAAATTCAAAGAAATGAGAGACTATGTAATGCTATGATACACTTTTTTCTAACAGGTGTACTAGCTGACAATTTAGCCTTTGAAAGGTTAAAGTGCTTGTGTCAGATCTCACTGTCCTGTAAAATGGTTCTGTACTTGCAGTACTAAGGATTGGTAGAGCAGGTAGACCCCTGATGTAATTATTCATAATAGTTCCTCGACCAAATCAGTATGCAAAGTATACAAAATCAGTATACTACCTTCAGTAGTTCATATTTATAAGTGTGATCTCTGAGTATGGTGAATTCTGAGCACTGGAGTTTTTGAACTATATTATGGAATTTGTTATATATGTTAGGAAATCAGTGAACAGGTGCCCAGATTTTTGTCACTTGTCATCTGACATATACAGAGTGGGATCAGGAATTCTCTGGAGTATAATGAAAGGACAGAATAAAGATTTATGTTTCTTTGTAACCTTGCCATTTCATTATTTGCCACAGTTTCTGTTTTACAGACAAAACAGAAGTTATGCCAGACTGACTACGTTGAGTCACAGTACTGAAAACATTCCAAATGCGTGTAAATCCATTTGTAGCAGCACAAGACTATGTCTTGTTCAAACATGAAGAACAGGTTGTCACACTGACAATCTAAAAAACAATTTGAACATACAACAGTGCAACTCAGACAGAGAAAAACACATTCTGGCCCCAGCAGCTTAGCATGGGTCTCCACATGAACCCAGTTAATTAGTTTCCAATTTATAAAAAAGTTAGAGTTGATAGCTTTTTGTTTCAGAATGAAAATATTTCTAATGTCCAGGTGAGTAAGAAAAATTTGAAGAAAAAAACAAGCCTGGAAATTGTTTAGAGAACCATATTTTAGAGAATCAGAAATGTACATTTTCCTGTCATAAATGTTTCAGTAATAAATGAGTTTGTAACGCTAAGTTAAGATTGTTAAGTCACCAAAAAGTCAGCCTTGATATACTATAATAATCTCTCATATTCCACATTAACCTTATTTCTTTAAGTATTTTGAACAAATGTTGACTATTAAAAGTGCGATGTGAAGTGGAGCCATTTTATGTTGAGTTTCATAAAGACATGAAGCAGACTAAAGAAAAGAAAAATAAAATAAGTGTTCTCACCTTCCCATGGTAAATGACAGATTTAGTGCAGATTGTTTGGCTTTGGGCTTTTTTTCCCCTTAAGAATAAAGAGGAACCTCAGAGATCAATACATGAAAGCCTCAGTCTTGAATTGACAGTATTCTTTTTTAAAAAAGGAGTATACCCTATGTATTAAATCTCAGAAAAAGACACAACATACTGAATTCTGTTTGTGATCTAGGGGAAACCATAACATTCATTGAGTCTCTGATCAGCATGGAAAAGAGCAAAAGCCTGTTCTGGGTCTGTCTGGAATGGGGTTAACATTTTTTCATAGCAGTCCACATAAAGCTGTGCTTTAGATTTTTGACCAGAATAGCTTTGATAGCAAGCCAATGTTTTATTCATTGTTGAACATTGCTTGAAGAGCATCAAAGCCTTTTCTATTTCTCATTTTTCCATGTTACCTGGAAGTAGGCTGAGGGTAGGTAAAACACTGTGAGAGGCACAGCTGGGACAGTTGTCCTGATCTGACCAAAAGAGTATCCAGCCTTATGCATAGCCAAGCTCAGCAAAAAGAATTTTGGTGTGACACCCAGGCACGTGTCCTGGGAAGCTGGGCCTCAGCACACATAACTGTTACTTGGGAAATCAGACGCCATAACCATGAATGTGTTGCCCTTGTTGATCCTCCCTTTTCTAAGAGTTTATTCCTTATAGAGACCCAATGACTTGTGATTGTGTCTGTTGTCCTCTGCCCTGCCTCCCCCACACCAATCTGACCTTTATTTCCTGTAACCCTGCTCAAGTGACAATCACCAGTGGCACTGGTAATGGACACATCTGGTCATAATGGCTGCACCAGGCTCAAAGTGGACTTGGGGGAGGCACAATTTGCACAAATAGCACAAAAAGCTATGTGCAATGAGCAATGTGTCCACCTAATCATGGTGTTGCTTCAGTTTGGAGGAATTGTACTTCTGCAGTAAATATTCAAATACCACAATAATACAGTTAATTTACTCTATAGTGCTTAGCTGGGGGCTCATTGAGCTTTCTTACACAGCAGCAGTCATCACACATTGCATAACACCTCTTAAAGTTAGTCTTGAGGTTAAGAGATTCCATGCTGTAAGAGATTATCAGTAAGTGATTAATAAAATACTAAACTTTTAAATCTTAACTAAGTGCTTTAAAGGGTTGGTTCTGCACATAAAATCCTTTAGACATAAACAGCTGGCAAAGTCTGGGCTAAGTCTGGATCCAGCTGCACCTAAACCCCTCTCTGAGGAGGAGTTTAGAACACAAGAGGGTCCTTTCTGAACCTCATGACTTGGCAGAAGGCTCTCCCTAAGTTTTGTCTGTCCTTTATGCAGTAGGTGATCAAGTGTACCTTGCCATCAAATCTCATTAGATCACTGATGCATTTCCTATTTTCCAAACTTCATTAAGTCTCTGCTTTATAACAGTAGAAATATTGCTACTTCTCTCTTAAAAGTGTCATTCCATCTGCGACATGACATATCTGTAGTCTCTTGAGTGGCTCTAACATTTTTATTACATCCAAATTCATCAGGCAAGCTGATACCATCTGGAACTGCAAAAAAAGAGCTACTTCATATAAATAAAGATTAATGCTAGCTACATACTTGACAGCACAGCAGGGATCAACCCTACTGATAAAGGTCATGACCCATAACCTTTTTTCTTCTGTTACTGTAAATATGGGTGCAAAACTCCAACCAATTCACTTTATAACCAGCAGTAGATTTTCTTAGCTGTTGGTGCAGCAACTGGTTTTGTTGTTTCTTTTGTTTTTTGTAATGGAAAGAAAAAAATATATTCTAATATTTTAGGAACAACTATCAGATTTCTGTAGCATTTCCTCCTTTTTAATTCCTTGGATGATGAAACAGGCAATAGTCATCATACATTTAGCTTATAACAGAACTTTCTAGTGGATATTGATATAAATTGTCAGTGAAAGGCTTGGGGTCAATCAAGCTAAATAGATACATTCATCTATCATCCCTCCAATGCAAGGGAGCAGCAAAATTACAAGTGTATGATGAAAAGTTAATTTAAGAAACCAACCACCATTTTCTTTTCTTTCATTTGGATTGAGGTCCTATGACAGTCTTGAAAAATCAAATATTTTTTTTCTCCTTTGAAGCCTTACCTCCAAATCTCCACAATTCTCATAACAGATGCTTAGTGATGGTACAGTAATGACATTAAAGGATGAGAGACTATTAGCCATATACTTGTCACTGAAGTTTTTTTAATATAATATACACAGTCTCATTTATTTTTAATATTTTTAATATTCTTAATTAATATAATAAACACAGTCTCATTTTTTTCTTGAGATAATATATTTTAGTAACTCCTAGGATTGCCAACATAAAGGACCTCAATCTCAGCCTGTGACTAAAATATACAGGGATAGCAAAAAAAAAATCTATTTATATAATAGACCATGAGATAAATCCTGGATACTACTAATGAAAGCAACAAAGCAAAAAGATAAATATCAATGAAGAATTTAATGGCAATTTTTTTTTAATTTTCTTTCTTTTTTTTTTTTTCCTTCTCTTCCTATTAGGCAGAAAAATCAGCAATGACAATTATAGAGGATAGTTGATCAGCAAAAACCTCATAGAAAGTGATTTCTCATATCCCTCTGGCCCTAATCAGTTGCATGTAACGGACAGGACCAGCTTTATTCTTCTAATACTTGGTGTAAATCTGGAGTAAGTGTATTGACTTCAGCAACATTATTCTATATTTATGGTGATTTGAAAGAAACGATGATTTCTTCTTATCTGTTATAAAGAATAATGGAGATTTCTTCTATATATATCTTGAAGTTTATATTGTGATTTCTTCTTGTTTTGTCCAGTTTTCTTCAGTATCATTAAAACTTCTAGAACTCATTTTAAATGTTCTCAGATTTCTTTCTCTCTTATGCAGTTCTCAGTCACACAGGGACTTAAACTTTTGGGTTGACCACATTGTTTTTGCTGCTCTTTTAACTTTATACATTTATTTATGCTTAGATGGCTTTTTCTTCCTTTTTTTTTCCTAATGTGACCCACCAAGAATAGATTCTCCCTTTTCCTCTCTTGATTTTTCATGAATTATTGAATTTGGCCATTTTTATTCACTTGTTTCACATTTCCTTCAAGTCAGCATTTCTTACAGTGCAATATCTTTGTGTTTGCTGACCTCTCTACAGAACTCCATCAGCATTTCAAACCTAATGACATTATAATAATGGTATCCTACGTGCTTTCCAACTTTAACCTTGTTTATCTTACAGCGGTAGCCTGATTTTCAATTATAAGGCCCTGGTGACCTCATTTGCTGCTTGTTCAACTTACTGTGTGAGAGAGAAATGTTTTCAAAACTATTTCTGTCGCTTTCTTATTTCTACTTCACTTGCTCTGATCTTTCAGCACAGAAAATCACAAATAAGTACTGTGTGGCTATTTGAGACAATAATCTTCTGCATATGAAATTTTATATGCCACCTCCTTATACCATTTAGACCTATATATAGCAATACAAAATATGTTTTCCACAAAAAATTATGCTTACTTTTTCAGTTATTTAACTCAGTCCTTATTATTTCAACATGTCAGTCAAAAACACTTTAAGCAGTTAGAAGGGTCTCTCCTACTCATAATTTTGATATCCTATGGTCACTTCTAGCTCCACATATGGTAGTCTGGGAATTAAAGTTAACAGTCTACTTGAGAGCTGTCCTTTCCAGAATAGAAGCAGAAGACAGATTCATTATCAACATTTTGCAGGTATCATTATCATCAATTGATTATTTCCCCTCTGGATGTCATGCCTGGAGACCTTGACAACATTAAGAGTTGTGACCATGCAAAACGCATGAATTTCAACAAGGCCATTTGCAAGGTCCTGCCCCTGGGTCTGGTCAATCCCAAGCACAAATTCAGACTGGGCAGAAAATGGATTGAGAGCAGCCCTGAGGAGGACCAAGGGGTGTTGGTGGATTTGAAGCTTGACAGGACCTAATGTTGTGATTTGCGACCCAGAAAACCAACCATATCCTGGGCTGCATCAAATAAAGGGTGACCAGAAGGCCATTTTATGCTCCTGCCTTTGTTTTAAGAGCTGAAAGGTCTTTTGCCTTTTCTATAGCTGATAAGGTAATGTTAGGTCACAGATTGGACTTGATAATCTCAAAGGTCTTTTCCAACATAGTTTATTCTGTGATTTATTCTATAATAACCTCTCCTCATTTTGCTCCTATTATTTTAATGTGTATTTTTACCTCTTCAGAAAATCATCTCATGAGATTTTGACTTGAATGAATGCAGCTGATTTCTCATTCTAACATCTTGCATCATCCTGTGAAGTATATTATATGCTATGGAGTATCTAACACTCTTTATATGTTTATGAGAATTCACTCTGATTTGTGTTCGATCATACAGAAAAGCATTTGTAACCAAATATATGTCTTTTTATTATAATGCTGACTTTCACAAAATATTTCATGCGCGATGAAATGTTTTACTTTTATAACAGGCTGATTCACCTAAAACTTTCTTCAAGTGAGTTCTGATCCAGACTTTTTAAAGATAAAAATATTGGATGCAGTTGCAAATTGAATTTTTATGAAAACAGATTCATAGTGATAAATTTTTATTGAATCATTATATCAACAATACAGATTGCAATGACAGAGAAGTATTTTTTTCTATGCTAAGTCCAAAATGTAGACAGACTATGTGTGAATTTCCTTGTAAATTAAAAAATTGGTAACAAAACTTCTGATACAAGCTTATATGTTGATGCACACTATACATGTACAGTTTTTCTTAGTTATTAGTAAAAGCCAGTAATAAAGAAGCTGTCAATAAAGTAGCAAGTATAGAAAGACTGGAATTTACCCTCTTGAATGTAAGGGTCTCCTTCCAAGTCAGATTGCCAGTAAACATATTGTGAAAAATTTTATATATTTTAGGAATGAAAGTAATTTTTACAAGCAGAATAGGACAATGCAGTCAGTGCTGTAGGGTATGAACCATACAGTGCAAAATCTGGGATAAAAAACATTGGCCAAATGTCTTCAACAAACAAACCTATAGACAAAGACAGCCACAACAAACATACAATCCTGTAAGCTGTAAACAACAGCTTTTGAAATGCATCTTATATTCTTCAGGCTGATATATTCCTCTGTGATAGAGTATGTTAAGCTCTGTCAAGTGAACATTTTAATTGAAGGGATTTCTTAAAATCACAGCCAAGGAAATAATTATTAGAGGAGAAATTAGAGGACTTATATCCCACTACATAGAAAATTTTTTGCACAAATTTATAAGGATAATTAGTGTCATACACTTTCTACTTTCCCCTGCAGTTACAGGCATTTAAAATTTCCTAGGAGAAGAGAACAACCCCCACCTTGCCACAAGCTCCTTTCAGGTAGTTGTACAGGCCAATAGTCTCCCCTCAGCCTCCTTTTCTCCAGTCTGAATAACTCTCTTCAGAGCCTTCTTTCAAAGTTGTGATCTCCTTAAGGAAAGACCAGTATTTGTAGAAAAAATTGTACTTTTGCTTATTTCACATATTTACATTGAGATTAATTTCTCTTCAGGAAGTCTCCTACAGGTATTCTAATTTTATTCCTATCAAGAAACCTGAAACTGTATAAATAGAGAGGTTATATGTCAGACTCCATGCACAGATGTGCATGATTTGTACTTGTATGTATGATTAACTATGTGGATGTGTACAAATATCCAAAATAAAATACATTCGTCTGACAAAAATACATACACAATTTATGATACTCTATAGATGGAATTAGAAATGAAAAATTTTTCCTTCCCAATTTTTCCGTTTTTTTTGAATATTCTGGAGATATTGCTATACCATGCAGGCTAAAGAGAGAAAGAAAAAGAAGATAAAAGTTAATAACATTCCAATTTCAATTTTTAATAAATATGAAAAGAGTGGAATTCTACTAGAATAGACCAAGGCTAACACTTGAAAAATATGACACTTAGCCAAGGTTTAATAATCAAATGTTTGGGACATTTGGGGCTCAGATTGAATGTAATATGTTTGTTCCCACAGACAATAAAGACTATAATAAAATTCTCAGGAAGATGGATTAGGGACCATGAAAATGCCAACTAATCTGTTCCATCAACTTAGATGATACTACTCCTTCATCACTTCTTATAAGCTTAATTAAAACATCATTTAAAAAAACCCCAAAGATTGCTTTAACAAATTGAAAAGGAAAACAAGTCTTGATTGCTTGCATTTCTCAGGTCTATACACTTTATTGTAAGCAAATGAGAGAACTTGACACAGTGTGTACAAATTTATTCATTTACAGAATCACAGAGTATGCTGGGTTGGAAGGAGCCCACAGGGATTATCAAATCCAATGCCTGGCCCTGCGCAGGACATGCAAAGAGTCACACCATGTGCCTGAGAACATTGTCCAAACACTTCTTGAACTCTGTCAGGCTGGTGCTGTGTCTGCTTCGCTGGGGAGCCTGTTCCATTACCCAACCACCCTCTGGGATATGAACATTTTTTGAATATCTAACCTAATCTTCAGCTAACAAAACTTCAGGCCATTAGCTGGGGTCCTGTCACTGATCAAGAGATCAGTGCCTTCCCCTCCACTTCCTCTCATGAGGAAGTTGTAGACAGCAATGAAGTCTCCCTTCAGTCTCCCCTTCTCCAGACTGAGCAGCCCAAGGGACTTCAGCTGCTCCTCATATGTCTTCCCCTCAAGGCCTTCACCATCTTTGTAGCCTCTTTTGGACCCTCTCTAATAGCTTTGTATCCTTATATTTTGGCCCCCAAAACTGCACACGGTACCCAAGGTGAGGCCACACAAGTGCAGAGCAGAGCAGGACAATCCCCTCCATCAACCACATGGTGATGCTGTGCCTGAGGCACCACAGGACAAAATTTACACCACGACTGAGCTCATACTGCATACTTTCAATCACAAGATAATAACAGGACTTAGTCTACAGTACTTGCTCACAGAATTCTATTAGATCTGATATAAACTGACAATTATTATTTGTATAAAGAGGCCTCTGCTAAATTTAATTAGACATCGGAAACAACACTGAATCAATTCATGAAATAACATCTGTATTTAATTTAATGGTTCAATGGAAATTATGAAAACAGTTCTAACCCATTTGATTATATGAAAATTTTATATATTATATAAAATTAGTATCATTCTGTTTCAGAAATGAAAAAATAAGTGGTGTATTCTGTGTTTCAGAATGTATGCAGAGTGTGCAGCAGAGTGACTCTTTCTAAAGAGTTAAAAAATTACCTACATCAATGTGTTATTAAATGACCAGAGAATCTCAACACTGGTTTGTAAACAAGTACTAGTTATGCAAATGAAATGGTCATGGTTTTGAAGGGTAAAGATGAAGATATTTTGAGATTTTAAGTGAAATTGCGTTAGGAAGAACCTACAAAACTTTCACTGATACCTAATGCAGTCCAATTTCGTAGACTGAATATATATACGGGGAAAAAAAATTGCATTTGTAAACTATATATTGATAATATTTATATACCGGGTTTGTTGAATTAATGTCTTACAGACCTTTGAGTTCTTGACTTTAAAACCTTCATGACCATCTTCCTAAAAAGTTTCAAGTTTAAAACTGGAAACAAAGCTATGTAGCTCCAATCTTCTTTGCATTCATCAAGATGGTCAGATGCATGGCAAAGGTCTGTACTACATGAGCTAATGAAAGTCATAGGAATAGAAGCAGATATCAACTGGCTGTAAGTTGGAGGATGCAAAATTTCTGTCAATGTTTTTACAACTTTCTCCTGAGAGCTAAAGAGTGAATTTCAGGGTTCCTTTCTTACCACAAACTGCCAGGTTTTACTGCTGGTAATAAATTTGCTTGTCTCCCATTCTTGCTTACCCTTACCTCGTTTTGTTTTTTTTCCCTCTTTTGAACTATAATAGTCTCAAATTGATCTCTTTAAAAATCAAAGATTCCTTTAACCTTTTGTTTTCTATCCTATGCCAGTTTCCTCTCTCCAGGCTTCTAATTCTTGTCTCAATCTACTTTTTCATGCAGGTATACTTTCCTCTTCAGGATTCTATAGTAATTCCATATAACTCCTTTTTTTAACTTCTTCTAACCATTTTCACACCAATTTTTTCAGGACCTATGTCATGCTCCCAAACTAGCTGAGGCTGCTACTATTGTTTGTAGCTTGAGGTCTAGCATTTTGAGCTGAATACCTGTCCCTTCACTCCAGCTCAGTTCCAATATTTCAATGTTGAAGAAATTTTTTACTATCTCCCCAGCATTGTTTATAACACATGCAGTGCAGACATGCTAAAAATTCAGGAAAAAAAATATAGGTACACACTTACGTGTGAATGTGCCTGAAATTATGGCAACTATTGCAAGAAATAATGGAAAAAGAGGAGTGAAGAATGATGATAAGGATGGGGTTTGTGTTAAAAACCAGACCTGTTTGTATAATACTCCTAAATTTGTTATACACTAAGAGGTCAACATATCTTATATAAGAAGCCAGGAATTCATTGTCAGTTTAACTGAAATTCTTTTCACTATAATCAAATACAATGAGTTCCTATTTTCCTTTGGCTTGCAATGGTAATAAGTCTCAGCACACAAACATATCAATATATAAATATATGAGAAAAGTAATATATCTGCATATTCATATATCTATTATTCTAAAAACCACAGAGCACACATTACTTATCTGTGACCTTCCCTCCCTCTGCCCATATCCCACAAACTCCATTTAAATTAATTTTGCTGTAAGTCTGGACACTGTCACTGAGCTTCCTTAAGGGGTCCTGGACTTGACTGGTTACTTTGTTTCATAAACAACTTGGATGCAAGTTTGCAGTTGATAGAAAACTGGGAGGAGCTGTTGAAGGAAGGAAGGCCCTGCAGGGAGACCTCAGTGTATTAGAGGGCTGGGCAATCACCAGCCTTATGAAGTTCAAGGGAAAGTCCCGTATTCTGCACCTGGGATGGGGCAGCCCTGGATGCACAGACGGACTGGGGAATGAGAGGCTGGAAAGCAGAGCTGCAGGAAGGGACCTGGTGGTCCTCGTCGATGGCAAGTGGAACATGAGCCAGCAGTGCCCTGGCCAACCCTGCTCTGGGGGCATGGCCAGCCAGGCAAAGGAGGGGATTGTCCTGGTCTGCTTTGCATTGGGGTAGCCACACCTTGAATATTTTGTGCAGTACTCAGTGAATCCTGTGTTTCTGTGTTTGCCAACTTTATTTTAATTTGCTCTTGAATGTGGTTTCTGGTACCCTACTTGTCCAGTATACCATAAGGCTGTTCTACAAAGGAAGAGAAGGCAGCAGNGGCAAAGGAGGGGATTGTCCTGGTCTGCTTTGCATTGGGGTAGCCACACCTTGAATATTTTGTGCAGTACTCAGCAAATCCTGTGTTTCTGTGTTTGCCAACTTTATTTTAATTTGCTCTTGAATGTGGTTAGTTTCTGGTACCCTACTTGTCCAATATACCATAAGGCTGTTCTACAAAGGAAGAGAAGTCAGCAGCCAAGGTGATCACAGCACATTAGCTGCACCAGCTACACATAGATGGTTATCATAGCAGGTTGTCTCCAACATCTAGTGACAATTGAGCAATCTTCTCCATAATTTTACCAAGCAGAAATGAGACTAACAGGCCTGCATGTTCCAGGGGCATTCTTCCCCTGCTTCTTGAAAATTGTGACAATGTTTGTCATTTTTCAGTCATAGATGCCTACCCATTAGGCAACTGCTGCTCTGGCTGCGTAAGTTACAAGTCCAGCCTCAAAATAGTGAAAAGCTGAATAAAGCCTGTTCCCTGTCAGCAGTCAGTACTGTTATAGATAGATACACTTATTAACCGGACTGGTTTTGTCCCACTTTTTCTAATCCTACCATGTGTGTTTAGAGCTGTAGCTACTTTTAATTTCTGCTCTTTAGTGTAAGTTTTAAATATTTTCAACACCTCTCTCTCCTTAGCCATGCATTCAGTGAAATTGCTTCTAGCCTTGCTGTCCAGCTGGAGGGATCAGTATTTTGCATGAGTATGTAGTGATAGAGGATTTAAGAGAAATTGTTCTTTTTCTAAAACTGTAGACTCAGGGAAATGACATTATGGGAAAGCTGAATTATTCTCAGCTATAGTAGTAATATATAGTACTTTTTCAGTCAATGTCTCATTTGAAAACAATTATTTGAAAATTCCACTCATCCTTCTAATTCACTTGGATATATTATGCTTTCTAGTCTCAGTCTGTAGACTGACAGCAAATTGTTCAGTACTGCCTCAAGTCCTGAGTATTCTAAATTCATGTAAAGCCTCATTGGTCCTGATTCTTACATCTAGTAATATGAGACATTCATTTGAAAGAAGGCAGAAATTGACTTTATGGTGACTCAGCTGTTCTACAGAAGTCAAAAGATTATTCATTTTTTTTTTTGACTTCACAAAACTCTAAGCAGTGTTTTTCATCTATTGACAGTTTTTTTTGTCCAGTGACTGCTGTGATTCCTTCCTACAACATAAAATTTAATTGAATACACTACATTTATCTTTGAACAGGACTTTTCAGAACTCATGTGTGATGTACTTCTTTCTGCATCCCAAGAGATGGAGATGGGAGAAAATTCCTGTGTATTAGCTATGTCATACTCTCTCTCATAGTTCCATACCAACCAGGCTGCCGTAAAAATCTCACCTCCTTATCAAATAGATGTCTTTAACTGCTTTGAGGAAATGACTCTTCAGATGCTATAGGACAGAGTAATTCAGTTTCTATTGTGCCTGTCAGCAAGCTGAGAACGTCTCGAACAGGGATGCCAACCTGGACACTACATTTTTGCTATACAATCATGTAAAACCAATGTAGATCATTCCTAAAAACAAAAATAATCAACTATCCTTCTATCTCTTCAAACATAATTATTTTTAGTTTGGTATACATCACATAAATGTCTTTGTTTAGGCTCAGCTACTTACTTTTTGCTTTAGAATATCAACTACAAATGTAGTACAGGAGCATGGGGGAAAAAAATCTTCCTTCTCTGAGTCTACTCTAATGCAAAACAGGCAAGAAAAATTTAAATAAGTGTCTCCCCAGGTCACTTTATACAATGATTATCTAGGGAAGGATTATAAGAGATTTAAAGTCCTTTTATTTATGTGGATTTTTATGAAATGGTGAAAAGACTGCTGAAAACTGCAAAACATAAGTCACTCACAATCTGTCCTTGTTTTCAAAACTTATTCCAATTCCCTATGTCCCACAACTATTTCTTTGAAAAGTTATCAGGGAAGTCAATAGGCAGAAGAGAGCCCTATGTTTGAATTCTGAAATACATTTTCTAGCAACTAGTGTTCAGTAAAGCAAATGAATTAACTGATGTGAAGTTTTCCCCTGAAGCCTCCATGTCTTGGTAAAAGCAAATTAGTTTTTATTCTGTAAAAATAGAATATTAGATCTTCTTCTAATATTTGAAATATAAGCTGAAGCCAAGTGATATTATCATTTTTAATCAACAAATAAGACAAGAGAGTGCTTTACACTGATTACCAATTACCATTTCAATAATTTTGAAATTATTTCAAAATTTCAACAAATTCTGTTTTCTTGTATTTGTTTTGATATCTTTCTATTGTAAATACTGCATTAAGCAACGTTATTGCTGCCCTAGATTTTTTCATATCCCTTCATTATTTTCTTATTTAAAAGGAAGAAAAATAAATTTAAATAAAGTAAGTTAAATTTTTGACAAGAAGTTTTTTTTAAGGTAAAAAATATCAAACTGAAAATAAAGTAGCTTCATCTAATAGAAATAAATTGACAGTTGCAGTTCATTAATATAATTGATAATTAGATTAAGTTAAGGATAAACACTCCTATCCATTGTTTTACGTTGCAATTTATTGTGAAGTAAGAAAGCTGAAGTTAGAAAAGCACTTGAGTTTAAAAATTACACTGCAGATATACAATGGATAGCTGTTGCTGTGGGACACACAAGGACACACACGGACACACTTTCTCATGAGAAGGCTAAAATTATTTATTAAAACATTTGACTCTAAATTTATAGTATTTTCACCCAGACTAGGGATTGGAGGAGAATTTGGACGCTTCTCCCATCCCATTGGTCAAGACAACTTTTTCAACAACAGTTTTTTCACACTAAGAGAAAGTATGTAAACATCTTCATCTTAACATAAACATGATTCTAATTATAACACCCATGTGTGAGAAAGAACTAAGAACTCAGAAAAACATTGAGTTAGAAAGTGCATCAGAAAAGCTTAAAAAATCAGGGTGACAGATAGCTACAATTATAACTTGGAAACTTCATTGAAGGGGTTTAAAGTTGAAAAACTCAAGCATTTCTACGTCAATTCTGTAATGAAAGTGAGAGGAAAATAGAAACCAGCCCACAACATCCATAAAGAGGTAAACTGGGAAGAAAACAGTCCAGGAAACTATGATCTATTTTTGGTCAGGCCACTAACCAAAACTGTCAGGCATCTTCTGGCAGGATTAGAAGCAACCTGTGAGGGTTTAGGGTGTAGACAGGTTCACATTTTACTACACAAGTTTAGTGAGATATTAATAGCTATTATGAAGGCATCAGAGACCTGGTCCTTCAGTTAGTACAGGAAAACATGGTGTCCCACATGATTAACTTTTACCTATTTTTATTTATAGTCATGTAGGAAATAGTGATAACTGTAGCACAAAGCCAAAAGTATAAATACAGCAGAAACATTTAAAATTATGAAGAAGAGCACATTTTGGTTATGAAAGAGATTTAATGAATCCTAAAAACATAGAGACATTTAGGTAAGTAAAGATGCCTACATTCATCAAGTCCAATTGATAATCCAGCACTGCCTTGTCCACTAGTAAACTGTGTTCTCAAGTGTTGCAACTTCTTTAGGATCTTCTGAATACCTCCAAGGATAGTGACTCCACTACTTCCCTAGGCAGCCTGTTCCAATGCTTGACAACTCTTTCTGGGAAGAAATTTTTCTAATATCCAATCTAAACCTTCCCTGGGAACAAATTGAGGCCATTTGTTCTCACGCTGTGGCAGAAGAGACTATTGTGCTACAACGACCTCCTTGCAGGTAGTTGTAGAGAGTGATAAAATTCCCCCTGAGCTTCCTTTTCTCCAGGCTAAACAACCCCAGTTGCTTCAGCTGCTCCTCATAACTCTTGTGTTTCACACATCACCCCAGCTTCATTGTTCTCTGGTTTTGTTCCAGCCTCTCAATGCCCTTGTAGTGAGGGGCCCAGACTGGACACAGCACTCAAGCTATGGCCTCACCAGTGCCAAGTACAGGGGGACAATCCCTGCCCTGGTTCTGCTGGCCACACTATTGCTGATCCAGGCCAGGATGCCATTGGCCTCTTCAGTTACTGGGGCACAGGCTGGATCATGTCCAGCTGCTGTCAACCAGCATCTGCATGTCCTTTTCCACTGGGGAGCTTTCCAACCACTCTTCCCAAGTCTGCAGCATTGCATGGGTTTTTGGGAACAAAGTGTAGGACCCGACATTTTGCTCTCTCAAATTTTATGTCATAATGATAATAATGAAAATAATATTTAATATTATTCAGTTTCTGATTTTTTTTTTGTTTTAAATAAAAAATCTTTATGAAAATTTACTATGGAAAAATTTGTTCTTACTGAGATAAATGCCTGCCTTGTCCTTCTATCTTCTGATACTTAAATGGATTGCAAGTAGCATAGTGAGAAACATGGGGACTGAAAAGAATCTGACTCATCTGGCTTTGTCTCTAAGATTGTATATATCTCTTAGGTTGCCTATAAACCTGTGCCCCTTCATCACCATCTTGCCCTTTCCATAGACAGAGAGAGGTCTTTGAAAATCTTCCACTGGAGTCTGCATAATACTATAAATTAGTACAGAACATGTTCTTAGAGAAGCTTCCAAAGACATTTCTTTTCATTAACTTTGTATGAAAAGTGGGTAGTCTGAGAGAATCATCTCTTGCAGAAATTTTAGACATATACACGTTGGCAGCTTGTCATTAGATATGCAATCCAAATTAAAAGATGACACACAGGCAGAACTGTTTTTGGAAGAACTGTGGGAAAAATTATTTAAATATATAATAGTCTCCATTCTTTCTTGTCTTTATTTGCAAGTTGGACTATATAATTTTATAGACTTGCAGTAATGTTACAAGGCATAGGTATTTTAAAGTGGAAGGAAGCTGTAGGAAAATATATGAAAAATTTAGAAAATATGATCAGTCTTAATGCAGGTGATTTCAATGCCTTACTTTTAATTATGATTGCAAAATAATAATATCTGTTTTGACATTTTATGAATGAGATTAGTAAAGTAAGATACATCAAGAAACACAGTTATTACATATATCTATCTTGCCAAAAAGAAAACAAAACTTATTTACTGTAAAATCTGCTGTGTAGAAGCTCCAGATAAAAGAGGATCTAAGTAAGTAAACATCGAATAAAGGATTATCCTTGTTTGTAAAGGAATCTGTTCTAGCAGGAGTTATAAACAGGGACCTTGACATTAAAGGGACAGGGTAGATTGCTAGGAAGTTAAAAGGAAATCATCTGGTGCTACTACTTAGTACAGATTTAATTGGAGGATTTAGCTGGGCTAATATATAAGATTAATCATAAACAGAAACAAGTCACAATACTTTGAGCTGGACAAACTTAACCAGTAATCATGCTTAAAAACTTTTCATTAATAACATGTGTTTGAACTCACATTCATCTTCTGTTCTACTAACCTACACCGAAATAGGACAGTTTTGTAAAACATGACCACTTCCTCTTAAATTCTTAACTTTTACAAAAATCCCTTGCTGCACACTGCCAATCATTGTCCTGTTCACAAGTGCAAAAGTGATGCTGTTTCTTGGTTGTTTCTCCATTACTTGAAAAATATGGAGAGTATTTTGATCATCTAAATTTCTTGATGATCAAAAATAAAGGGTCATTCACCTTTTTGGAAACCAGAAATGACACATAATTTTATAAAATATTTATTCACTTTTTCTTAATTAGATTAAACTCCTAAAGAAACTGGGCAGAGGAAATTACTCTCTTACTGTTTACACTGAAAAGCCGCAGACAATTTTTTTGTTGAATTGATGCACTCTCTTCTTGAAAACAGTCCCTTACGTAACATCATGGTATCCTACATACTCACTGCTCTTCTGTATGCTTTCACAATATTTTATTTTCCATGGGTAAATTTTAATATTTCTCTGACTGTAAAGAGAAGTTCCCTACATGGGAGGGGGTTAATGGCTCAGATAGACAATTTAGAATACCTAGTAACTAAATAATTCTGTTCTATAATATTTCAAGGTGATAAAAATTTGCTCATCGTGTAAAAATTGTAAAGCACAAATCTGTCACCTAAAACTTTTCTGTCATTGTACCAATTTATAAGTCACAAATGGAAGAAATAACAAACCAAATCAAAACCCAAATGACTGTAAAACAGCAGAAACCAAAACAAACAAATGGTTGGATCAGCTGCCCCCCTAAAACTTATCATTGTGGATAACTGATATGCCTAAACACTTCCGATACACAATTTTTACAATACTTTATAAAGCTTCCTTTAGTATCATCAGCAATTAATTTATTTAGGGAACAAAGACAGTGTTGCTCTCTTATTTATAAAAGTAAAAAAGCATTCTATTCTATGAATGCATTATGCATAATTAGACTTAAATACTTTAAAAAATTTAATTTACAGTATCTATGCTGCATTCTTCTTTTTCTTCCCCTGACCTCATGGGTTCTCCTCTATTGTAATTTATAAGTCACTTTTACTTACTTTTGGTTGTTTCTTCTTTCAAATTCCATATATGACTAGATCTGGCTTTAGTACCTTAGCTCTAACACTTTGGTATTTAACTTTTTAAAGCTACAGAGATCTCTTTGCTACTCAGTCCTACATGTGATTTCTAGCCTAATTTCTAGTCAAAATGTTTCAATATAATCTTCTATTATGTATAGAAATTTTTATCCCTATGGCTAAAACAGTGCTTAAATATGAGTATTTCTGAGATCTAGTCAAAGTCATCTTGCCATAGGTTGTGTTCCATATAGAAAATGGATTCAGCTGTGATACCTCTAAGGCCTGGAGATGATGTACTGTCTTAAGTAGCTTGAAAATTAAACTCATTAGACTAATACTATGAAACTAATATTTGTAGCTGATTATTCTGGATCCATTTATTTGAAAATGTAATGCCTATTCTTAGAAAGTGGTGTTTCCAAATGAAAGGAGTATGAGAATTTTTTTTCAGTGACTTTTCCACAGGTCAAGACTTATGAATTGAATAGATTTTAGATTCAGGCAAGGTTCAGCTGATTTTCGAGTTACTCTGTTCATCCTTCCTTTGTGCTGTTTGGAACCAGTCACTTTGAAAAGTTGCAAGGTGACTATTTTAAGTGGCAATATTGTACTGGGATGACTACTGGTCTTAACTGGTTGTGTTTCCTGCCTCTGAAGCTTCATACCAAAAACTCTGTTGGGAAGTAACTGTAATATTTTTAATTACATGCAGAAGAAGTTCATGTGCACCTGAAAAATTATGCTATTGTTGCCAATTATCAATTTGGAATAAAAGAATTCTGTGGAACTGGCCTGTTGTTTCCTCAAGAGATGAGCAATATTGAATTTCTGTGTTCATTAAGAGATATATGCTTATGGAATCTTCCTTTTTTCCTCTTTTTGTCCTTTGCTCCCACCTCCAAGTGAATAATTCTTTCCCTGTGTTTCCTGCTCCATCCTGCAATATTGACTCATGGCACCCTGTGAAAATTGATACAACACGGAAAATTCAGTCCTTATGTCTTGTCATCAATTATGTTTAGCATATTCCCCTAAGTTTTCTTAATATCTTGATATTTCAAATTGCTAAGTGGCCATCCACTGAGTCTCTGAACAGGTTGACACTTGCATGTTAAATAGCTGAAACCAGATTTTATAACAAAATGCTGGATATTGTTTTAAATTAATTTAAAATATGAGGTTAATTTTTATTCCTAACCCAGTAAAAGGATGTAAACAGGCTCTGAAACTTGTAAAGCTTCCAAGGTGAATTGGTTATCAAGTCAGAAACTCCATTCAAGGAGTTGAGGGTTTTCCTCTATAATCTAAAAATGCTGTTTTCAAGCTACAAACTTATTACTTCATTTACTGGAAGTTCTACACCTATCCATTCCTCTGTATTTTAAAGTATGAAGTAAAGTGCAGAAAACAAACAATGAAGAATGCAGGAACAAGCAGTATTAGGTGAATTCCAGTTCTATGCCAATTTATAGAACTAGTTACCTTTTTGATAAGCATAGTATAAAGGTAAAAGTCAATGTCTATATTCTGAGATTCTGAAAGACACACAATCCACTTCCAGGTGTATAGTTTCTTGTCATGTTTAAACAGCATTGATACAGACTTCACACACCCTACCCCCCAGTCCGCTGCTTTTCCAAACACAGCTCTCTGGAAGCCTTTTCCTCATAATGAGTAGCTTGCACAAAGCAGTAAATGATGCTTTGCTATGAATGTGCAAATTGAATGGGACAGTAACAGTACAGACTAAGAATCATCTTGGATTTCTAGATCTTGCAGGTGTCCTACATTTGCCAGGTGATTAAAAATAGTCCCTAACAATGGTAGATAATTATTGACAGGCACACGTTGCTATCCTTGCTCCATAAAGAATTCCTTTGAAAGACAAGACTTTAACATATCTCACTGCAAATCTTACAAAATCATCCCTAAAACATATGTGCATTTGTAAACCCTCCAACTATAAATTCAGTTGAAAGTAGGAAAGATTTAGTGTCTGCAGGTTACAGACATTGTTTTCATAGTATAGACCTGACCTCACACAGAGATTTACTAAATTTAGCAACATTGAGTTAGCTGATCACATCATCAATCATACTCATCGCCCTGCCTTTGCCGAGATAGTATTTCTTACCCTCCAAATGCTTTGAGTCAATGACAGCCTTTTGATTTTTTTTAAATTTTACATCATATGAAATTATTGTTTGGTTGGTTGGTTGGTTGTTGGGGTTTTGTTTTTTTGGTGTTTTTTTTGTTTGTTCGTTTGTTTTAGTTTTTGGGTTTTTTTCTCATGAATTAGGATCAAGTTTTAAAAATTAAAGAATTAATAACATTACTGACAGTATGTCCGGGGCTGTGCCTGCATCTGTGAGTTATAAGGCATTAAATCCTATTCAGCACCTTAATGTTTTCCAATTATGTGTTTTTACAGACTAACCTTCAAGTAAAGGGACAGGACCAGACCTTATGTTGGGTAATAAGGCAATCTTGTGTACATGTCCAGCATTTTTAAAGAAAATATTTAATGGTCTTTAAAAGTTTGTTTGTTTGCTTGCTTGTTTTTTTAAATTAAGGGACATAGTTTCACTAGTAACTTTCTTTAATATATCCTCAAAACATTTCAGAAGTGTTCGTTGCTATAATGTTCAGAATTTGTGTGTTATGGAGTCCCACTTCCATATCATAAAAAGAGGCTTCTTGATAAATCATCCAAACAGATATTAGTGCGGACTGTTTTGCAAACAAAATTCTGTAAATGTTAAAAGCTCTAAAATCCATGATGATCAACTAAGATAGGGAAAATATTTTCAAATAAAAAGATTCCTATAAACTGAAAAATTATACTAACTCAACTTTCTTAACCTAAGCATTAATTATTTGTTATAGAACTAATATTAGAGGTCGTTTTAAAACATTACCTTGGACATTTAATGCAGTTAAAAAATTTAGATGAGATTGTTTCATGCTGTTTTCAAAAACATTTTCTCTTTATTTTAGATATATGCATATTCTAAACAGATAAACATTCCCATGTTTTAATATTTACTATGAAATTTGTCATTATAAACTTTTATTTCTGTTTTAAGTTTAAAAACTTGATATTCTTTGCAGGGAAAATTTTTTGGTTTAAATAACTTTCTAAATATGTTTAAGGAGAAAAAGAATATTAGAGGAAACACTACTATGGTAATGCATATTACAGTCAAAAATGCTCCAGCAATATACTCCATTTTAGACTTGAGTATTTGTTCCTATTTCTTTATTCATCTGATTTTACAGAAGGCTGATCTATATTATTGTATTATATATTATTGTTATCTTATTATTTCTATAGTTATATATAATTAATTCTAACAATAGAATATAATTACATACTAGAATTATAGAAAATTGTTTCTACTATTAGAAAAAGATACATAAATAGAATTATCTAAGTAATAGAAATATCTGAAATCATTGTTCTAGGCTGTTCTTTACAAAGTGGAATGTTTTATCTGTTACTATAGGGATCAAATATAACAAATCCCACTTCTACTAAAACTTAGGTGTAGTACTATAACTGTAACATATAATGAGGTACCCAAAATTAAACACAGTCTAATAGTTTTGAAAAAATAATTCTTTACTACTTTCAGAATATACAACGTGCCTTTTCCAATATCTTCTAATTTGGACACCTGATACAATTCTATAAACTCTTTAGAAAGCCAACAGCATCTTCTTAAGGGAGAAATTTTCACAATATTTTGTTTTTTACAGTAATTCAGATAAATTACTTCTGTAATGCTTCTGCTCCTGTGGTTGTGTGTTCAGCAAATCAGTTTAAATTATTTCGCATTTCATGACCAAGTTTCACAATTTTATTTAACAAATTAACTAAACCTATCAAGATTTATCCTGTTGTTATTAATATTTTTCTGTGGAAAACTAAATTATATATTTGATTTAAAGGGGCTACAACAACAACTACTATCACCAAAAATTGTAATATCTGAGAGTCCAGGTTCTTTATTTGTAAAGACTGGCAAAATCTCAATAGTTTATTTGGGCTTTTGATATTCCTAAAAGACTCCATTTAATACTTTTTGTATAAAATTCACATTGCAGGTACCATTTCCTCGCACCCTTTTTTTTTTTTTGCTTGGTTGCTTTAGGAACTCTTATGGTTCTTTATATGCTGTATTCATGTTCCTGTTTTAAAACTGATGTAAGGCAATTCAATTAATTGGTAGTGGATGTCTGTTCTAGATCAGTCTGGAGATGTGTAAACTTAAGCGCTGTGTGCAGGTGTCTGCATACTCCTGTGCAGATAGTTCAATTCAGCAACAACTCACTTGCTACACTGAACTCAGAAGATCACTGTCAGATGATATCTTCCAATGTCCTCTGCCATATCTGCCATTCCTGTGCATATGCATACAAGTAAACCAAGATATTACAAATGGGATTAGGCATCTGTGACTGTGGAATGGAATTCCTTCTCTCTGCTTAATGACATTCCAAATTTCCCTTAGTCTCTACTGACTTCTTTGACTGCCATGGATTATAACCATGTTCTGCCTCCACAAATGTGGAAATGGAGGTTCAAAATGTTGATTGAATCTCACCTTTTCCTATCAGTAGGGTGAAAATGCTGTGTTCCTCTGCTCCATTGGCTTCCAGCGCTGCTTTTCATGAAGGCATTTTATTTAATCTTTTGGTTGCAGTTGTTTCTTTGGAACTCCGGGCCACAGACTTGAACTAACCAATGTAATTAATCAATTTCTTTATTTCTGTACTTGGATCAATATAGAAGAGACTTTGTGCTTTTAAGAAAGACTATCCTAGAATTGCTTTGATCTGCCAAATATATATAAAGTAGATCTCATATAAAGGAAGTTGACTGTCAAATCACTTTACTTACTTTTCCTAAAAACAGAACATTGCCTGCTTAATTGTCCAAGAACTCAGCATGAGAAGAATAATAAAATGTCCCCTTAAAATAGTAACAGTTGTGATAATAGATATTACCAAAAAATCTCAAAGTAATTTTTTTCCCATCTTCCACAATGAAATCTTCTCATCAATTGTTGAGACAGCTGTATCCTTGTAGAATATAACCTGACACTAACTGAAATAGCAACATAATTTTCTCCTAGTATATGAAATTCTTCATAAATCTATTTAGAAATCAATTGTTTGTAAGGAATACCTGTATATTATTAAAGAAAAGGATGCAGTAAAAAAACATAATATAAAAATTTATCTGATCCATTTCACCTGACTTGTTTACCTGTCTGATTGTACATTTCGACAGCACATTGTTTTTTCTATTCCCATTTAAGATTTCTTCTAGTAGAGTTGAATTCTAATTATAAAGGATAAGGACCCTTAGGATGTTAGTGAATTGGACTCTGTCTATCTCTGCAAGAAAATGAAAAGAAATGGCTACACAGGAAATGTCATCTGTGCATTAAAAGAAAGATAGAGGACAGCAGAGTGGTAGCCTTTAGCAGAGTTAAGTGATTTCTTAAGAATGAAGTTTACTGTGGATACAGAATTTTACCTTGTTGGTTTGTGCTCTCAACCAGAGTGGATCATAATTGTTTCCTGTCCAAAGGGAGGCTGCAACCTAAATAAGAATCCTGTGACAAATAGAACGCCTATCAATGTCTCGGTGTTTTATAAGCCAAACAGAATATTCTTCCACAGTTAATCTCTCTTGGCAGTACTTTTAACATACTCACACCAGCACCTACGCCCACATCCACACCTACACCCACACCCACACCCACCCTGTAACAGAAAACCTGAACCAACCAAACAAGAAAACCTGAAACACCAGCTCCTGTAGACTCATGAATAAAAAGAACCATTGGTATGTTGTAAACACCAGTTGATAATCAGAGTCAAATACCATCAATAATACATATAATATAATAATACATATAATCTTAATAATAAGATCAGAGGGGTGCCACCCCCCAGCAATATTGAAAAGAGATCCATGACAGAATTATTTGAGTTTCACCCTCAGAAAGTCCTCTACAAGTTTTAATGAATGGTAGAAGCACTTTAGTTTTTCATGATTGTTTACTTATGAATAAGTAAACAACCACTTGTGCTAGGCATATTTCTTTTCTGAAGGACTATTTTGCCCATCTCAATCCTTATCACTGAGAAAAGTGTAGCTCTGGCAGAGAATTTTAGGAATGTCATTCCTAAAAACAACTTCAAAATATCCTAACTTGATTTAAAAAAAAAATCATTAGAGACAGAAAAACTCTATTAGGCTGCAAAAATTATTCCAATAATCAGTTACCATATTAAATTAAATTTATGGTAATTTGCAGGTGTCAAGTTCCAAACTTACTTAATGAAATGTTACAAATTATACATGTACTGGTCAAAGCATACATATATCAGTTACACATGGAATACTTAGTATGTTTTATATCTGCAGCTGACATTATCTTTCTTTTATTCATAAACATTTCCATTGTCACCTGCAAATCTAACAATTCTACTTAGTACATATAAATTTTATATAATTTTTAAATAATTTCCTAATCTTCTCTTGTCAAATTAAATGAATTGATTGATTGTTCTTCACAATGTCAAAATTCTTTTTGTGATTCCATGTTGAACCCCTTCTAATAATTTAGGTATTTCAGTAGTTCTTTTTCTTTCAATAAACACTGAAAATGAATACTGCATTACAGTAATATGAAAAATGGAATGCAACTAAAGGTCAATTACTGGAAATTAAGCAGTGTTACCAACATCATCTACAGAGGTAATACAAAATTCATGTTTCTGTCAGTTGTTTTTGGGGTTTTTTTTTTGTCATTTAAGTTTTGTTTAGTCTGTTTGACCACAATACTGAAGCAGGATCTTATACATAGTAAATTAATCATCATAATAATTAAGTTTTTCAGAGTAAAGAAGTAAGTAAGGAATGAAAGTCTTTCACTTTAGGATATATTTGAATTTTCAAAAAGACAGGCTCCTTGGTATAATTCAGTTGGTGAAAAATTCCAGTTATTCAGGTAAAAATATTTTTACCCCAGGTCATTGTTAAGATACATTAGGATTAAAAAGTGGATTTTTTCAGTGGAAGTTTCTGAAAACAGAACTGCTTGAAGATAATTTCCCATTAAGAATATGATACGAATTTTGATTTTCTATTAATTTCTTTAGCAAAGAAATTGATTTAAAAATAGGAATCAGTAGTAGTCATGACAATATAAATGATAAGTATTGCCTCTTTCTTTACAATATATTGACATATCACGTTTCATGTCATGGAGTTCCTTAGTGTTATGTGAAGCAGAGGCTCTGTGGAGTTTTCTGAAGTACCTTTTAAGTAGTCACAGCGATAAAACTGCAAGTAATGTCACTATGGGAACTTTACCACACCTTTATGTTTCAGAAAGCCCTGATACATCTAACTTTCTTTTCTGGAAAGTTAAAAACAAAATTATATTTATTGTTCGTTGCTTCTATCAAAGAGGGATACTCTAAAAAGCTAACAAAATAATTTACTGAAGCAATTTATTCATAACCTGAAAGTATAGCAGGTTCAAAATTTATATCACTCGCAGAAGTCAAAATTTTAATGTTGTTTCCTAAGGGAACATAGAAGTACTTGTACTGAAGTAGCTTGTAGAAAAGATCTACAAATCTCACAGTAAAAAATAACAGTAAGTTAACGGTAGTCAGAAATTCCACACACTGGAAAAATTGTTCCTTGTTAAAGAAACTTGTCTTAGTGATTAGCAAAAAACATAAATCAAGTTATATTTCACAAAGCAAAATTAAATAAATAATCAAAAGTTCTCAAATAAAAAACCCAAAAACAAAAGCAAAAAGCTTCCCCCAAAAAAACGGCAACATGAAAACCCAGCCGAACAAATAACCAAAATCAAAGACAGACCTATGGAACCACATTGTCTCTAGAATATGGCCTAGAATAAGGTTATCATTTTGCTGCAGTAAAAATGGAGGAAAAATAAAGCAGGTGATGAGGAGAAATTTGCACCAAACAAAGTAAAAACATCAGTCCACATACAAAATCAAAAAAATCTCTTATTGGAATCAGAACTGAAACCTACGAGTTTAATGAACCACATTTCCTTCTCAGAACATCAAATGAACTTTTACTTGATGACATCAAGCAAGTGACAAAGTTTTTTAATTATCAGTTCACAGAAAAGTAGCAAATATTGTACTTATAAGAAGAAGAGTAAGAATTCTTTATTAGACTTATCTAATAGCTAGCTAGCATCTAATGCCATTCTTAAAGAAAACAGCAATTAAAGATATAGGAACATTATGAATAAATTTAAATGTTTTTTCAAAGGTTGTTTCTACTAGGATAATCAGATAGTTTTCTATAGTCATGAGAACTGTGATATATCTGATCTACCAGATTTTAGTAAAATGTTTGTTTTAGCACCACATGGTGGATCATTATTAATGATGATGAAGAAGATGGGCTAAAGAACTGTAAATTGTGTAAATGAATAAATGAGCGACAAGAAAATTCTTCTAAAAGAGGACTGTGAGACTTGATAGAATTTGTTTATAGAGTTCCTTAAGAATTTGTCTTTGATCATTTTAAGGTGACTGATATTAGCAACTAGCTCACAGAGGTATTCTAATTATATGGTGATGAGAGATGCTATTAATGCTGAAGATTAAAATAGCAAATGGAAATATTTGGATGACCTTGAAAGGCTGAGCAATAATTTGACATTAAAAGGCTTATATGTAAGTTAAAATAAAGAGTTATTTTCTAGTTTTTCTATGCCTACTGTACATATTATTCATTCCATCACTTTTGTGTTGATCTAGTCTCCAAAGTATGGCACAAATTATGAATAAAAAGAATTTATAAAGATTCCATTTAAAGCTGTTTGTGAAAATGGGAGTCCACTGTAGGAAAAGTGACTGAAGAACTTGTTAAAAGAGATAACACCTTTGGAAAAATTAGGGTTTTGTATGCACTATCAAAAATTAATCCAAAATAAAATTTAAAAATCCCAAGTCAAAACCTTTTTAAATATACAGAAAAAAATTTACATGAATTTTTTTTAGAAGTTACTTATAATTATAAAACTGGTATTTTCTGTGAAGAAATTAATTAATCTAATGCTACTGTAGGTTGACTTCTAGGAAAAAGGGGCAAAAAATGTTAGGTACTTTTGAGACAGTACTTTCTCTCTTTCTGGAAGTCATGCATAAAAGAATGTGCTGATGAATTATTTCAGTGACCCAGGAAATCCCTTCCAGTATTTTGTTTCTGAAATTATTTTTATATGAAATAGAATACTTACATACAGCTAAGAACTGACTCAGAGCTGTGGCATATCAGTCATGTAACCTGATGAAAAAGTATAGAAATTTGAAAACTTCTATTTTCAGTGAATCAGTATTGATTTACATTTTCTCTGTTACCTGTTTTGTATCCTTTTTTCTTGGAGTCCTCATGAAATATTCCAGGGTATTCCTGGGATCAAAGCTAGTTTATGGACAATTAATTATGTAGCTCATCCTGCTTGTCTTTTTGAAATATTGACCCATTAGACTTCTTCCAGTCCTCTGGAGCTTCCCTAGTTTTCCAAAACTTATTGAAAAATCAATGTCAATTGTCTAGGGAGCTCTCCAGCCAGCTCTTTTAAAATTATTGAATGCCAGACAAATTTTAAACTACCTAGTTTTAGTAGTTGCTGCTTAACAACCTCCAGAGTTGTTGTGGGAGTGGGAGATATTTCATCATCGTCATCACCTGATATGAATCTAACGCTTTGATTTTTTTTTTAACTACAAGGAGAGTCATGAGTTCATTTCTGCTTCTTATGCATTATTAATGCCATAGTTATGTGTTTTTCTTATATGAATAGATAAATATAAGTGCTAGGATTGCTTTACTGTTTTATTGTGGAGAATTCCCAGTTTCTGATTTATATTTGTGAAAAATTCAATTTTATCTGAATCTTAGTAGTCAATGTAGTTATTTGTATGCATTTGTATTCAAATGTATACATTATTTGTATACATTTTTATTAAATTACTGATTTCTTAAAAGTTAGATTGTTAAGCAAAAAATACCAAACCACAGAAACCCACAGAGCAAATTGTCTTAACAGCAGAGCCGTCTCACCTTACAAAATTGTGGAAAAAAAATTATCTCGCATTTGGTTTTGTCATGTGTTCAGGGTATAATATCTTCTCAGCCTCAATCTGATGAAAGTACTCCTTGTACTTCCCTGAAGTATTTCTTTAGATACAACGTATCTTAGTTCTGTTTCCTGTACTTTAGGGAAGTTTCCTTTTCTTTCTAAAATATGTCCCATGTTGGGCAAGCTCCCCCCTTTCAGGAATTCATGCAGGCCTTTTCATTCCTTAGGGTAATTATAATAGTGCAAACTGCTTTCCTGACACACCTGCTACACTGGAATTACTGCTAATATTTAGAAGTATCTTACTCATGGACTCTTAAGGGATTGTTCCTGTATTCTTCTTTTCACACACACTATATGAAAGATTAATTTGAACAAGTATTCATTATTGATGTGCATTTAGAAGCTGATTCATCGCATCCTAAAGCAAACATTTAAAATAGGTCAGATGACTCATGCTTGGAGAAAGTCTATTTCTTTTTACTACCTCTGAGTGTAAGTTCAAATGGACACATATTTAGCTAAAACAGGTGAAACTTACCCTATTCTCTGATCACTTTGCACACTGACAATGCTCCATTGTATAGCTTTTCAAGAAAGATTTTAAGTTCTGTGGTAATGTAGCCATAGTCAAATCAAAATTCTCTTATCATAATTTATTTTCCATTGTCAATATATCTTGTTCCTTTTTAATAGTTTCAGTCTTGGCTATCACAAATGCCTTATCCAAAGTTCTGCCAATACTATGTCTGAAGCATTTTACACAAGCCACATTGTCCTCTTGATTTGTTAGCATGTCAAAAAACTAACATTTCACACTTTAAACATTTTTATTTTAACTTCCCTAGTTCTTTCTGAGATGAGCCTGCAATTTTTGTTAAACAAATCCTTCCAGGAAAGTACCTTAAAAAATTCATAAATTTGGCTCTACTGACATGTGTAATGATATTCAGGTAAATTTCTGAATTTCCACTGATCAATACTTTGGAACACTGTAGCTGATACTTTATAATCATGAAACCAAGTACTTTTTAGCTATACTTGCATCTCCAGAACATTGTGAATTAACTTTTCAAAGAATCTGCTTCCACTAAACACTTTCTACTCCTTAAAGATTTTGTCTTTTGGGTTGAGATCACTGTAATTCTGGTCAATCAATAGACAGGCAAAACATACTCACTTTTTCCTTCTCATATTATTCAGAACTTTACTTTTCCTTTCTGTACCTGAATCTTCTTACTATTTAAACCTACTTTTAGACTGTGCTCTTCTATGATGGCTTTTAAGTACTGTGAAGCTGTGGGAGTAGCCTCATGTGCAGCCACAAGGTGAACATATCAAACTATGCAATTGTGCAGACATTGACATTCAACGAATAGAAGTCATCTCTCAAAATAAATACATTATCTTTCAGCTCATTACCTTATTCCAAGGACCTGGAGAGAAAGAGGTATCTTCAGACATTCATTTCACTTCCCAGGCAACTATTTTGAAAGATATGAATTACTGCCCTGAAGAGAATAGTTCATTCTGCTTAACTTTAGGAATGTCAGACAAAACTATCTACATGTAAATTAATTGCCTGCAACTACTATCACAGTCAGAGGAGAAAAAAATATTACATGTTTCTGTTTCAGGTCATAGAATCATAAAATCATTTAGGTCTACATCACATCTACATGACTTTTAAAATACCCTCAGGGATGGTGACTTGGCCACTTCTCTGGACAGTCTGTTCCAATGCTTCACAATCCTGTCTGTGAAGAGTTTTTTCCTGACTTGCTATCTGATCCTCTCCTGGTACAAGCTGAGGCTGTTTCCCCTCATGCTATAACTTGCTACCTGGCAGAAGAGACTGACACCCACCTCACCCCAGCCTCCTTTCAGGTGATTGTAGAGAGCCATAAGGTCTCCCCTGAGCCTTTTTTTCTCCAGTATAAACACCCCAAGTTCACTCAACTGCTCCTCACAGGAATTTTTTTAGACCCTTCTCCAGTGGATATATATTTTAGGATGAGAAGAAAGACATTGTAAAGTATTATTTCTTTTAGGATACTGTTGTTATAAGCTAAACTGAGCAGCAATTTGAGCTGTGATAATGATGAACTTGTTGCAGACATTGGTCAAAGAAATCCTGTACAAGGAGATTCTTTCTGTCTTGAAGAACCAGGTGGCTGGTTTGGGCTCAGAACACAATACTTAAGATATTTTGTTAAAATGAGATTAACTCCTCTGGGTGTGGATACGTGATTTTTGTTCTGCTACTAAGGAGGAAGACACAGACCCCACATTCTCCTGGCTAATATCTATGCAAACGCTATGGTGGAAATATAATTAATTTCTGTCTTTCATTGACATTCTGTTTACATTTTACCTCTGATCCTATTTGCCTCCACTTCCATAAAGCGAATACCAGCATAGTGTTTTGTTTTTCTATTTATGTATAAAAAAGCAGTCCAGTTGTATTCAGTCACACAGAGCTCCTAATAAAGAAGCCAGCCCATTTTCATTTGCCAGGGTTATGACCTATAAGAAATTCTTTTGAGTTGACTATGAGAATCTAAGTCAAGAAACCTTGTCATACTTTATGCCAGATACATTTAAGAACTGAGAGCTCAAAACTGGCACATGTGCAACAGAGGGGCCTTGATAATGGAATTTCCTGAAGGTATTTTTTTCGACTTGTTTGTAGGGTTTTCTTATGTTTGCTTTGGGGGTTTTGGTTTGGTTAGTTGTTTTTTGGGGAGTGAGGGCGGAGTGGTGTATTTTCCTTTCCAAGCCAATTNTTTCCTGAAGGTATTTTTTTTGACTTAATTGTTTGTAGGGTTTTGTTATGTTTGTTTTGGAGGTTTTAGTTTGGTTAATTGTTTTTTGGGGAGTGAGGGCGGAGTGGTGTATTTTCCTTTCCAAGCCAATTAAGAAAATGGAACATTTTTTTTTTAATTTCCCAAAAACCTAAGGACCTACAAGTTTTATGAAGTTGTTTAAGACATATTTACAAATCAAAATAACTGGAAAAACTGCTTCTCTTAAGTAAATGAGATAAGCCAACGGGCTATTTACACTTACTCAAATTTATCACAGAAGAAACTACCAAGTTCAGAATATTTCTGAGTTCAGGAATTTCAAGACTAAGGAAAGAACTTTGAATTTATTATTAATTTACATTCATAATTGTGTTTGTCCATGAACAACCCATGTTCTCTTCTCTCATTTTCACTAATCTCTATTTTATTTTTTTCCTGTACAATATGAGAAAATTTTTTTTGAATGGTAAGGTCATACTTGGCCTGGATTCTCCAATCAACTTAGAGATATTGCTGGCTGTCTCAAAATATTTTGGTCATTTTTTAACCAGGATGAAAACAGTTTCTCCTTAAATTTTCAAAGCATTTTAGAAACTACTTTTTTATTCTTTGCTCTGTATGTTGCAGATGATTAGAATCTAGTTTTTGCTTACTACATACCAGTCTATTGTCATGTGAGATTTTGTGCTTTTTCCACAGTATCTTAAGGTCTAATGTAAACTTTACAAGTAATACCAGAGTCCAATACATACAAAAATTTCATTACACTGAACTATTAATTCAGCTATAACATTGATAATTATTTTCATTGCAAACAGATAAAACAGTATTCATTAGTATAAATGACATAAATTCTTAAAGGCTACTTTAACATTCTCTACTACTGATGTCCTTGAGAGAGTATCTGTACACCATTTTATGATTTGTGAAAAAATCAGTAACCATAGTTGATATTCAGATTAGAGTGATATTAGATTAATATTTCATAATATTGCAATGTTGTGGTTTTCTTTTTATCATCAGACAATCGTACTTAAATTATTAAAACTCATTGAGTTACTAAAGAAAAATCATTAAACAACACTAATATCTTTTATAACTGGAAAGAAAGAGGATCTTTTGTAGTATTCTTGCTAGTATTATCTCTTAATTATAATCCCAGTCTCTGTCCCAGGAAAGTAAAAACCAGATATTATAGAAAAAATTATGTTGGAAAATCTTCTGAACACATATTTTTTGGACATATAATTTTTTTCATGGCTGTCTCAAAGCATCCATCAATGTAACTATCAGAATTTCATTGGAATCATCAATAAAATTCACTTTTGATAATTTCTATCTTCATAACATTAAGTTCATTACGTTCTTAAAACCATTATAAAAAATTCTCTTATTGCAGAAAAACTTTCATTAGTCTCTCCACAATCTGTCACAAACTCATTACTTAAATGTCTCCATCCTATCAATAATCACATTTCAGACTTCATATTGTGAATTAGAGAATTAATTAAATAAGAGAATTAATTAAATATGAAAATGCTTTCAACTTTCAAACACTAACACCGTATTTTCTATGCCAACCAAACAAGTTCATGAATAAGAATGTGCAAGAATCTTTCTCATATCTACCTACAGTACAATAATTGCTGAAAATATTTGGTCAATAACAAAATTATGATTTGACTGGTGTGTAAAAGAAACAATTAAATAAATACTACTATTATTATTTACAAGAGATATTGATGTTTTTCTGATAATGACTACTTCCCAAGATTGATGATAAAAATTTGTTTTAAAAGGATTTATTTTCCACCTGTCCATCATGTTCTAACAAGAAACATTATCATGAATTAGCCTATATGTTCCTCTATACAGGTGTGGAAATTCTTTTCAGTACCTTTTTATTCTGAGGAAACAACATGACACTCATCCATTATGATACCCATCAGACCAAAAAAAAAGTTTAAGCAATATTTTGGTTTTCTTCCTGCTGCAAAGCTTTCTGCTGTGTGTCCTTGGAGTCAAAATTTAATAGATACTTTTGTCTGCATAAAGCCGGAATTAAAATCTTACTGGTTTTACTCAAAGAATTGTAATTCTCTAAAACCAATATAAATGAGCTGGATGTCTAAACACAATTGATACCTAATTATTTTAATTTAAAGTTTTTTGTAGCAATCAACAGTTATGTTAGGAACAACATCAGAGCAGCTTCTAAATGAAACGTACTTTTTTTTGTCAGTAGCCCTTGCCATGTAGGGAAAAAATAGATATTTTTCTTTTTGTTTTTCCACTGGAATTTCTTGTAGTCCTTTCCTCCTGAGCTCACATCAATATAGGATTTTACTTTTTCTCATATAATTCTTAAGTATAAAGTGTTGGAAAGGCAAAAATCAAATTTAGCAGAGATTTAAATGACAAATATGATGTTCTAAGGTAAGAAAGTTTGAGATGACTGAAAAAAAAGTCCATGCATTTCCTTAAGAGGTAATCTTTCTCTGATCTCAGTGCTCAGAATATTGGTGGCCATCCTCACAACAGAAACTTTTCTTATGGTTTTAATCTGTTCTTACTTTTTCTCAGAAAGAAATGACTCCTCTATTTTGCCCTGTTGCCTCATTTGTCATATTATGACACTCTATAGACAATAAATTATTCTTATCAAAATGATCATGGCTGAAATGTATTCACTGTGTCCAAACAGATGGATTATACTGCTAATTGTTAAGGTCACACTGAATTTTATATCAGAATGGGAGATTCAAAACCTATAATTCTTAATTTGGTGTAAAGACTACAAGTAGGTGAAAAATAATGTTGATTAATTTCAATTCTCTTGTTCATGAGCCACATTTATAGAGCTGGCAAATCAGCATCAAACATTTAAATGTTTCCCTATGTTTTGCATTGCATTCTGCTCTTAATACGGGGCTTTTGTATGGGTTGGGGGTGGGGGGAAGGGTGGAATTTTGTTTCTTTATCTCTTTTGCAAAAGGGGTGGAATTGTTGCTATTTTCAGACCCTTTCCATCATTTTAGCAACTTAACACTATTTTGTGATTTTAAGATATTGGTAACATTACTGTTCATCATATCATCACCTGTGATATATTCACTGTGATCATTGTTTCAGTTAAAACATTATGAGTTATTCCATTTTGTGGTCACTACTTACATCCCTCCAGCTGTCCTTTGTTGAGCGTTGCTTTGATTCCTTTTAACATGACTTCACCTAGAATTGTGTTTTGTCTTTCTTAGCTTAGATTGTGTGTCTGACTGAACTATTTTAATTCTTTATCTATCTTTTATTGCTATTGCTGACCAATTTCTTGCTGTCAGTTGGACTGTTCAGCCTAGAGAAGAAGAGACTGAAGGGAGATCTCATTGCAGTCTTCAACACCATCATGAGGTGAAGTGGAGGAACAAGTACTCATCTCTTTGGTCTCTTTAGCAGTGACAGGAGTCAAGGAAATGACATGAAGCTGAGTTAGAGGACATTTAAATTTGATGTCAGGAAAAGGATTTTTCACCCAGGGGATGGTTGGGCACAGGAAGAGGCCCCCCAGGGAAGTAGTCACAGAAACAAGCCTGATAGAGTTCTGGAGGTGTTTAGACAATGCTCTCAGGAACATGGTGTGACTCTTGGGCTGTCCTGTTCAGGGCCAGGAATTATACATTGATGATCCTGATGAGTCCCTTCCAACTCAGCATATTCTATGATTCTGTGATCTCAATACTGATTAGCAGTATTAGTCTTATACTGCACATTTTCAGTATATAACTTTATAGATCCCTATTTTCATTTGGTAGAGGAATTCATGTTTTTTTATTTCGTACAAAAAAAAAATGCCTAATTATGCTACTGAAATATTTTTATCATATTTGCTTCACATCTCAACTACTGCTCCCTTGCTGGTATGGTATATAGAGCTCTATGCAGAGACAAAGTTTCTCATATTCAATTCAAACCTGTTTTATTTGGTCTTCCTGATCTAAAGCACAGAAGTTGCAGAGGTATGCACACGACTGATGCATGAATTAAATTCTGAGCAAACAGAAGGAGATTAACCTGCCACTAATGTCAAACAGTAGAGTAGATCATAATCACAGTCTTAACAAATACCAAAATAAACAGATCTGTTACCTCTGATCTCATGAGCTCAGCCAGGTTACCAGCAAGAGAAAAAATTATCTGTGGCACTCTAACTGAATTGCTCCAGCTATGAGGTTTATTGCAATTAATTCATAATCAGTTTTGACCATTTAATATTTTGTATTGAAAATTATGTTGTCTGATTTGCTATGTTTACAAGCTTTATCTGGACACCTATAAATAATAACTTGAATTGGCAAAAAAAAAAGGAAACATGATTTCAGCCTTTTTTGGGGGTGTTCAGACACAGCGGTGGTTTGGTTTTGTTGGATTTTCTCCTTCCCAAACAAATCAGGAGTATAAACTGTTCACTTATACACTACCTTATTTTATTAAAAATATCAAAACTCAATTCACATATATTCCATACATATTTTCTGGATCATTAGGTTCTTTGTTTATTTCTCTCTGCCTCTAGTCTGCATCAGCTTCTAGCCTTAAAACAGTAAAAACTGTATAAAATGCAGTCAAGAAAAAACAAAAGCCAACCTAAGTTTTATCAAAATATATACGTTTCAGAAAATGGGGCTTTTATTTTTTTTGGAATGGACTGAGATTTTTTTTTTTTTTAACTTAAAATAGCTTACTTGTAAAAATTATAAAAAAAGCTGATAATACTGCCTTTGATTAATATATTTTGGAGAAGACATTTCTCAGACTATGATTTGGCAGTGAAGAAAAATGATTAGAAGTAGTCTACTGAGAAGTGGAAAGACTCACTACTCTTACTAACTATATATGCTCAAGACAGTGCAAAATTTTGAAAAAACATTGACCCTCTGTTTTAAGTTGTCAAGGCAATTTTCATAATCCTAAAATATTTTTTCCCTTCTGTGTTTCTTGAAAAGAGTGTGTTTAAATAAAATACAAATTTTAAAAAATAGGTTCATATGCCACTCTTTTGTTTGGGACATTTGCCATTTTTCCTAAAATGGCAATTATATTACAAAAAAAAAAAAAAAACCCTCAAGAAACCAACACCTAAATAAAAGGTCTCACTCTCTTTCTTCAAGTATGCTTGTGTATACAGAACTCCCCAAATTTGTTAATGATATAAAACTGAGAGGGGTGGCTGATACACCAGAAGGCTGTGCAGCCATTCAGCAAGACCCAGAGTCCCTGGAGAGCTGGGCAGAGAGGAATTTCAACAAAGGCAAGTGCAGATTCCTGCACCTGCAATGAAAGACCTGAGAGTCCTGGCAGACAGCAGGAAGCCAGCAGTGTGCCCTAGTGGCCAAAAAAGCCAATAGTATCCTGGGTTACATTAGGAAGAGCAATGCCAGCAGATCTTTGCCAGGCCCTCTGCTCAGCCCTGGTGTGGCTGTATGGGAACACAGTGTCATCTTCTGTAAGTGCAGATTCCTGCACCTGCAATGAAAGACCTGAGAGTCCTGGCAGACAGCAGGAAGCCAGCAGTGTGCCCTAGTGGCCAAAAAAGCCAATAGTATCCTGGGTTACATTAGGAAGAGCAATGCCAGCAGGTCATTGCCAGGCCCTCTGCTCAGCCCTGGTGTGGCTGTATGGGAACACAGTGTCATCTTCTGTGCTCCCCAGTTCTAGAAAAGGCAGCGGCTGGAGTGGTGATCAAGGGACTGGAACATCTCTCTTAAGAGCAGTGGCTGAGGGAGGTGGTCCTGATTAGCCCTGAGAAGACTGAGAAGGGATCTAATCACTGCATTCAATTATCATAAGGGCAGGTGTAAAGAAAACAGAGGCCAGATTCTGTACAGTGATACCCAGTGCCAGGGCAAGGGGAAATGGACACAAACTGTAAAACACAAAAAATTCCATCTAAATGGGGAAAAGATTTTTTACTTTGNGCTCCCCAGTTCTAGAAAAGGCAACTGGAGTGGGTCCAGAGGGCTACAAAGGTGATCAATGGACTGGAACATCTCTCTTATGAGCAGTGGCTGAGCGAGATGGTCCTGATTAGCCCTGAGCAGACTGAGAAGGGATCTAATCACTGCATTCAATTATCATAAGGGCAGGTGTAAAGAAAACAGAGGCCAGATTCTGTACAGTGATACCCAGTGCCAGGGCAAGGGGAAATGGACACAAACTGTAAAACACAAAAAATTCCATCTAAATGGGGAAAAGATTTTTTACTTTGAAGGTGAAAGAGGACTAAACAGATTGCCCAGAGAGGTTGTGGATCTGTCTTCTAGGAGGAAGAGTGGAATGGTTGTAGTTATGGTATTTGTCATTCCAAGACATTGCTATACGTACAGGCCCTGCTTTCCTGAAATCAGGAAACATCTGCTCTGCTGATGGGAAGTAATTAATGAATTTTTCTTTTCTCTTGATTTATATGCACAGCGTTTGCTTTCCATATTAAATTGTCATTGCCTCTATCTATGAGCCTCTTTGCCATCCCTTTTTTCTCCTCATCCCATGGGAAACACGTATGAGCAGGAGGCTGGGTGAATGTTTCACCACTGCCTGAGATCACCACAGTGTCTAAAAAGCAAATGAGTGTCTAATAAGTAAAGCTCTATTACTGCAGATAATGTAAGATGGATACATGTGAGAAGAAACTAACCTCTATGCTGGGGCTGTTGTGCAAACAAAATTTTCCAACCAACTTTATACATACGAATCACATCCAACAAAAATAAACATCAAGGTTAATAAATTGTATCTTACAGTATATCACTTTATGGTGATTGTCATATTCTCATCTAAAAGTGCAAAACCCACAAGACAGTGTTTATAACTCAACATGAGAACAAATAAGCAGTAGATGCAAAGTTTAACATCTGGAATAGGGATTATGTTCTTTTGTGAGGTTATATTTACAAATTCATTATATGATCTTGGTCAATCAAGCAGTTGGTGTTTACTCAGGTAAAAGACGTTTTCTCATCTATCTAATGAAGATTACCATGTACCTCATGAGTCCATCAGGTTACAGTGGTTCAAAGTAATTAGTAATATTTTGCCAAATCAATTGCCTTAATAGGGATTCCCAGGGAATTAATTTAGTCCTATAGCCTCAATTAACCAATGCACTTAAGCACTTGTTTAATTTTAAGTAATTTGAATGATATTCAGTGTTTAAGTATTCTGACTGATTAAAATATGACATTTAAAGGGTTTGGTAAACTTACATGTCTCCAAGAGCATGTAATTTTTTGCTGTTCCCTCCTGGTATATGTATTAGAAGTATAGGCTGATGTTTCAGTCTCTTTTAATAAAGTTTTAAGACAGAATTTGTGTTGATGTATCCTAAATAATTATCAGTGATATTATTCAGTTTTGTTATCCTCTGCTCTTCTTAGGGAAAATAAAATCAGCCTTAAAATATAAAATTCAGAATTTTTCTGAGGACTACGCACTTACAAACCACACTCTAACTAGATTTAAGTTTTTCACTCTCAAGTGTCTTTTTCCTTTGATCATATATGTAGTTGCTTCATTCAACAGAGAATAGAAATATTGTTGGGGAAAAAATCAGATCAATATGAATACACCTTTTTTTATGATGTGCACTTTTTGTTCTGATCTTTATTTCATAAACATTGAAGTTCTGGTGGCAGAAATTTATTGGTATTTAGTGACAGAAAGTACAACAAATATAGATATATATTCCATCCATCAGATAATAGTTGTCCTGAACCTCAAGTAACAGTTGGGATAAGATTCTGATCCTTTGGGAGAAAAAGACCTTTGAGTGGAAGTAAATTTTTTAAGGACTAATGAAAAATTAATTTATTAACTTGTTTTCACTACTTATAAAGGTCATCATTAAGCATAATTATTGGCCTTTTTAAGAACATTTTTTTGTGGATTTAGTTTCTGCAGTACTTATTAGTTAAATCTGGGACAGATTAAAATGTAATAAGGAGGAAAGTTATTGAACAGAGACCTTTTATATGTCAGTTAGGAGTTGCCAGAGTAATTTATATATGTTTTTATTAAAATGTGTTGTAAAGCCATCTGGCAAATTCTGTTTGTAGTTTTTTAGGGCCGTAAAGGTCTTCCAAATTTTGCTCTCAGTTATCTCATTTAAAAGCTGTTAGGTAATTCCTCAGTAAGGGCAAACCTCTCTCACTCTCTTGTTCTCTCTGCTCTTTCTCACTTGGGTTTTAGTTGATGTTGAGATTGGAATATTATTCTTACCAGGTATACATGGTGATTTGTTGTGTTTTGAGGGTTTTCTTCACAATATTACATAGATTGCAGTTTCATTTCTCTTGTTACCTGAATATTTTGAAGTTTTAATAAAGAAATGTGTTTCATTCTGAAAGTATCTGAAACAAACATGAACATTATATGATGGAAGAGGACCAGTGGCAGAATTCACAGAACATTTGATAGTTTGAAAAATTATAAAAATGAACCCAGCTGTGGTATTTCAAATAGATTTAGTGGCAACAATGAGGATGTCAGGGATAAAAAAGTGGAAGATAATATAATAGGTGCAGGAATGTTAAAGGTTTTGCTAAGAGTTTTTGATGTCTGTAGGAGTATAATTGACTTTAAACTTCACATTTCAAAACAAATAATAAACCTAAATGACCTATAGAGATAGATATGTGTTTCCTTTACCTGCTAAGCTTTCAATTTATTATTGTTCATTGAATTGCAGTATTTCCACACAACTGCGGATGACTGATTATTCAGGTTGGAAGAGACACCATGATGTCTAGTCAAATTCTCAAAGCACTGTTTAAATTGAACTCATATACCTTAGGCTTTTGTCTGCCTAGGCATTGTAAACCTCCCAGGAAGACGATTCCAAAGCCTTGCTGGATATCCTGTGTCAATGTTTAATTATCCCTTAATGATATCATCTGATTCTTTTGGGGTTTTGTTTTTTTTGGTTTTAATTTCTCCTCATATTTAGTTTAAAATGCCCATTTCAATTCAAGTTGTGTCAATATTTGTGTCTTATTTGCAAGCTGTACAGCTTCTGTAAAAAATCTGGCCATGTGTTCTTGTGGCAACCTTCTCCAAGGTGCTAGAATTTAGCTATAAAGTCTCCTTCACAAGCATTTCTTGTCTCCATGCTATTAATCCCAGTTCCTTCAGTGTCTCTTCACATAGACCGAGTGCTCTATCCTCCAACCACCTTGGTGGTCCTCAGCTAAACTCATTCATTTTTATCAGCATCTTTCTGGAACTGAGAGGCACAGAACTGTTCACAGTATTCCAGATATCATCTAATTAGGGGACCAATAGCTTCTCTTAATCTGTTGGCCATGCTTCAGTCAGTCCCTAGACAATGCTCATGCAGAGAGCAGTTAGTCTATTCCTCATACAGGACTTTGCACCTCTTGAATTACATTAGGATTCAGCTGGATCACTTCTGTGCCACATTTAGGAGCCTTTGAAATGCCCTTTGCCCTCCAGCAGGTCCAACATGCCCGTTCCCTGCCCAGTCTGATATAATCTGCAACCTTGGTGAGGGCATGTTCTATCTCCTCCTCCAGGTCCCTGATAAATAGGATAGGCTACAGTGTAGACCCCTTCTACCCTACAGGATACGGGAATTGCACTTGGAACCAAATTTCATGCAGAATATGAAAATTAACCACTATTCACTGATCCAGTTTCATTCCATTTTGTAGCCCATCTACTCCTTTTCCATCTTGTGTCATCTTGATAGTAATGTCAAAAGTGAGATACAAGGATGTTGTGGGAGACTGTGACAAAAGTTCTGCTTTTGTCAGAGGTAGAAGATGTTTGTTATTCTTACCCTTGGTAAATCCAAGCTGGCTCCTCCCAGTCACTTGCTTCTTTTTCACAGGCCCAGAAACAGTTAGGAAAAGGATTTGTGCCATGTGTTTCCCAGGGACTAAATTGAAGCAGACTGGATTGTAAGTTCCTGAATTGTCTTTCTTGTCCTTTTTCAAAATGGCTTCAAGATTTGTCACGCATTTTTTTAGTAGTGGTTATTACAGGTATGAATAAACAGCCAGGAGTTGCTAGGAATATAATTAAGTAAAATTAAATTGGTTTAGCTAGTTAAAATTCCTAATTTTATTTTAGGCAAACCAGTAGATATGGAAATAACAGACAGGCTCTAGGTTTGTTTGCTTAAAAGTTCATCCAATTGTATAAGTTTCCTTCTTCCTGTAAAAGTCTCTTAAAACAAGGCCAAAAACTTAAAAAATATAAAAAAATATTCCATTCATGGGACATATTGCATTTTTATAAACACAATGGTATGTTTCAGTGACTAAATATGTGAAATAAATGTATGTAACTGAATTTAAGTGCATTTGAAAATATCAGTTCTTGTTTCTCTTCTAAAAATTTGTTTCAATTTGAAATGATATTCCTATTAGATTTCATGGATACAGAAATTTGGCATCAATAGAATGCAAACTTTGTCTCATAAACAAGACGAATAACATGAAAAATGCAAAGAAGTTGGGCTGCATTCCAAAACCAATTTAAATTTTTTATATTTTTCAGTGACAAAGTTATTCCCATTATCATCTCCAAAACTGGGAAATTTTATCCTCAACTATATCTGCCATTAAAAGAATAACAATGATTTTTTTCTAGGAACATCAGCAAATAAAATATTCAGAATGGTTTTTGGTATACCCACTTACTTCTGTAAAGAGGCAAAGTATTCTCATTTAACAAAAGTTCTGTATATCAGACGTTCAAGAGCAAAGAATAAGTCCTATTCCAGGATGGGTATCTGAATTCTATCCACCTCAATTTCATGTGATGTAATTGCAATTTAATTGACTCAGATCCTTTGCAAATTACTCAGTCCCAAATGTATACAGCTCTAACTGACTTTTTGGTTCAATGTTATTGCATAAGCCAAAAGTGTCAATAGAGCTGTCAGCAAAGGCAGCTCTGAAAGGTGGAGGTTCCTCTGCCAGTGCATAGAGCCTGATCCACATCCTGCTGATTCACCTTGCCTGTCTAAGCATGACTCTCTAAGAGCTGCCTCAGGGCTGGTGACTGTGCAGGTTCCTATCCTGACAGCTAAACCCCAGCTGCTTTTTGTCTGCATAAGCCAAGAAGCAGTTGCTTCATGCTTTAAATGTGTATGCACACTGCTTGTCCAGTTAAAGATCTCTGAAGAAGCAGGCCCAGAAGAGGATCACTAATGGCACCTGACTGCTGCTAAGTAATCCCTGAACATCGGTTTTTACCATACTGATCAACTGAATTGACATTAAATGAGGAGTGCATTCCAAAGGACAAGAGAAAAAGAAATCCGTATATCATGATGATATCAGGTGGTAAATCAGATTAAGGGAATGGACTCAAGTAACACTTAGGTAAGAAAGTTTCAGAACTGAATATAATCTGGAACTATTCTTATTGCCTTATTTTTCTCCTTAGCTTTGTAATCAAGTACTTTGTTTTCTATTTAAATAAAAATTTGCTACAATTTTCTTCACCTAAAATGTCTGGTATTAAATGTGTATTTTAAAGAAAAAGAAATCTTGAAGTTTATGCTTCTTATGTGACCTTATTCTAGCCATTTATTTCCACTGTAAAGGCTATTCAAATACATGAGGCTGGCATCTGGGATCCCTAGCCCTCAAAACCCAATTCTACTTCAGAACTCTATGTGCCTTTTAAAACATCACCTTTGTGGGAATAATATCTTAAGTAATATACCAGAAAACTTTTTTTCTGAGCTAGCTTGTATAAAAAATATGAATATCAAAAAGATATGTTTTTCATCAGGACTTTTAAAATTCACTTAAAACGGGATCTGTGATTTGGAATCACTGTTAGCCTTTACATTTAGGCCTTCTGAACAACTGCTTAGATATCTTGGAAGAAATTCTTCAGATCTCACTTTGTCTATGGACTGAACTGCCTAGGACTGTGGATTCTGTTGTGATGGCCAGGAGCCTACTCTTTGGTCTTGGCACTGGCAGATATAACATTAGAGATTTTTTTTGCATTTCTCACAGGAAAAGAACAGAACCTCTATATGTTTCTCAAATTCCGACCAAACTTCCCTCTTGCTGTAACACTGACCTCTCATATTACAGTGTCCTGGTTTTGGCTGGGATAGAGTTAATTTTTTTTCCTGGTAGCTGATATGGGTCTGTGTTTTGTATTCAGTATGAAATTAACGTTGATTAAGCACTGATAGTTTAGTTGTTGCTAAGTAGTGCTTGCTCTCAATCAAGGACTTTTCAGTGGCCTGTGCTGTGCCAGTGAGCTGGGGCACATAAAGCTAGGAGGCAGTGTGGCCAGGGCAGCTAACATGAACTGGCCAAAGGGATATTCCATATCAGCATGTTCAGTGGATTAGTTGGGGGGACTTGGCCAGGAAGGGTCGATCACTGCTTGGGAAAGGGTTGGACATCTGTCAGTGGGCGGTGAGCAACTGTATTGTGCATCATTCCTCTGTCTTGATTTGTGATTCTGTCTTGCTTTTCATTGCTATTATTAATAATTTTATATTTTTATTTTATTTCAATTATTAAATAATTCTTATCTGTTCTTATCTCAACCCACAGGTTTTACCTTCTCGGATTTTTTTGGATTCTACTCCCCATACCACTGCAGAAGGGGTGGAGTGAGTGAACAGCTTTGTGGTACATAGTTATCAGCTGGGGTAAAACCACAATGCCATTAAGCAGGCACATTTCCTCTTAATATAAAATTAGGAAACATGGAAGTTATTCACAGGTTCTCTTCACCAGAATTAACTTTATCTAATTCAGTTCATATTCTGTTTATTATGTAAACAGAAGTAAAATTGGCATTTGTCATATAACAGAAGGCATAGCATAGCCTAAGCAGCTTGCTCTGAGAACCAAAAGCATTTTTCTTTGACTTGAAATAGCAGTCAAACTGTTGTCAATGATACCTGCTTCCTGCATACTGTCATTTCAATAAGGCATGAAAACATTCTCACTTTGAAATACTGACACAAAGGCAGCAGGAAACATTCTTACATGTCTGAAGATTGTAGTTTTCAGCCTGCATTTATGATAGGTACAGAATTTAAGATCTGTATTAAAATGTTTGCTATCCATTTGAACATATTTAACAGCTTTTCTGATTGCATATGCAGAGGAAAAAATAGCTCTCTGTCATAATTCCCCTAAAAGTACATGCCAGGTTTAAGTAATGATTCTTTCTGGAAGCTAATTTGATAGCAATATCCTGGGAAAAGTTTTATAATGCCACACTTTTTTTTTTCATATGAAATCACTGTGATTGCACTTGATTGGAACTCTCAACTGGTTTTAGAGATATTTTGAAATGTATAATTTTTGCCCTTTTAGAGCTGTCAAGCAATGGAGTTTTTCGTCATCTTAAAAAATTCTGTAGGGAAATATTTCTACAGAAATAAAATTCCACCTTTTCCCCAGCCCTTGCAAATGATGAGTACACAAGCATGACACTAGGTTTGAAGTCAGACACCACAGTATTTTATTCATCTCTTGTTCAGTTCCTTAGTCTCAAATGAAGCTGATGTTTTCTTCCTGTTCAGAAATCTGGTCTGGGCTGTCATATTCACTTGCAATTAATACATGTCTGTTACAGACCAATGACTTTAACAATTGCAAACCTTCAAATATCTCTTCAGCTTCTCCTAACCAGATGTTGCCATGGTATCCAGTCTGGCAGGAAAAAATAACATAGTTTGGTCTTGACAACTCTGTTGATGAGTATTACTGCTTTATCTTATAGCTTTAAAAAAGATATTCTTATTGCTAAAAATTATGTGATAAATTTAATAATTCTGTTAATGTTAAATGAGTGCACAAAACTTGCTCATAATCCTATAAATAATTTTATAGATGTATACCCCTTGTTCATATTTTAACACAGTGAGCAGGCATTTTATTAAACACTAACTTTAAGTATCCATTATTGCTTTTATTTTTGAAGACAAACAATAAATAAATATTCATATTTATTAAAACAGCATGGTATCACCTCAGGGTTTAAATCCTAAATGGACATTAGTGAAAGTAAGCTTCTTCCTCCATTGGGCTAATACTCAGTCTTTTGCATGTGAAATCCTACTAGAAAGAAAATGTCAAGCCAGAGATTTTTTGTTTTGTGACCAGTGCTTCTAAAAACATGCATATTTTTTCTCATGTTTTTTTTAGTTACAATTCAGTAAATTACAGTAAATTCTTGTGGTAGGTCAAATGCATCTAACTTTTTATCACATTGAACAATTCTCAAATTAATGAGCTTCCTAATAATATCCCAAAGAATCAGTGAAATGCTTTTCAGTGGAAGATACCAATAAATAGATTGAGACAATTGAGATTTGGTAGCTGCTTTTCCTGAAGATCATTAGATAGCTTATGTGGCAATGAAAAGCACAAAAGAATAGAAAAACTTTACTAGCGTATTGAAAATTAAGTAATAGAAAGGTGAGATTGAGTCAACTTTATTGTAGAATTTTTTTTAGTATTTATTAATCAATATGATTTCAAAAATTATAGTATAAAGATGATACTTACTGTACTGCCAACTAGAATTTTGCACTGTCCTGCATTTGCCTTGGTTGAATTTTTAGGTAAGGAAGAAAAGGTCAACCATGGAAGTGACCTTCCCTGTGGAAAGCATTACAAATTCCTCCGTACTTGGCAGAGCCGATTGCAAGCTGGCTTCAAAGACTGATACGCCAATTAACCAATTAGAGAAGCTAGAACCACCTCCATAAGCCATATTAAAGAGAGGAGAAAACCACAAAAAAAAAAATCTCTTTTAGTTCTTGCTTTTCTGCAAGCATTTTCTTCCCCTTCCCAGGAAGGGTGGCCCGTGTTGGGCCTGTACGTTCTGGCTCCGCTGGGCTCCAGACCGGGCACAGCACCGTGCGGCTGAAATTCTGCTGCCGCTGAGTTTCACCTCCAGCCACTGGGCAGGGGGAGGAGAAGCCATCGGCCTGCAG